>VXBT01003525.1:1007946-1031775 GCA_013400235.1 Oriolus oriolus | reverse complement strand
CCGCGTCCGCGTCTGCGCGGGGGCGCGCCCGGCCCGCCCCCTCCGCCGGGGCGGTGGGGAGCGGAGGGGCGGGGCCAGGGGCGCGCCCCCTGGGAGCCGTGAGGGGCGGCGCGGCCGCAGCTCCGCCCGGCGCCTCCCGCCCGCCGCGCCCCGCCAAGGCGTCTGGAACAGCCCCGGTGGCTCCCGGTATCTGCTCCGTGAGCGGCCTGGCCTGGGATCCGCTGCTTCCTGACTGCGCTCTCCCCAAGGCACAGCGAGGTCGGGAAGCCTGAGTGCTCTCTCTCAGCCCTTAGGGCAGGCTGAGTGGTGCCTGGGGTCTTCCCACAGGCTGTGCACGGAGTTCGGAGAGCTGAAACAGTAACAAACGTCCCAGCGGGAAGGGAGAAGGCAGCAATGAGGGCAAAGCTATGTGACAGGACATCCAGGCAGCATTACTGTTGCTCCAGGGGATTGCAGACATAAGGATGGGGGGACCTTTTCACCACAGGGTTTGTCCTGAGTCCTGCTCTCCTCAGGAGCAGGGGTGAGTCCAGCAGTCATAGAACCACCGAATATACTGAGCTGGGAGGGAGACCCTACACAGGACAGCCCCAAGAATCACACCATGTGCTTGGGAACGTTGCCCAAACACTTCTTTAGCTCTGTCAGGCTTGGTGCTGTGACCACTTCCCTGAGAAGCCTGTTCCACTGTATAACCACCTGCTGGGAGAAGAACCTTTTCCTAATATCCTGCTCAAACCTCCCCTGACACAGCTTGAGGCCATTCTCTCGCATCCTGTCACTGGTCACCAGAGAGAAATCAGTGCCTGCCCCTCTGCTTCCCCCCACAAGGCAGGTATAGAGTGCTATGAGGTCTCTCCTTAGTCTCCTCCAGGCTGAACTTATCAAGCGACCTCAGCTGCTCCACGTATGGCTTCCTCTCAAGGCACTTCACCATTATTCATGGCCCTCCTTTGGAGGCTTTTTAATAGTTTTAGATCCTTTGTTATATTGTGGCACCCAAAACTGCACACAGGACTCTGCAGGAGCGCAGAGCAGAACAATCATCTCCCTCGATGGCCAGAGATGCTGTGCTGGATCCATCCCAGGACACGGATGGCCCTTTTGGCTGCCAGGGCACACCGTCACTAAGGAGCACCAGTGGACAGCTGGGAAAAGGTCCCACTACAGATTAGAGCTGGGCTCACGTATTTTTCAGTTGCACTCACAATTAAACAGGCTATCAGTTCGTCGGGAACACATCCATTGCAACAGAAATGGCTCACTCCCAGAGATGGATGGAAGGAGTGAAGGATTCGTTTTGCTGACATACAGAAGTAAAACAATAAGCTCTACCTGCACTATATTGTGGCCACATCACATCGTAATATCACTCAGACAGCAAAGGAAAATAAAGCACGGCGAGTCCTTGGCAATGGAAATAAGCAAAGATGAAATCACATCAGCTGAAGATGTGGCTCAATAAAGACACAATAAGTAAGGGGAGGGTGTGAAATCTCAAAAATCTGCCTGGTTTTACATTAGACATGTTCAGGGTCAAAAAGTCCATAGATGCCCTTTTATCAAAGGCAATCAACTATGATGAGTATTTCAGGCCTTCCAGCACAAGACCTGTACTTTCATTCTAAAAGTCTTGGTCAGTACGATATAATTTTCTTTCAATTTGTGCAGTGGAGAGATGTTTTACAGAATATTTCATGGGTGTTTACAACATGTATCTTAAAGCTAAACTAAAAATCTATGAAATCCCATGCAAAGATGTTAAACATTGCAAAAAAGAAGACTGCAGTAGGACAAAACCCCCCCACCATAGTTTTTGAAGCATCGAACAGAAAACTGAACGTAGAAAAACTTGCATAACACCACATTTTTTCCCTTTTATCTAAGCAAATAAAAAAAGTCAGGGCCTGAGGATTGCTTCTGTTACATTAAATTGCTGATAGACGGAAGAATGTCTTTGATATTCCTTTTAATTTACTAAAACCAGAACCCATTAGGACATATTTTTTTTCTTTGCTAGTTGCCAGTCCCTGAAAACAGCTCAGCTCAAAAGAGCACTCTAGCCTTTTGTTATAATTACATACCCACCATTTGTGGATACGTGCCATGTCAGGTACTTCATTGCTGCCATCTCTCTCACTTTCTCTTGTCCTTCCCAACCTCTCCTGCAAATCTGCGGTGCAGGCTGAACAATAGCCACCAAGAGCTTAAAAAACCCCACGTCATTCCAATATGACTTCACTGTAAGCAGTTGTGTGCATGTATGTTTGGCATTGGAGCGTGCAGTCACGTACTCTTTCTGTTTGCAAAATGTGGTTTTCTTTTTCTGTTAATAAGCTAGTCCTCAGCAAATGAACAGGAATCTCTCCTTCAGATTTTCTGGGAGTTTTGGCAGTTAAGACCCTTGAAATACTTAATTACAAAATGTATTTCAGACCCTGCCTATCATCTTCACCTAAAGAGACCACATTTCATTGCTGTCCTAACAGTGTCTCTAGTAACAGACCACATAAAGCTACCTTTAGTACATTTCAGATTGCCTGTAGATAATTTGTTTCACCAAGATCCAAAGGTAACTTTCCAGACTAAAGTGTGAGACAACTTCTCTCACATTTCTAAGATGTCATCCATAATGAAATACACTGCAACCACTAACTCATTCACTGTCTCAGCTAACACGATTTCCTGCTCCAGTTCCCAGAGTTCAGTTGACGAAAATAATCTCCTTGTCTTGTGTTTGGGTTCTTTTCCCCCAGTTTCTGCGTCTTTTGAGACCAAACTGGAATTTATGTTACTTTCCCACTTCCTGGGCCAATTTAAGAACTGTCGCATTTGATCACGTATTCTCTATTCCCTTGCAATTTCACACATTCCACGAGACACCTCCAAATTAAAGTCCTGTTGTTAAACAATAACCAGCATTGAAAGAGGAGCTGTGAGGCCGTTACCTGTTATGCTACAGTTCATCCTCTGGTTTGAGCTGCTGTTTCCCAGAAGGTGTTTTCCCAGAAAGAATTTCCCTAATCTCATATGATCCTCTGTCCTGCTTAGCCTCTTCTTTCACCAGAGCCATACTTGAGGGCAATGCATTTGCAGTTGTAGGTCCTACCCCTCTTAGTAGTTACATTAACTTTGGGATTTTTGTACTGTTGTTTAGTTTCTTTAAATTTTTGCAGTCCTAGTCCCCCTTTTTCCTGGAAAGCCACATCACTTGTGTCGACCTGATTGACATTTACTTCACCCATTTGTCTTGATGAACCACGGTAGGATTTATGCATATGAACTTGGCATCTTTGCAGTAGCTGACTCCCACCAATTTAAGACCAACTACCTTCTCTCCCTCTCTCTCATCTTCTTTTCACCTGTTGCAGATGCACAGATAAAAGGTGCTACAGAATAACCAGCAAGAACTTCACACAGATACCCCTTGATCAGATGACATGCTGGGATTTGTGGTAGAGGCTGTGTTTTTCCTTTCCCTTTGGAACAGCAAAAAAACCAAACCCAAACCACCTTATATGCTTCTAACAAGTATCTTAAGTCAAGAATGACAGTTATTTATATCAATATAAACAAAACAAAACAAACAAAATCCCCAAAGACCTACAGAACAATTCACATCCCACTAAAACAGAAGTCTGAAAAAATAAGTCACATTCTGTTAGGACATTAACAGGCCAGAAATCCTGGGACTTTGCAAACTCACAAACTGAAGGCAGCCATAATTTTAACTCAGTTATACACTGCAGCTTGCAAATGCATTTATCATAAGAAGTAACTGGCTTGGAAGGCAAGAGATTCTTTCCTGTGGTATCCTGCTGTGATCCATGGTGGTGTGGAGCAAGATATGAGACATCCTGCTCAAGGGGAGAGTAGAAGCAATCTTTTCTAACAGTGTGACGTGCAAGGGTTATTTACTTACTGCTGAATGACTTCCCATTGCACATACACCAGGAAGCTTTTGACATTACCGAGCTTTCCACTACAGCGACGGCTACTGTGATTTATCACTGGGTCAAGGCTGAGGATGCAAAAAAATCAAAGGCTGTGCAAAGTATGATTAGATTAATGATGACAGGCTTCACCTGGAAACTGAGAGTTTGTTTTGTGAAGGATGTAAGGGGGAGAAAAAACCCCACAACATTTTGGATAGGAATCTCAGAAGCGAATAGAGGGACATTCAGAAGCTGCATCCTCAGCCATGGAAATGTGCACCCACACTGCAGTGATAGAAACAAGAGCGTCCTCAGAAGGCTCTTCATAGAAGTGCTCACTTCTTCTTGTTCCCTAGGTTTTGCTGGAAAGAAAGGTGTGAAATTAGACCCTCTTGCCAACCTGGAAGTACGTCGCAATCATCTTGATTTTTGTGGCAAATGTAATACCCTAATCCAGAAACAGGATTCTCAGAATTGCACATCAGAACCCTGGTTCAGAGACACTGAAGTGAATCAGAAATCATCAGAAATCATTATTTCCAGTGCATCCAGGCAACTGCCCAGTAATTTAACTTCCAGTTATTTCTAGTTTGGGACTCAGTGACCAGAGCTACTGCTGATATATTTTCCTTCTGCGAACAATATTTGTGTTAAAAAAACAGGGGTTTTTTCTCCTGATCTTTTGCTGCTGCTGAAATTTGTGAAGAAATATATTTTTGTGAATGTTTCCAGTTTACTGAACTAGCCATTGAAAAAATGTTTGAGGGCAGTGTTCTAGCCTGGCTTTGTGAAGACCTTCAGACAGTTTGTTGGGGTATTCCCAATGCTCTCAGACATCTAGTTTTCTTATCTACACTCGTGTCTAAGGGAGCAGAGAGAGCTTTTTTTTAAATTAATGTTTATCTTTCACTCCCCTGCAAAGCTGTGTGCTATGGAAAGTCGCATGGTATGTGACATAAAAAAGATTCAAACCATTTAGAGAACAATACAGCTCAGTCTTACTGTGCTCTTATGTTCTATTTCTGAACTCTCATACATTGCTTGATGCAAACCTGTGCTCTGGGTTACTTCTGCCCTGCTCCTTTTAACTAGCTGAGGAAGTACAGTAGCAACAGCTGCTGGCACAAGGAGAAAAAAAAGCCAACTTTGAAACAGATTGGTTTTATTCTATAAAGTCCAAGGAAGGTACTAGAAACTATTTTTGCTGGGTTAAAAAGTTAAAGGAAAAAACCCAAACATTATAAGGGTGTCAATGTCTGTATTTTGGTAGCTTTACAAGACACTCCTGTGTAGTCTCATGTTGTAATAGTGTAAGAAGCGATATTGGGAACTGGCACCAGAAATGCCCATACAAACACCAGTAGCAAATACCAGATTCTTCCTATGTCAAAAGTAAAAAGGCAAGAGATGCATGTGTGCTCTGTTTTCAGTCCTGAGCTTCTAAGCTGGAGAAATGCACAAATATACAGAAGTAACTCTGAGAAATAGCCTTTCATTAAAAAACAGTAGAGGTGTCTAATAAATTGCTTTCTTCCACATTTTGCACTACCAGTTTCATTGAGACATTAAAGATACTGCCCAAGAGCACCTCTGTTTTCTGACAGGCTCATCATCATCTTGCAAATACCTCAGGCTGTCTATTTAATCAAGTTCCTGGACCCCTGGCATTGGGTTTGCAACACACCTCTGATATACAGCTTCATACTACTCCTCCTAAGAATGGTGACTCTGATTGCCTTCTCTGACTCCCTCACTTTCGCTACCTGCCAAAAACTTTTATCTCAAATTCATGTCTCTTCCGTTTTTTAGAGAAAATGCATTACAATAATGGGCTTGGTGTTCCTCCAGTAACAGAGGTGTGTAGATCTCTGAACTATTGGTCTGTTTTCCTTCATACCTTCAACCAACCTCACCCTGACCTATCCTATTCTGTTCATAATCTATCATTTTGTAGACACACCATATTCAAAAATTATTGCACCACAGATATATTTTGCTCTATCAAACTATCCTTCTTATTCACTGAGCAACTGCAAATAATTCCATCTCTCCTTAGCTAACTTACCCTGTTTAAAATAATACTGTAATAACAATAATGCTATAGCATTGATCATAACAGCAATTAGATTCTTTCACTGTGTTATGAAATGACCCACACATGAAAAAGAGCAAGCCAGATCTTTCCTGTTGTAGCTTTGGGACTTAAGAAAAGTAATTTTCAACTACGGTGAATTTACTATAAAATATCCCTGGTAATCCCATTTTGAACAGAGTGCTCACTGAAAAGGTCACTTACACATACATCCATTAAGCTCCTCCCACAAAACAGAATCAACAAACCTTCCTGTCACTTTATGCAACGTCAATAAACACTTCCAAAAAATACCCAGACTTTGGCAAAATCTTCCCCCACATCTGTTTCTAGTTACCAGTTTATAATTCAGGATACATCTCTCATCCCATTCCAGAAACCATTTGAACTTCATATAAAAAGATAAGGCTTCCTCCTGTCTGGCCCAGATGTAGTTTATACCAGAGATTAATCAAATGCTATCCAAATTTATATAATGAATGAGGCAGATCAGTTGGTTTTGCCAGAGTCAAGGACAGTGTTTTTGGGAAAGTAAGAATAATTAAATCAGGCAATCAGTAGATGTTCTGCCTGATTTTAGCAGGAACAGCTGGAAGGAACACTTTCAAAATCTTGTCCATGACATTCCCCTCTAGTGAGCTTTTGCACCTGCTGACAGATGCTGCTAGCTTGATCTTCCTAAGAGAAACACTTCAGCAGCCCTTTTCCTTTCCCTCAAATCTACTTTGGTTTCCTACTGCTGATGGTTTCTGGTCCCTCTACATGTTACAGCTGCAGGCTCCCTCCCATTCAATAGCTGTCACACAATACATATACTTCTGTTCTCTACTCTTTTTTTAATTCACATTCATCTTTCTACAGTTTTCCTGCCTTTATGTCACCCTAAAGACCTTTTCTCCCCATGTTGCTTTCCCATCTTTCAGTGAAATGTCACCATCCAAATCTTTCTAAAGCAAGAAACTTACCTTCTATTACTATACTCGAGATCCAAATTCTGTGATTCCTAAACCACGTTTCACATTATTTGCTTCGACAGCATTGTCCCCCACCGAACACCCTTGGTTAGCACTGAACACTGCAGTCGGGGTGATGTGCAACTCCTTGTTACCTTCATTACTTTTTTTCTTTTCCAAAAGTAGAGCTTACAAGCCCTGCCTGCAAACCATGACCCCTTTGTATCAAATTCAACAGACACAGAGCGAAGTGAGCCAGAAAAGATGGTCCTTGTCTCTCTCTATTAAACAGACAGAGTACAAATCCCAGTTTTGGAGCCAGCTCATTCAGCCTTGCCTCAGGGATATTTGCACCATGGTGTGTCACCGTGCAGCTGTGCCCTAAGTAAACTTTAAAAGACTATTGTACAGACTTGTGACAGGCAGGCATAATAGAGAGGCATAAAACACTTGAAAAGCCTTAATCGTCGAGAAAAAGAAGAGTTTGTTAAGGACAATGTTTGAAAGAGAAATAATTTAATCCAAAAAAGGCAAACCTGAATCAGAACCTCCGGGCAAAATTTCTGTCAGTAGGATAAATCAGCATGGAAATCACCCTCCTAGAACAGCAACAAACCCCTCTTCCTTTGGAATTTTAAGGCTCATGTAGACTGGGCACAGAGCAGAATCCAGGGAACAACATTAGATGCCATGAAAGGCTTACTCTGCTGCTAAATTCAGAGACAGGGAAATGAGCTGAAAGCTCTGGTGTTACTAAGGTACCTCTTATTCACAGCTCAACTGTCTTTTATGTTTAACATTCATTACAGGATGCTGACCTGGTGTTTTCTTCTGTACTCTGATACGGATTTTAAGCTTAAAAACACTGTGAACAAGATTGAATTACTGACACAGATACATTAATTGGTTATTTGATATTATCAAATTCTATGTTCATCACAGAAATCATTAAAATTATTTTCCTTCCTTCAGAAATGGGAGAGAAGACATAGGCAAACGTGAAATTGCCTCTGAAGTGCACAGAGACGTTAGAGACATGAGCATTTGCCTCAGCAGTGCAGCGACACATGTGGCTGGCACATGCTCCTGAGCAGCCAAGTCTTCCATAAAGGTAAATGCATGGCTAATTGCATTCTTCCTTCTCAGGTGCCATGGCAGCAGGCATTACCCAGACTGAGGTCAAAGCATTAGAATAATTAGCCTGAGTCAGTGGTGGGCCAGTATTTTTCTGCTGTGATGACTTTACTGGAGTGGAGCTGTGTTGTCAAAGCCGCCTCCAAAACTGGCCTCTATAAATGCTCCTTCTAAACACAGGCTGAGTCCCAAGGGAGAACGTAGGGCACAAAGGAAAGACCAAAAAGTTGAGACAAAGGAGGACTTGGGACACCTTTCCTGATAACCTTTCTGCTTAGCTACAGGAAAGCCACAGGACAGAATAATCCTGTGCCATGGAAGAAGTTAAAAAGGCACAAGCTGCAGCTGCTGCCAGAGTTTTGTTAGGAGAGCTACTGGAGCGAGCAGCTGCAATTTGAGACGAAACTCTTTCCTTCTCCAGTGCTTTTCAGCAATATTTTATGCAACGTTAAATTAAGGTCAGATAAAGGACATATTAGTAGTGTTCTTGCCAGTGAAAACCACAAGTTCACTGCTACATTATGTTTATTTACTTACTGTTTGATAAAAAGAGTTTCCCTGCGAAAGTCCATTTGAGGAACCTGTGAAACTGAGAACAGTATTTGGACACAGCTCTGAAGAGTTAATGGATGTTCTCTGTGCTTTGTCTGAAGTCAGTTGGGGCTCTCTTTTAGCATATTAGTTGAATGTATATACTAGGAATATTTTACTTTGTTTTATGTTTTTGCAATTCACAAAACTTACACTAACAGCCCAATTTCATGCAATTATCTGAACGCAAAACATTGTTCAGTTGAATTCCCACGACCTAATCCTGCTAGCTCCCTTGGCTGTCTCACTTTCAATTATGAACCAAGGTCTGCCCATCAGATGAAACTCTGCTATTGTAAAAATGGAACCTTTCTTTAGAAGTAATTTCCAGTGGTCTTCTGCCATACAGGCTGTTTTCATTGTTGGCAACTGAAAGCACTTTAAGGAAATCTGATTTTAACATCACAGGCTTGCAATACATATACTTTAGCTAGAGTGGTTTGCTGTGTTTTTGTGGTTATGACCCAGTTATGTTTGCACCATAATTGTACCTCTAAATGTCTCTTGAGCTGCACATATGGGGCAAAATGTGGCTTTATGAATATACAGGGGAAGAGAAGAGGAAGGCCAAACAGAGAATTACATCCTTCTTTTCCTTACATATATAACACAGCAAACACAGTTTTGGAAAGCAAGCAGTGGATGATGTTAACAACCCATTAATGCCAACTTGGTGTTCAAGTCTGAGTATTCAGATATCATAAGGCTGGCTGAGGGATCATACATGTTTGGTTTAGTATTTACTTTTCCCTTTTTGGGGCTTTTACAGTTTGTATCTGCAAGTTTTACTCCACAATTTATTTTTTAAAAAGTGAGCTTTTTTTTCTTTTCAAGTAAAATCCAGGATTTATTAAATCACATGACTCCAGGAACTAGGACTTAAAGAAAAATACCAGAGAAGCTGAAACTTATAAGAGTCAGGGACAATGTGCTATGTTCCCCAAATCAAGGTAATGAATTAACCTAGCCAACTGACCTGCCTTTCTGGAAAAAAAAGTGCATCTTGAAAAATGTGGGTAACGTCATATTGTGGAGTGTACTTCCTTGAAGCTTTGGAAGGTTTGGGTCTGTTCCAGTACATCCCTCTCTTCGTGTTCCTCTGAAATACCTATCCTGCATTTCCTCATTTGTGCTCTTTTACTGTATTTTTGATTGATCACAGACCTTTTGGGTAGGAGGAAACCAGTTTTACATCTACTTTGGAGAGAACTTGCCTTGCTTGATTCAACCAGGACAGATGTAATAGATCCTTTCTAACTGAAGTTACCTACATACATTTCTTTGAAACTCAGTCTCTAAACTCCATTCCTTTGTTGTGAATGGATAGAAATAATATTAATTTCATTATGAGATAGGGCAGACATCAGCCTCTGGCCTTGTCTGGCTCTCTCCTTTGTCTATAGAGGAAGGCTTTGATAACCAGGGCTTTTCTTGTAGATCGATAATGTTACATTAAATTAATCTCAACCTTGATGTCACATTTTGGATACCCATAAGTCAAAATAGTAAAATTTAATTTCTTCTTCATTTTTGCTGCCTCAAATATCTTCCATCTTTTTTTGCCCTAAAGGAACAGCTGTCTCTCCAGGCAGTGAAATTTCTGTTCCTTATAAAAGCTACACATTTATCTGACATCATTATTCAGGTCTCCAAATGACCTTCATCAAAGAAGAAAAATTGGAGACATCATATTTTGGTTATTAAAGGGTGAAAAATAATCAGAAAAAGGGGGGAGGAAAAAAACACCAGTAAGTTTTTAAACAGGAGAGCAATAAAGAACAAACACAATGTTTTTAGCTTTGCATTTCACCTTTTATATACTACTTATATAGTCACACACCCTGATAAACACACATAGATATGCTGTTATTAATATCTTTAAGGAATACTTGAGATAGTAAGGCAGGACTCTCCCATCCTATTTTGGCTGGCATGCTCTATGCTAGTCCCTTGTCACTGAACCTGCAAACATGGCCATTCTGGCATTTTACTTACACAGTATTTGATTTGTGAAATTACTGTTAGCCCAGAAGAATGTCTTGGGGAAAACAAATTTCATTTTGTGCTATATGCCAGCCATCCCCATCACAGATGCCAAAGAATAAAAAAATATATATTGGCTCTCTAAGGATCCTTTCATTTTCATTGTCTGCTTTGTTAGAGCTGCCACAATTGCTCGCTCCTTGCAGAGCATCAGACAGACACGTGTAACATCTCCACTCACTTGCACAGGGAATCACTCACAAAGCTGGTTTCCTCTCATTAAGCCTCTCTAAGAAGTTACTGATAGCAATGCAGGCCTTGGCAATTATTTAACATTTTGAACAGACAGACATAAGTGGACTGGCTGCCTTGATGCTGCAGCACTTCATTCTCACATGACTGTCTGGAAATTCTGCTGCCCTGAATCTCTGGTTTCTAGTGAATGTGTAGTAATACACCAGCCTCTTCTCAGGAATGCCTTTCACAGGCATGGAACTGTATAAAAGCTTTCCAGCATTTATTTGTTATGTGCACTGCTGGCACAAAAGTTTGCATTGGAACTGGCAAGGTAATTAATTACTATTCTGATTTAACCTTCCTCTGTCTTTTACACCTTTGCAACACCCATTCATATATATATGAATATGTATATATATACATGCACCCATACATCTATAAATATACAAGCATTTGATGTCCTATTTTTGGAGCAGAAATCAATATTAGCTGCCCACTGCCAAGTGGCTCCCCAGAATGCACGGCCATGAAATTCTGCATTAACAAACACCTGCATGTGGGGCATAGAGGACAAAAAAAGAAAAACGTTCAAATGAAGGCATCTTTCCATTTCCCACTTCCAAAGCACTACATAAACAGAAAATTGGAAGGGATCAAATTCCACATTCTTAGAGCTTCTTGTGTATCACATATTGTATTTCATCATATTTTTCAAAAGGCTCCACCTACTCTCTGAGACTAGAAATCTTTTAATAGCATGAAGTTAGTCAATCTTTCTTTCATTAATATTCATATATATGCCCCAGTTCTTACATTTAAATCCACTAATGAAGGTTCACTGCTGCTGCAGCTGAATACTGCAGGACTGGGACCCTTTTGTGCTGCCCTGTGTAGCACTGAACTACGTAGTGGGCAAACAGCACTTATTAAACCGCAGCCACTTCACCTGCTTTCTGCTCCCTTACCCCTTCTGCTAATTCCTTGGACAGTGCAGTCTCAGTTGAGGGGGGTTATGTTCTCTTTGCAGTGATGTGAGAGATAGCAGAGGCTTGTATGTCACTGTCCTCTGTGTTGAAAAGACATTTTTAATAATCTCTGCCAAGTTATTCAATCTTTTCATCTTTTGCATTATAAAACGTTCCCCATTTTGTGAAAGGGAGACAATAGTGCTTCTCTTCTTCCCAAGGATTTCTTACAACCACACAGCTTCTGGTTTCCATTTAGCACTAACTCGATCCCTTTATGCAGCACCACACTGTGATGTGTAAACTTAGCCTGGAACAGAGTCTGAAGGCAGAAGAGACCATTATGATCATCCAGGATTTTTCTCAGGGATTCCTGCATGAGGCTCTACAGTTTCAGTTGCCAAGGAAACAATTATCAATCTTTTCCATCCCTCACCATCCTTATGCCTCCTTTCCATTTTGCTGTTTCTTACTACAATAAAAAGAATCTTGTCAAATGTCCTAGTCCCCAGCTCTTGCATCCTGACCTCCACCATAGAGAAAGAATAGGATCCTTGGCTGGGAGTTTAGTCTGAATCTTACCTCCTATCCTTGAATTTTGTGCTGCAGGTGGACAGCCCTTTGAAAATGATCCTCTCAGCTGCAGATAGCTTATCAAATGCTCTATTGTTTGACTAACACAAGACATATTATTTTTTAAATTACCCAACAGTATATTTTAAATTACCACTCGATACATTTGCAGTGTCTTTCCTTTCACCACAGCCTTAGCTTCACTACAGCCTTATGCAGAAATGCTTTGGGGGAAAAAGCACACTTTATTATAACATGCAGCTGAAGAGCAAAAGCAATAATGAGGAAAAGAAAAGAAGATGCAAAAGATGGGAAACTGTGTAGGAGGAAGATAGGAGGCAAAAACTCTGCATCAACTAGAGAATAAATTAGATGAAGTCACAGCCAGAGAAAAAATTTTGGAGTGTCAGGAGGTTAAACTTGGGTACCTTCAGGCAAGTTACAGATCTGCATGGTCCCCTGAGGTCTGATGAGTTCCACCTGGATAGTTCATAGTTTCTCACAGATTTTATGCCTTTAAATACAACTCTGATCAGGGTGACTGTGGGAAGGACAGAGGGGTGACTCACCAATGTAATTTGAGGTATTCTCCTCAAATTCAGTGGAATTATATCAGTGTATTCCACTCCTCAGTGTGCACAAGAGGGAGGATGAACACAGCAGCTGCAGGAAGGGAAAGAAGAGCCACATACTCACAGAAAGCTTATGGGCAAGAGGTCTGCCTTTGGGCACGTTTTGATAATTCACCACTTAGGGTAATTGCCACGCTTTTATACGTAGCCTAACAATAGCTCACATAAAGGAAAGCAGACTTACCTTGCAAACCTTTGAAATATCAGATGACCAAAGAAAAGCCGGATACATAGAAACTGAAACACTCCTCAGAGTACACTTCTAGGGAGAGAGAAACAAGGCAGACCACGTTAATAAAACAACTGCTGCTTATGGTGAGGGAGAGATGCTTCAGCCCTTCCTCTGCTAGACACTCATTTTTGGAGCTTGCTGAGGGGTTTTTTATTCTGTGTATGAGCCATAACAGGAAGATTCTGAGGATGGCCAAACCATGCATGTATACACAGAAGGTGTTCTCATATAATCACGACCATGGAAACACCGAGCACATGTCCAGTAGATCTGGCACCAGAGCCATTGTGCCTCTTGTGGGACTTCCACCAGCTTACGCCTCAGGACAGAGCTGTGCCATTCCTTACTATAAGCCTGGGAAATCTGGATTGTTTGGCCATTTGGCTCCATTTGTTTAAGGCTTTGCACCTAAATGTAGCCCAGAAAGATGCACCACACTAAAATCCCTGAAATCTTTTTCTGCTGAAATCACTTGCCGATGGTTTGGGGTAGTTGTAGCAGAAGTAGTAAGATCTGTGTGTGAAAAAAAATGATGGAGAAGACAAGTTATTTTTATGAATGTCAGCAATATCTCAGTTTTCTTGTTGGCTATTTTCCTGTCAGGCTGTACAGAAGAATGTTAGAGAGAAGCAAATAGGAAGAAAACAGCAATAATGTACCAATACAGCTTCAAATATCAGAGTGCTGTTGAGAGTTGTATATCGAGGAATATCTACCCACATACCTTCAGGCAGGCGAGTGTTAATTTCTCCTGAGTCCAGGGAGAATAAAGAAGACATTGAGCTGCTGAAAACCACAGCTAGACAAAGGGAATGGATGAACAGCAGTGTTGAGATGAGTCAGAAAATGCCAGTCTTTAAGAGAGAGTTGGGTTTGGCACTTGACCTCGAACAGGTGTGTTTATGCTCTGTGGAAACTGTTGAAACAAACGTGTTTTCTGGTAAGACTTATGTACAAATGCTCTCTCTTTGTTTCATCTCATGTTTCATCTTCTGATTTCCTTTGGCTGAATAAATATATTTTCTTTAAAAAAATATATATTCTTCAGACCCTGGATCAGCTGCTGGCCCCAAGTGTGTTGGGTCAGTGCAGTGCAAAGCAGGCACTGCTGGCTTCTCTATTCACATGTTGAGTGCTGTATTCAACTACCCTGGAGGGGCTATGTGGAGGGAAAAAACCATCCCTGGCTGGCAGTGACATGACATGACTTAGCATGCCAGCTGCCTTGCAAGCCTGTGCTTCCTCCCCTAGGCAGCAGTACACAAGTGTGAGAGCTTATTCTCACACAAGAGAAGCAACTCCATAACAACAAAACAAAGCAAGCAAACAAAACGAAAGAAAATAAAACCCAAGGAAAAACCCTCAACAAACAGGTAAACCTGAGAAAGGTTTACTGTCACTCGACTCTACCACTTCTCCCACTGGGTTGTGCTGCATATTTCCCAGGCAACCGCTCTCCTGCTGCTGCTTGCCCCTGCCAGGCTGATGGCAGGGAGAAGTATCAGTTTGCAAAAAGAGAGTGATCCTGCTCCTCACAGAAACAGCACAATCTTCCCTTATGGCAGACCTGAGCATATTAATCGAGCAAATGGCACCAGGAGGGAGAACTTGAAGGCTCTCTCTTCTTCCGCCCACATGGGCTTGCAACTATTCAGCTCCCATTTGCACTACGGGACATCTTGGCAATGGGATGCAGGCAGTGTCTCCTCCACATCCCTGTCTGCAGATATACTGGGGAAGGAAAGGCTCTCTGCTACTTAGGAAGCTTGAGAGGGAGTCAGAGAGGGTCCTGGTCATGGAGCTTGCCTCTGGATCCTAGACAGAGCCTTTATGCACTCTGGATCAAAACCTGTTCATTCCCCTAAATCTCCTCTCAGATCTTGAATGTTTCAGATGCATCAACACCACCCACTATGCTAAAACTTCCCTGTCTACTCCCACTCACATCTCCCAGCTTTCCAAGCCTAAGTTGCCCCTTGCTGTCAGACCATGCTTGATCACTCTGGGCGACTGTCTGCATCACTGTCTTCTGTCCTGCTACTCATTGCCAATCCCTGCTGTGAGCAAGTGATTTCATGTTCATTTAGATAATAGATTAAATTGTTACATTAATGGATTGAACAGCTTCCAGTATTGCCCTAATCTACATGAGCCTCTCCTGGACTTCTCACTGGCTCTTCTGAGGTCTGCCATTTGGCCTTCTCTTGGTGCTGTACTGATGTCATTTTTAGACTCAAAACACAGTGTATTGCTGACTCATATGCCCAACACGGTTATCACTATGCAGTTACCTTTGTCAACCAAATGTACAGTCTCATCAAAGCACAAAAATCAGGTTTGTTTGACAAGTTTGCTTATAGGTCCCGTAAAACTTGGTCAGTGGCATTAGTCATATTCTTTCACTTAGTTCTTTCTTGACTGATCCATACAAGCTTTCCTTTACTTTCTCAGGAACTAATTACTGGACTCATTCCCTGAGGCAAAATTTATACTAGTCTTTTTCCTCTGTTCCGTGTCTTTAATCTGCCCTGACCCCACCTTTCTCTGACTCTCCCTTCCCTGCTCTCCTTCACAGAGTAGCAGGTTCTTTTCTGCTCGTAGAGAGGCTTAGGGGAAGGAGTTGAGGCTTCTTCCTCTCCCTTGCTTGTATCAAACTTGGGGTTCTGGCAGGGCAGAGGACAAGAGAGAGCGCTGTGGAGATCTGCATGCCCACAGTACCACCTCAGCACCTCCACAATGTATTGGTCTGTCCCACAGAGACAGCCCTGGTCACAAGAGGGACCAGACTGCCCCAGAAAAGAGGGATGAGTGAGAAGGGCAGAGCTGGGGAGTTCTCCTGCCCCTGCTTACACTTCTAACCATTGTCCAAAAGGTTTAACAGTTCTGCCACGATTGATGATGGCATAGTATCATTCTTTTGGTTGTTATCAGAAGCGAGGTTCAAATGACACCATTCCTGCTTACCTGCAGGCCTATTACAAAGTCTGCTAGAGTCCTTTCATTAGCATCAATTAGCATCAGATCAGAATTTATGCTTGCATTTCCCTGGAGGCGTAAAAGATGCTTGCAGTCCTCCTCTTCCTTTTTGGGATGCTTAGCATGGTCAGCAGGTCTCCCTTGCAGAACAGCAGTAGCAGTTGCATTTGCATTTCCAGAGGAGTTACAGGGTTTCTTTCCACCCACCAGGCCCCTTTCATGCAGCCTGCAGCTTCAGACCCACCGGTGGGGCTCCTTTTCACCAAGCCAGATTCTCTGATTGCAGGATTCACCAGAGGATTAAAATAGATTTTCCCCACAAGTCCTGAAAGAAATCAGCGCTTATTCACCAGGAAACAGACTCAAGATCATACAGCTGTCATGCTGGGGTAACCTGTCACATAAGCCTGTATAAAGGGCGTATTTCAGGCCATAAAAATCACAGGAGAAACACACATAGCACTGTACAGAGGGTAGATGCAGCAGGGCTGGTTTCGGATGAGGTCAGTGTATTCAGCAAAGCACTTCAAGTGCCATTTGCTGAGAAAACCTATTAATAAATGGAGACAAAGGCCATAATAAACTAAAGAGCAACTGCTTCACAGTTCAGAGAGTAAATACAGTGCCCTGGGCAAGGAAGCGAGATGGCTCAGTTACAGAGAGCTTGGCACAGACCAGCTCAGAGCATTGATAACACTGCTTATCACAAAGAGAAAAATCACGATGATGGGAGAAAATAAATAAAAGAAGGAAGAAGGAAAGTGAGAGAGAAGGAAGCCCCAGAAAGCTGAGCTTTATAGTAAGTGTGTGCATTGACCTGTGACACTGTCTGCCTATAGTTACAGGGCAAGGAGGCACATACCTTACTAAAAATCTCTTTAAAACCCCAGATCCTTTCTCTCTAACCTTCACTTGTGGTAAAGCAAGGTCATATATGGTTCTGAAAAATTTCCCCCAAGTTTTCATTCAACATAAGGTATAAACTGCGAGCAGTTTGCTTCTCAGAGACTCCTTATAAGTCACACTTTTTCTGCAAAGCAGATCATTGGCTTCTCAAGTGTTTTCACATCACTAAAACCTTGAAGCATTTCTTGGTGAAAGCCTGGTCTCCTTTGAAAATTTTGAAAGTAGTAATGAAAAAAATCCAAAACAGACACCCTTCTCCACTCAGTTTTTTTTCTCATGGGGCTGAAATCAGGATGCTGCCTTTGCAGCTGAGGCGAAATATACTGGGGAATGGGGACAAGGTATGGAAAAAACCCCAACAATCCAAACAGCTCCTCACCTTCATCAGAAGTTATATTCTTCATCTTCCTTACTGTAGCCAAAAGCATCTTAGGAGCAATGGATTTAAGAAGTCAGGGACTCCCATGCCTGTTCAAAGGAAGCGCAACTGAAATGGATGAAGGAATCCCATGACCTTTTGCCATCCATATTTCGCATTCAGGTAGCTCCATCATTTTGCCGTGAATCTCACAATCAATGGTTCCAGCACTAGGTGTGTCAGAGCTGTTAATATTTGATATCCAGCTAAGGTATTATACATCCTCTGTGCGGGCACAGCACTGTTCCCTGTGATCAAAAGCAAGCCCTGTGATCAAAAGTACGTGTTCGACTCCTTCTAGAGAAAAGCACCACTGATATCCTAACTTGAGTGCTGAATGAATATTCTGTTCGCTTTTGCTTTCCCTCTAGTATAAACTACTTTTTGACTCAAATCCTTGAGTATGTTTTTTTGTGATTGTATGTTCTCTGAAAACTCTTCTGCTACCTCTGTTTCAAGGCACCTGGATTATAATGTCTCTCACAATGTTTCCTGGCTCTACAAGATTTGGCTGGGATGGAGCTAATTTTCTTCCCAGCAGCCCATATAGTCCCATGTTTTGGATTTGTGTCTTTCTGGGTGCTAACATGGAAGTGTTTTAGCTATTGCTGGCCATTGCTTGCACAGGGTCAAGGCCTTCCCTGTTGCTCTGTCTGCATCCTCAGCAAGAAGGCTGGAAATGGGCAAGAGGCTGGGGTGGGACAGCTGACCCCAGCTGACCAAAAGGATGTTCCACACCATAGAACGTCATATTCAGCTATAAAAACTGTGGGGAAGGGGGAGATTCCAAACGTAATTGCTCAGGGACCGGCTGAGATTTGCTCTGCTGGTGGGCAGTGGTGAGTGACCTTGCATCACACTGGATTTTCTTCTTTATTTATTAAGCTATCTTAATCTCAACTCAGCTTTATCTCACCCCTATGTTGTTGAATATTTGCACCGTGCTCAGCATTTAAAAATGTCATCTAGAACCAACCTACTTTGCATCATACGGACGTACAGCACCCAGCACAGCACGCTGGCCAAGACTAACTTTCCGGTGCCGCTTAATTACAGCTAAGGAATAAGGCAGGATTTTAAAATCCCTTCACTTCTAGGTATTGACAGCGTGTGCCTTACACCCACTCACCCGGGGCAGCCGAGCCGAGCCGAGCCGAGCCGAGCCGAGCCGAGCCGAGCCGAGCCGAGCCGAGCCGCGGGAATGCGCGAGCGCCCTCTGGCGGCCGGCGGGTCCGTCCGCCTCGTCAGGGCCCGGTGCCCGCCAGCAGCCGCGGCTCTGAGGTGCGGTTCCCGGAGGTTCCATTGTTAAGAGCTGGGAGAAAAACACTTTCTTCCCGCACTCCCATGGACTGCTGTGTGCACACATCCCACTTTGGAGCCCGCTGGTCCACAGGCTTCATGGAAAAATTTGATGGCGAGGGGACCAGATTTTTCTAAGGGATTGAGCATACAACCTTCCCCTCTGGTCCCCCTCCCAGCAGTGGAAACTTGGAAAAAATTTTCACTTTCCCATCGATCTTCTACTTCTCTTCAACCTATACCTGCTTTCCCCTCGGTTGTCTTTTATCTCCCCTCCTATCTGCTCTCAAAGCATTTCACCCTCTTTATCCATCATTCCCAGTAATTCCAGACCCCCTCACATCTTGTCACGGAGGCAGTGCCTCCAGCCCTTGCCTACCTGCAAACACCGTCATTCCTGATACTATTTTAAAGTCTTAAAAAACCCAAACCCAGCCCTATGGGGTTTGCTTTTCCCGTCACCCTCCACTACCCACAGCTGCCTCTCGCGAGCCGCATCCCTCTCCCCGTGCCCCTGGGGTCGTCACCACACTGGGAGAAAGGAAAGGAGGCGAGGGGAGAGGTGAGGAAATGGGATCATGCAGGACAGGAGTCATTAAAATAAAAAAGAAGAGGGGGTAGTCTGAACCCAGGGAAAGCAGGGATAAGCAGGGAAATGTGACCAGCAGACTGACAGAGGAGAGCCGAGCTCTGGCATCTGTGTCTCTATGTCACAAAGAACAGGATACAGGACAGACAAATAATCTGGCGTATGCAGGTGAAGTGCGGTTGAACCTTCATTGATCCTCCTGCAGTCTCCTTCCAGACCTGCCCTTATTGTTCCTGTCACTCTTGTTCTGTAAACTCCTGAGGAGGCCTGTTGATGTCTGAAGGAGAGAGGCAGATCAAGGATATTTGGGTATGGAAGAAACAACTTCAGGAGAGCCGAAGAAAGCTTTTCTCGAGCAGCCCAGCAGCTGTGCCCCAAACCCTGGTCACTGGAAGTGCAGTTCAGCAGCAGCCTCGCTCTTTGTGGGGCGTGAATTCTCTGTGGTTTTCAGACTGGCCCTGACTGTCAAGAGGGGATGAGACTTTTCATTGCAGGGTCCAGTCACAGTATTGTGAATTACAGTTAAGTCCTTCTTTTAAACTGTACTTCTCCTCCTTTTTTCTTTCTCCTCTGTGACATTACTACAAGTTTTAATTTATTTTTTTATGAGCTTGGAATAAAGAAAGGGGAATAAAGTGACTTCTTTGTATTTAAAGAGTTCACACACCCGAGGCAAGATGCTGTCCAAGTACAAATGGGAAGTGTTCCAGATGCCTCCTGGACTTGCGGCCTCCTGCACCCCATACGCACGTGTCTGGATGTGCCTAGAAAAGCCTGTGCACAAATGCAGCCTGGAGTTAAGTGTACTGAAGCTACCTGGTGTGCCTTTTCACTGGATCTTCTTAGAACATTAACACAAGGGTGATGAGTCCCCATGGAAATGGAGTGCTGCTCCCTGGCTCGTGGTGGGTTCCCAGGGCTGGCAGTGCTGCCTGGAGAAGGCTGCTCCTGTCCCTGGAACTGCTGCTTTGACAAATGTGTTTTAAGTGTGGCTCTGGATCTGTGCACTGAGCTCCTCTTGTGGCTGCCTTCCTGTGAGCACAAGCCCCAAACAGCAGAGCCTTTGATATACAGCACAGTGCAGGGGCCTTTAAACAACAGCCTTTATCGCTCATTATATGCACAGCCACCTCGCAGGAGAAAACATAAAGGGAAAAGTGCATTGCGGGAAATGCTGATGCAGGTGTGTTTGTCCTGGCCTGACCAGCGGAGTAAGAGAAGACATGAGAATTTACAAGCTGCAGATCCACTGCTCCAGCACGGGTTTGCTATGGAGATCCAACACACATGCACAGGTGACCAAAGGATAGCAGCCTGTGTTTCACAGAGCAGGACCATTCTTCCTCTCCCAGACCCCCCATTTATAGTTTAAGTTGACATGAAGGGCAACCAGGAGGGCAGAGCTGCACTAGAAGTCAGACAAGCTCTTCTCATATGTATAAATACTAATTTAGGTGCCAAACTGTGGACTCCAAAGAATTGAAACACAACCACTGCACTGGAAAGCACAAGCAGCTCATGACAGGAACAGCAGCACCGCTGTGCAGACACCACGCCCATGAGTCCCCCCATCGTCCCAATTTTAAGAGCCACACCCACATAGAATAAACCGGTTTGGCCAAGGTGAACACTGGAAGCATCAGCAGAGATTCCTTGTGGCCCAGAAAGAGCTGGATTTGCTCAAGTTTGTTGGAGGTAATTTTAACCAGCTGCTCAGGATTGTGCTCTCCAGGTGCTGACATTTACTGCAGCTCCAGTGGGTTTGAGAAGACCCTTCCCAGCCTCTTACATGGTGGCTGAACCCCTCACTATTTCCTCTCACAAGGCACTGCAGGCTCTGTTAAAAGCAACCCTGCTTAAAGTGAGAAACTGCTTTCCCCTTCTGGGAAAAAAGGGTCAGAAAGTACAATCTCCAACTATAATGCATTTTTAATGTGTTTTGGTCTTGGACAACAGAGTGACAAATGCTTTTTACAGTTTTATTGATAAGTTTTGCGAAAAGAAGAAACTAATAAAGAAGACACCATAACACAACGCACACATGGAGAAACTACACTAGTTAAACTATCTGTTCTGGATTTACAGCTGTTGCTGACGTTAGATCATTCACTAATGTCTCTCATAACATGACCCAGTAAACTCCTCGTTTCCCGTAGAGTACTTAACACTGCAATTACCTGTTAGCTGTTTAAAAGTACACATGATTTTAAATTAAACACTGACTTAATTGCTTTGCTGCACAGACACAGTTTTAATCGCGATTGCTCTGTTGGGTCTCAGCCAGTTTAAGGCAGCTGGGAAAAAGGGTCCATGACCTCCTGTTACCAAAAGTTTTGTATCCACCTAGAAATTCATTGCAACAGTTTCTGCAGTGCTCCTTGCTTATTCCAAGGAAACATGAGACAGAAAGCTGTAAAACCAAGGTGCCAGTACTCACTGATAGAACGAGCCTCCCGTGCTAACTCCAGGTTTACGTGCTGAGGCAGTCCCCTCACCTGGCAGTGCTGCGCAGGGCCATCCGGCAGTTATCGTGTTTGCAGAAGCCATTGGCCAGACACTGAACGCAGAGTGCGGCCCTGGACCGTGGGCAGCCAGTGCAGCTCGTGGAGCATCCCTCTGGCCATCCCTAAGCAGGGAGAAGCTGACCTAACAAGATGAGTCCCATGGGCTGGAAACTCAGTGGGCTTGTGCAGGAGCCACCACATTAGCAAAGGTCAGCAACAAACCCAGGCCGGTCTTACTCTCCCCTCTGTTAAGAGGAGTTATTGAGGAGCCTTTGGCCTCCTCCAAGGTGACATTATGGTATAATAGGAGACACTCTGCAGATGCCTCCAGCTTGCTCCTGAGCACACCCCCTGGGGAAAATCAGGCACAGCCCAAACGGGCAGGTGTGGCAATTGCCAACACGCGGTGGTTTCAACATTTTAATGTCTATACAAGCCTTTCAAAGGTCAGCTGGGACTTGGCAAAGAGAGGAAAGGGAGCAAAGGAACTGAGGGCTCAGGTTAAAAGAAAATCCAGACCTGTACTTCCAGCTGATGACCACACTCCATGTGGCACAGCGCGATATAGCAGGGAGCTCTCAACAGAGCTGAACACAGCAGCTCTGAGCAGCCTTCTGTGCTTCAGTAAAGCATCTGAATGCAGATGCTCTTCTGCCCTGAGAAAAAAATATGTCTCACAAACCTAAACATGTTACCTCAAAGAGAAAACTATTTATTGTTAATGATACTATTAGTGCTCTTTTTTCCAACACACTGAGGAGATTAAATAATAGTACCTGAAAACTAACCAAATGTTCAGACCAAACTTTGCCTAGCAAGAAGACAGAGACACACAAACTTTGCAGTGACTTAAAACAGTTTAATGTAATTCCAAGACAAAGTGTGATTACATTTCTACACATATACAATATGCATATGTGAGTTGACAAATTCTGATTAATAACTCGTTTCACCTCAGAGACCGAAAAAATGATCAAAAAGAAACCGTGAATAACAAGCTATAACATAGTTCACCACAACGGGACCTCCTTTCTCACCCTACAGTTAGTAATATTACAATTAAAATAACTATATTCTTCTATAATGTATTTTCTGTTAAAATCATCTCATAAATTTACAATGCTATTATTAGTTTCCAAGACTAATATAAATTCACTCCATTTTTCTACAACGAAAATGATTATTAATTAGAAGCACACAACGTCATGATGAAAAACACAAGCATTTTTTTTTTAGTAGCAAGAACTTGATTGGTTAAGAATTAGTTTTCTTGTAAAACATTCTAAAGCCAAGTAAAATATCCATTCTTATAACATACCTATAATATGAGACTAAGGAATAGGTTACATATAGGTCTACAACACATCAGTTTGTTTTTGTTTTTTCTTTTAAAAGAAGAAAGACATATTACTAAAAGAAAAAAAAAGAAAAAGAGGAAGGAAAGAAAAAAAAGAAAACAGAAAGGGACAATTCACATAGGTAAAAAGCAGTACACAAGAAAATACTGTTGCACACAATAATTTTCACAAAGATTAACATGGATTAACACTCTTATTACAGAAACCGTACAGTGAAGGAACACAACGGCTCAGGGCTTTCGTGGGGTTACTGGGCTGAGATGATACTGTAGAGAAAGAACCACTTGAGATCCAGAGCTGGGGCAGGGGCATCTTTTCCCTTGCGACTGCAATAGCGTTTCACAGCTCTGCCCCCACCTTCCCTTAATAATTTTGGTGCAGTATATATTAACTTCCACTTTCCATCCAGAGTATGCTGGGCTTGTGGGCAGTTGAAAGGTATAAAACGTTCC
>VXBT01003525.1:872946-1002946 GCA_013400235.1 Oriolus oriolus | reverse complement strand
ATCCTCATTGCCTGGTGCTCACGACTCGTGGCTTCATTTAATTTCTGGAGTAGATGGGAGTCTCTTTCTCTTTTTTTTTTTTTTAAAAAAAGCATCTTTGGTTAAAGAAAAAACCAGGTTTATTGCCCTTCAAATTTGCTAACGGAATTGCCTTCAAACCAAATTACAAGACACAATCCCTTGAATGTATAAAAAAAGGAAAAATGTCACAGTCAAAAGTGTCCCTTTCTTGGAATGTTTTACGTATTACAACAAAAATACTAGAGAAAGAGAGAGAATCAGAGACCTGCCAAAACCCAATTTGTTTGGTACAAGCAGGTAAAACCTGCCAAGGAAGATGCAATTGCATTTGCTCTCTCAAATGACTGGATTTGATCACTCTACAGTGAGATGTGCTTCCATCTGGGTTTTCCAGTCTGCTCATGTTAGTGGTTCTCTACCCTCCCTCCTGCATTCTGACCTCACAGCAGGCAACAGAACGTCCACCTCTGAGCAGAGACAATGCCTGTGCTCCCTTCTGCTTCCTGCCCAAGCAGAATGCAAGAGGACATGATGGGGAAAAGGACCACTTTTTCACTCTGCCAGCCATAAGCCACCCACAAAACGTCCAGTATCTAAACATTCTCCTACCCCCTCAAGTTTCCACGCCATTTACTCCATGCACAAAAGGAACACCAACTGAACCAAACCATGCCAATCCCACTTCCTCTCCAAAGGACTCTGCAAGCAAAACCAGCTGGCTATTATGATGTGTGTGGTACTGACAGCATGCAAAGCTTTTACTTACTCTGCTGAAATGACTGTTTCCCCTGTGACCAGCCACACTTTCATCCATACTATTCCTTTATACAGGTGTGAGGGAGGAGGTGTTGCTCAGCTCCCTTATACCCACCACAAAATACAGCTCTCACAGAGTGTTGCACCATCAAAGCAATTTGATGGCTGTGCTGTGCATCTCTTGCAATCAGCATCCCATCACCATGGTCGTCTGGCAGACCAGCAATTCCACAACAGGCAGTATGAAAGGTGGCTCCTCTGACATGCACTGCAACCCTTCTCTCTGCCAGCCTGCGCTGTTGTAACAGTTCCGCTGCCAAGTACCCCACAAAATCAGATCTGAGCCCACGTGGGAGAGCAGGCCAGATGGGTACACAGGGAAAATGCAATTAATACAAGTAAAATATTACTGTGATTGAGACTGCAGCCTTCTGTGCTTCACTAATTTTAGGCCAGAGGAGCAGATAAACAAGTATTTAACTTGAAGTTCTTTAGCAAAGCACTCAAGTGCATGATTAACTTTTAGTCTCTGCTGAAGTCCTATGATTTTTCAATAGAATTTAAATTCAGTCACTGCTTCCCCCTATTCTAACAGAGCAGGTGATGCAAATGAAACCATAAATATCTAAACTGCAGCAACCAGAATAGCTTAACAAAATTCCACAAAAAATAATTATAAAAGAAGGGAAAATCTACATCAGGAACAAACAAAGAAAAAAATCAAACCAAGCATCCTGGCCTGTGGACACCTAATTAGTCTTCAGTGAGAGTGGAAGAGCAGGTGAGGAACACTGCCCTGTCTGCAGCCATGCTTTACCCAGATAATGCCATCTGTGTGTGTCAGTGTGCTTTATCCAGTGATGGGACTGAGAGCCGCCCTTGCGGCTCTGCTGCGGCTCCTTCCATAGCCCTGTTTCTGAAGAGCCATCCATGTTCTCCTTTAGGAAAACCAAACCCTTAACATGTAGTGTGGCCTTGTGTTCCTTGTGAGGGCTCAATGATCATGGCCTGGAGCACAAATAAGTCTTAATCTCATACAAACGTCCTTTCAAACTAAGTGATGGTGAGCTGGACCCTGGGGCACCGAGGTCCTTACCTGCCTTTGATCCAGCTCTCCTGACAGATCATTACGTTAGCTGCTGTCAGGTGTTGGCCTCTGAATGAATATTTCTGGACTTATTCTGAAATGCAGATGTGACCCAGAGGATAACTCCTGTTCCTCAAGGCTGTAACCACTCTCACTGAGCGGTCCCACTCCCCCAGGTTAGTGGCAGAGTTTTCATCATTGGAATAATCTTGTTTCTCCTTCCTCCTGCAGTTCTCACAATCACAGTAACCCTTCCAATGCCACTGATGAAGAGAAATAAAATTAACAACGATAACAACAATAAGAGAAAAAACCCCCCACAAAGTTTAAGGAATGCGTGTGCAATTAAAACCCATAGTAAAATACAATAATAATAAAATAATAATCATAACAACCATACAATAAAATAACATTAACTTTCCTTTTCATGACATAAGCAGCATGACACTCTCGCTCCCGAACTGGTGAGAGAGGAGAGGAATGCAAGAGAGAGAGCAGGGTTTTATTTTCCTGCCTCAGACGAAAGGGGACATGTCTTTCCAAAGGAAGAGCAGGGGTAAGGTGCATAGGCTGCTGGGAGATTGCATCCTCATCTACAGTATATTGAGCTGGAATGAAGGACAGGCAGGAGAAGAAAACTGTGCAAGAGTAGCCCAGGAACCAGAGCTGGCAACCAGTAAGGTTATTTGGTGGTTTGCCACAAGACAATAGCCTTGTTGAACAGCCTATGCATAGCAGGATCCCTTCGTCTTCCAGGCCAGCCAAGCACTTGTCACAGGACAGTGTATTTGTGCTTGTCTTTCTGTCAGCTTTTCCAACCTGAGAGAGCCTTCTTCCTCACTGCCACTCAGGGAACCCATCCCTCGCCACCCTGCCAACAAACCTGCTATTTTCCAGCATCTTGCAAAACACCTGACTACTTCATGCTCTAGTTACAAGGAAATGTAGAGTGGAACTGAGCAGCCCCATAGACTTCAGCTTTCGTGGAAACAATCTACCAAACTCCCTTCTCTCCTTCCTCCTCAGGACATCCACAGGCATGATGGTACTGATGCACAAGTGCAAGTGCCATTACCAGGGAAACTCCCCTCTGAACCAAACCAATGACAGGAAAGGCTCTCTGTAGAAACTGTTGGAAAACAAGACGACCATGTAGCATTCCTTGGTGTGGAGGACCAAGGCGCTCTCCAGTTCCAGGGTCACTCTGCCACTGCAGGCAGTTTTTTGGGGTGTAGGTGAGAAGAGAGGAGGGGAGGCACACAGTGTCACAGCTATGTTAGAGTGGGTAAGGCTCTATGTATTACAATACTCTTTTCACTTAAGAAACCTGAGATTGACTCTCTCAACTGGATTTTCTCATGCTTGCTTTGGGACTCCAGCCCTTTCCTGACCCTTTCTCATCAACAGACACAGTGAGAGATGTTGGCAACAACTAGTGTTTCCCCCTTTCAAGGACTAAATTTTTGTTCCCATTTCAGACACATGACCAGGACAACCTGATGATGAGGGTGGACAGTGTCCTCCCACTCCATCGAGAACATCAGCAAACAGCAGAATGAGGAGGGGAGGAAACCTGCTATTTTAACAGGACAGAAACAGACCAGTCCACGAATGAGTCCCCAGACCCTCTGGGTCCTCACAGCTGACCTGGTCACTTCCAGCCCATCCAGTGCTCGACAAAACACCCAGTTATATGCACTTCTGACCCCAAGGAGCCTCCCCAACACCTCACCAAGTGAGCTACGATTGACGACGTGGGAAAAAAACCCAACACCACCAGCAGGAGAAAATCGGCAGTAACAACCCAAAAAAAGAAAAAAAAAAAAGAAGAAGAAAAAGAAAGAAAAAGAGCTGAGAGTAAATTCCAACTAGCCTCAGTCAGTTTCTAGGAGTACCAGTGGAAGTAAACCCTTAAACCGCGTCTGTAGTTCGGTAAGGCACTACGAGGGAATGATGTAAAACTAAGACTGTGACAGTTGTAATGGCTGTGCCGAGGAACACACCACAGAGAGAAGGCAGCATCTGCACGCGCACACACACACACACACACCTGGACAATCACATTGTTACATGCCTATGTTATATCACTTTTCTTTGTGCAATCACATTGAGGAATAGTCTATTGGTATCGTTGAAGTTCAACACAAAAGAGTAAAAAGGGGTATGACCTGTATAGTGCTACATTCTACCGGGGCTGGGGGCAGGGGGTTGGGGGCAGCTAAAATGTCTCCTCCTACACTAAAATGGCTAGGGATTGAAAAGGAACACTTCCAAAAAACAAAACAAAACAAAAAAAAAAGCAACTGAAATCCAACATCCATTATTAGAGATCTTGTTTAGGAACAGCATTTCTCAGGGATTTATCCAGTGTGTTCGCAAAAGGGAGAAACGCCCTCATTGCTTCTGCTCTCACCCAGTGCTGCACGGCCTGTTTTGCCCAGGTGTGTTTAAGTGTAGCAGTGTTAGGTCCAAATTTAGAGCACTGGGACAACATTTTGTCCTCTTCCCTCAGCCTCCCTTACCCACTTTCTTTTTCCATGAAAAATCCCCCCCAACCTATGTATGCTTTGGGATACAAAAACTGCTGTATAAACCCTTTGAAATGCTGGATAAATCCCTAATCCATATACCTACAGGATTAAAAACCTAATGGATTTCATTTTAGGTGTTCTGGACAACAAATTTCTAAATGTAGCTCACTATTGGATGAAAATAACCTTTAAAAGTCTGTTGGTGAAGTTCTTCAAAAGACAGGACCCGCTGGAGGGTCCTTCTGCTTCTCTCTTTCTCTCTAGTTTGGTGCAGAATGGTTGGTTTTTTGTGGTTTATTTTTTTTTTCTGTTCTTTTTTTCCATTTTCTTTTTTTTTTTTAAATAAAAATTGTAGAATTGGTTTTCCCCCTTCTTTCCTCTTTTTCTTTTCTTCCTTAAAGTCTCCTTCGTTCAAGTTTCACGTGAGCCTCCCATTGCATTGCTAGTTTGTCATGTTCTTCAACACAAAAGCGGCTGCCTCACTCCCCCCGGGATGGGTGCGTCTCTCGCTCTTTATTCCAGTGTTTAGATGTAAGGGTACTGGTTGACCTTGGTGGGGCTCAGTGGGTATCCAGTGTAGACTGTGGAGGCTGGAGAAGCACTGATATAGGTCTGATGGGCAAACTGAGCCTGGTACTGACTCGGGTGGATGGTGGGCGAGGGCAGGACGCGCGGGCCCATGCTGACGGGGACCTGGTGGACGATGCTGGCGGGGTAGGTGGTGTGCTGCACCGCGTGCCGGGCGGAGCCTTGCGAGGCCACCAGGTGCGCGACGGTGCCCGTGGAGCCCAGGGCGGCGGGGGCAGTGTATGTGTACAGGTGGGGCTGGGTGGGCAGGTGAGCAGCGGCAGCCGCGGCCAGGTGCGGATGAACTGTGCCGTGGCTGGGGCTATTGTGCGGGAAAGAGTACGGGGCCTGAGCTATCGTTGGAGTGATGTAGGCTTGCTGTCTCCGGTGACTCCCTGTGCGGTCAGTCGAGATGTGCTGCTGGGCCTGGATAAAGACAGCAACAGTGACAGGCAGTTACAAGACAAGAGATGGCTCTTTACATCCTCAGTAGTGCCTGGGAGCCTCCCTGCAACACCAGGACGGCCCTCAGGAAAGTCTCCTGAGCTCCTCCTGACACCCTCAGCATCGCCAGGCTTCCCTTGGAAACAAGTGACAGCAGTGGGTCCCTCACAAGCCTAGGAAGACCCTGCAGCTTTATACATTGACCAAAATGACCCCCAGAAGGTCAGCAGGTCCCCCAGTTCGAGCTACAACCTGCTGACACAGCTACCAAAAGACACAGCTCCCAAGAACACCTTCCACAAGTCCAGTTGCTCAGGTAACGCATGGTTTTTGCTAGTGAACTCTCTGATGACAAATTGTGGTGCACAGATAGCTCAGGGGAATGAAATTGCCTAACTATGCCTGGAACAGGCAATTTATTTTTGATCAGTTTGGGTATTTGTAGTTAATAATTTCCTTGGTTAGTAAAAATAACCACGTTATTTTTTAAAGAGAAAACTCTCAGTTTGATTAGATCCTGCAGGTGCCTGGTGCCCCCATTGCCATCAGCCAAAATTACTTGAGCACAGGCAATTCCTAGCAGTGGGATGGGACCAATGTACTTTTTTTCCCAGGGATTTTCTAAGTTGTTTTCTGGCATTGCACAAAAATGTAAGGAGTTTTCCCAGTCATTTGTAGCCAGAGTATTAAATTACCAATAAAGTAGGAATTAGAAGACAAGAAGGAAAATGCTCCATGCTATTTCCTTCTACTCTTCCAAACCTTTTCACCCTCTTTCTATGCACTCTCTGCTGCTATTGTGGTCTGAAATACGGCAGCCACACGCTTCCCCAACTCTTGCAAAGAGCATTTTGCCCACTTCCTCCATTTTCACACACTTTTATTTCAAGTTTGCTCACATTTTTAAATTTCCTCTGTGTATTGAGGGAGAACAGACTTTCTTCCCCACAAAGTTATTTTTCTTTTTAAAAAATGGTCCTGCTTATATCCAGCTCTGGATGCACACCAGCACTGTCCTCTGAGCTCTCCAGACTTTCTCCTCTTGAAACACTGGTAACTGAGCTGTAACTTCCCTACTCTTGTCAGCTCACCTCAGGGAAGAGAGAGGCCCCAGGTGCAGGATGTGAAAAGGGCATTATTCCCTGCAGCTCCTGGCGAGCTCCCTGGGAGTTCTGATCACAGATTGTGAAACATCTCAAGAACTGCATGCTGCCAAGAAATGGGATTTGTCCATATCTCAGGCCAGCTTTATCACAGGATGGATCAAACTCCTTACATGAGGTCACGTAAATGCATAGGGACTCTGCTTTGCCTTGTCCCACCTGATGGGGACTTCTCTCCCAGTCCCACCACCAGGCTCATGCACTCTCTTCCCTTGCAAGATTCTCCCCATGGTTACTTACAGCTAAGGAGAATTTCGTCCTTCCTACACGCTCCTGCTCCACTCCTTTGTGGCTGAGCCACTGCACTTTCCCTCTCGCATTATTCCCACTCACACTGTTGGACCATCAGACTTCAGAACACACAGGAAGAGTACTCCCAGCCCACTCAGGGGTGTGATCTGCTCTACCTCTCTGCCTGAGCTGGAAGATCAGGGTCTGCAGTCAAGTAGAAACAAGTTGAACATACTCAACACAGGGTCCTACTATCACTAGATTGGAACAGGACTGCCCATGATGGAGGAGTGGTAGGTAATAGCTGGATGATGCACCACCAAAATCAGTCTTGGCTGACTTACCTGACTTAGATTAAGAGGCTGCTGCTGCTGGAAATGTGCTCCTGGTCGCTGCTGCCTATAGGCAACGGCTCCAGACGAGCTCCCTGAAGAGTGACCGCTGGTGGAGGTCACGGTGCTGGAGGACTTGGACTTGTAGGAGGATGAGTGGTGACTGGTGGTGACTGTGCCAGGAAAGGAAACACATTTGTAGCTTACATGACATTCTTTAATTGCTCACCCTACCTTTTCCTCACCGAGTCTCCTCCAGAGTGGCTTTTGGGAGGAGACATACAACAGAAGCAGGTTAAGAAAACTGTTTCTCTCAATTAACAGAATACCTCAGCAAGGCTTGATATACACAACCAGCCTGTTATCCTAGAGGCAGACAAACAGACCTGATTAACTGGACCCAAAGCAGGTCTGGAGCAGGCTTTATAGATCCTTCGGAACCATGAGACAATGTTCTGCCAGCAGAACTGTACAACGCAGGAACAAATCCCAGGGAGAGGAAGGAAAGTATGGTGTGCACAGCCTAAAAAAGCCCTGGCTTGCCTAACGTCAGGTGAGTGGGAAGTGAGGGAGAAGGAGCTGGTGGGGAGCTCAGCCTTTGAGCCTTTGTGTTCACCAGCAGTGCGTCCAAAGCAAGGACTGCCAAGTAGCTCAAAGCCAACTGCTTTGGGCCAGACTTCCACCATAAAGCCCTTTTCAACACATCGTACTATCTAGCATTGCAGAGGTTCTGGATGAGCAAACCTCATCAGTCCACAATGAAGATCCTGGGGAAATGCTCTTCCCAGAAACATCAACAAGTCTGGATGAAAACTCACAGGTGTTTTCAATCTCTGACCCGTTTTAAAGTAAGCCTATAGAAAGGCAAGGCAGCAAAGGTTCACATGTGCATTTGGGTGCCTTTCTCGTCAAACGTTGAGCTAAGGGCTGCATTCTGTTCTTGGGTTTGTACAGAACTAACTGGGACCGACACTTGCCCCATGACTCCTGAGTGAACCACGGCACATAATTAATGCAATATGGCTACCAAGAACAGATGTGTCACTGAGAGGAGTGCAGGAGCACAGTTTCTTTGGAAAACAAACCAACCAAACAAACAAAATGAAACTGAACAATGAGATTCTTCCAAGATAAATCATTTATTTCTTACTAATTTTCTTGACGGAAGAGGTGCAATTTACCTGGTGCCAGGCTATCGCACTCTACCAACACCTCACTGGCCTGGGTTTTCAGTGGTGGCACGATGATCGTTCGGGGGTTCCCACTGCAGTGAGTCTCTGGAACCCCTTTGGTGTCGTAGCTGTTCCCGTTATTCTGCCCTGTGCGATGTTGCACGGCGTAAGGGCTGTTGTTGCTGGAGGAATCAGAGTAGGGGGAGTCATGCACGGTGACACAGCTGATGACATTCTTCCTTTGCTTGGACAAGGTGCTGCAACACAAGCAGACAAGTGGAAAGGGTGAATGGACAATGATCAACTTGACACCATTAGAAGGCTCTGCCTGTGTCAGACGAGCTCCATAAGGGCAAGGCATGGCCCTCAGTCCTCCGCTGAAGAGAGGCTGCTTAAGCCAAATCCCAGGCTTCAAAATTCCCTCGTTACTATTCCAGGAAAGTCTTCATGGAGGTCAAGGAGTGAGTAAGACATTGTGGATAGATCTTATATTCACACTGCTTAGAATAGCACTGAACCAGACTGCCAGATTTATTTTCAGACTGCTTTTTATGTATGTGTGCAGTAGAAGCCCAGCAGTTATACTATGCTTTGTTGCAAGTCTCACCACCCACACAAGAACGTGGTGGTTTCTCCCAGCCTTTCAGTAATGATTTAATAATAGATGCTATGACTTTTCATGCTTAAATTCCATGAATCTACAAAACACACACCATTCTATTTACTAATATGGTACAATGGACATATATTCTCAAGAAGCATTCGAGAATGAGGAACAAATTACAAAGAAATGCGCAAAGTATGCAATGCTTTTGATTTTCTTTCCTTTCTCTGAACAAGCTCTGGGTCTCCTGACTCTAGTGTAGATTATCAAGGTCCTGCTGCAACTAATCTATGACATCAAAAAAGTGATTAAAAAGGAACATCAACACTTCCAAGATTAGTGCTGGAAGTTCATTAGACTAGACTGCATGAGTACGATTGGGATTTGCTCTGCTATTGTGTCTAATTATTCCTCATGGTTTCTCCTTCCTGTTATGAGCTTGTTTAGGGAGAAAAAGAGAGTGAGGAAGAGGAGGGAGGAAGGGGGATGGTGAAGATTTGCTTAAATGGCTCACATCCTTGACAGTGCACAGACCTTGACTACAGAAAATAGCTGTTATGTTTCACTGATTGCATTATGTTGTTATGGCAACTGAAGTTTTTAAAATGATGAAAAGAAATGGATAGCACATAAAAAGCTAAGTAATTAGGCTTAATGGTGGAAACAGCCCCAACAGGAACGGAAATGCCACGGAGAAAAAGGAATCTTCACTTCATGAGTGTGCACTTTAAACAGAGTGATCTCTTACCCATGGAGTGTCCTCTCTGTTCTCTCAGTCTGGCTAGCCCAGCGCAGGGAACAGCTGATTAATCTGGTCTCAGTCTGTGATAGAGCTGTTTGTTCCCTGGTCTCAGCACTGCTTCTTACCCAAAGAAAGGTGGAGCAGACACTGAGAACAGTTTCCTTCCAAGGACATTGTTTGCCTTATTTATTTTTCACAGTCCTAAAGGAGCATAGGAGTGTTCCCTTCAACTTGTCCATCCCAAAGTCTCTCTGTTGGCATTCACAAACTGCAACTCACCACCTGCTGGGGTTGAAAAACTATTTTCTTTTCCCTTTAAAGAACACCTTGGGGTGCTGCATTCACAAACAAGTTCCCATCACACAGACTTTCCCTGGGCTATCATCACAGGATCCTGGTGTGCCCCAAGGAGGACAAAAGACCATGTTGTTCTATTCACAGTGAAAAACACATCTCGAGAGGCCGCTGCCATCCTAAAAGGTTGTCACTTGTAACAGGGCACATGATAGAGAAGGAGAGGGAGCTATTGCACAGCAGTTGGAAAGCAACCCTTCCAGGGGCAGGGATGGATCAACGAGGAAAATGTACAACAGCAAACCCTCATATTCTGGCTTTTCACAAGGAGCTGGAGAGCACTGGATTAGAAATGGAAAGAGCAGCAGCATATCTTAGATGGACAATGACTGTGTGTGAAGAAAGATGTAGCAGTTTGGATATGGTGCTATGAAAGAAGAATATTAAGCCAATAAAAATGACTAATATTGCATCAATATTCCTCTCTCCATCAGTAGAAAGGCCTGTAATCACACATTTATGAGTATCCACGCTGCTTGCCCTTTGCAGCTACCCTTGGCTGCCAGTTGGGAAGAGAGATATATTCTTTATCTCTGACAGTTATTACATTTTATAAAGAAAAATCAAGTCACTAAAGAGTTTTCTGACAACTGATAAGGTCTAACTGTTCTTTTACAGTCCCTTCCTGATCTAAGTGGCTGAGCTGCTGAACTGGAAATACTCGCTCTCAGCTGACAATTGACATGAGAAGGTTGAGCTGTAGAACTGGAAGGGTAATTTTCTGTGTAATCTGTGCTATTTATTGTTTTAGTATGGGCATATTTTTCACCAGTTTGATTGAGGGCTTGTCAAATCAGGGACCCTGGGAAGTTTTCTCCTTCAAAGTGTTAAAGCTCCTTGGTTACAATAAAAAATTCAAGTATAACTGTTTGGTTAAATAAATAAGTGACCCCAAACCTTTCCAGAGAAAGGGACCATATCAGGGTATTAACTCATTCCATGGAAGGGAATCTGAAAAGGACCAGAGATATGGTCCTGCCAGGCCTTATGCAAGTGCTCAGCGCTGCTAATACATGTCATCTCCCAAAGTCAACTGGACTATTTCCGTAACAGAGCTAAAGCCCATGGGTAAATATTTGCAGGATTAGGGCCCAAGTGATCAGCCTCTCAATTCAGCAGGCTGCATCATTTCAAGCACACGAGGAGTCCCACTGAAAGCAGCTGGATTTCTGTCTCTAGGAAAAGTAACAACTGTGGTTAATGTTACAGCAGGCAGAGAAGTCAGTTTGGTCTAATCACACACGCCAAGAGCTCAGCACCTGCTGTACCAGAGCCTGCCCCAGAGATTAAGGGTGGGAATTTCAAAAACATCAAAGGCCCAACTCATGCTGAAAATCAGTTGATTCACAGGCTTAAAGATACACTTTAATCCAAAATGGAGGCTTTTGAAAATTCAGCCCAGCAGTTATCATTCCCCATGCTCAAAGTCTTCTTGCTAGCCAGCAGCTTTCCTCTTTCCAGCTCCCTCTAAGGACTCACTCAGCTGCTCTTCCCAGGAGTTATCTGTGTGAGGCCCAGGCTGATGGATCGCCTTCCCTGTTCACAAACTATCAGGACTGAGAGCTTTTACCTGTTGACACAGCACTTGCCTACTCAGCAAGCTTACTGTATTCCTATAACTCAGCCACAGCTTTTGGGGATGTTTGTGCTTACTCAGAAAAATACTATTAAAAGTCTTGTCCCCTTCCTATTAAGCTCTCTCCAAGCCTGGTAATTGCTTTCCCTCCTGCATGCACAGAAGCGGCAGCAAACGTGATTTAGTAGTTTGGGGAGTCGGTCAGTGTTCCTGGTCAGCTCGTGTGCCTGCCTGCAGTATGTGGGGAGGTGTACTTTAATTCTCCAGAGTAGGGAAGGGGGAAGATTGGTGAAGTGGCAGCGAATCCATCTACACAGAATGAAAAGCACTGAGCCAGGAAGGTTTTTAACCCTTAGTGCCAGGGTTTGTGTCCTCCCTTTCAGAACAGCAGATAAAATCAGCATCGCTTTGTACGTTTATTATTAGTTTGTGAGTAGTATCCCGTTCCCACCTAGTCCTAAAGAGCTTATCCTCAAACTTGGACCCAAAACAATTCGTGTCTGTCCAGTGCGCTGACACAGAGCACGACCATGCCTTTTAACAAGCAGGTCTTGGAGATGGCTCTCTAGCATAACTCACATAACCCTTGTGAGTGCACAGCAGAGATGCATGTGGGTTCCTATTCCCTCCAGCAGGGAGAAGTCTGAGAGAGGAAAGGGAAGGAAGACAGTCTGTGAACAGCCACCCTGCAAGAAACTAAGGTGGTCATCTAAGATACTGTTAATGGAAAGGTGCTGAAGGCAGATGCTGAGAACAAAAAGTGAGAGGAAATTAAGGAAAAGAAGATGCTGAACTAGGTGTTAAAACAATGCTGAATCCACCTCAATGGCCAAGGACAAAGACAGAGACAACAACTCCTGTAACAGTGCAACTTGAGATGATTTTTACTTGCTGAAGGCCCAGCTCAGAAGCTTGGTATGTGGTAGAGTTGCAGGAACAGATCTTTTTTTTCCCTGAATACTTCGAGTTACACCAGGATCACAGAAAAACCAAATGGTGTCTAGTGGGAGCAATTCTTCAGCGTGTGGTTCACTCCAAGAGCTACAAAACCTTTCAGTGCTGCTGAGACTGTAGCAACAGAGTCTTTTAGCTCTCAAGGTCACCTACTTGGCCTTCCAGTTTAGAGGATGAAGGCAGCCATCACACAACTATGCCTTTGAACTGGCATGCATATACACCAGAGCATGTTAGAGTTACCTCACATTAGAAAAACTCTGTTCCAGGTCTCTGAAAACTTAGTAATATGCAACCCTTTTAGGCTGCTGCTTCAGAATAATCCATCTATTCTAGGAAAGCATGGAGTCAGCCAACAAAAACTCACATCACAACTGCAATCGCTCTCCTCATGTTGAAATCTTATGCCATGCATAGCTCAGTGTTGGGAACATGCCCCCTCTCTTCAGCTCAGCCTCCATCCTGACCTAATCTGCTCTCACCTTCTTTGTGAATTTGTGATGGTAAGAAATATTTGTCAAGTACTACACTGAGGCCATTTTATTAGGCTATACAGCATGTGTCGCTGCTATTTAAGTCATATAAACTGAATTGCTTAGCAGGTTGTAAAGGTCCTGCTGCTGAAGGTCTGCTGACAGAGCTACTGTCTATCTCTGTAATTTTAAGTATTAGCTGCATGTCGGTGTCTTCTGGAGATGGAAGGCAGCAATCTTTTTACCAAATGACTGTGGTTAGTCAGTGTATTGCTATGCAGAGTCAGTGCATTACTATGCACAGCAGAACACAACCACAATAGGCTAGATGTCAAAAGAGAATGACAAAGGGTGTTAGGCCCCTCACACGTGCACATCCGCAAGTTGACAAAAACACCTGGTTTGTGCCCGCCAGCAATTTCTGTGTGTAAGTCCTCTGAAGTGGGCTCCACCACCACTCCACTATGACGTGAACAAGGTGAGTAACAACCCACGCCAGCTCCCACTCTGTTATAGAGGTGAGACTCACACAGAGACTACACCACAGAGCTTCCCATCTTAAGAGGGAGGGGGAAACCCCACAACCCTGCAAGGATTCTGTGCCAGCGAAGATGGTCAATGAGGCAGTTCCTTGGTATGCAGACACAACAGCAGCGGTCAGGCTGCCTTGCCCAGAAAGACAGCAGTTACTGCCAGGATCCCATGGAAAAGCAAGCTGGAGAGATGTTACCTATGACACCAGCACAGGCACTGGGGAACTGAGGGGCTCCCCTGCCTCTTTGGAAGCATCCCCAAAACCACCCAGCTGAATGCCACCATTGTATTGTTTCAAGTCCTGTTTTCCTTGGCTGCTGCACTCATTGCTGGGAGAAGAAGTCATCTAGGCATGTCACGACAGTCATGTCCTTCCTTCCACCCCTTCCTCCTGCCATGCTCTGCAATGCATGGATGCAGAAATATCCCTCACTGTTCCACCAGTGCAGCCCAGTGCATCCCTCCCCAGGACCTTGCACACTCTCCCTCCCCACCACAACTCCAAGGTGCCTTTATGCCTCTCTGTTCTATGTCTCAGCTCTTGCTTTATTTCTCTCCACTTCTAAGCTTCAGAAACATTTAATCAAGGGAGGGTTTACATTGAAACCAGTGCAGCAGGTGAAGCTGCATGCTGGGGAGTACTTAACCCCTACTACATGCTACTCGCTGAGCGTGTGCCCCGACCACTGTGAGTGCACTTGCACTATCAGCCAGCTGCTCTGTCCATGGGACTTTCTTGCAAGTGCAAATAGAGAAACTAAAAAGGAATACATTAAAAATATATATATATCAATCTACTTTCTGTGTCACTCCCTTCACACTGCTTTACAAGTTATGGTTAGACCTAATAACTCCTATTCAGAATAAATAATGGGGTTATTATCTTAGAGCACAGCACTGAAAGTCCCTTTGCCCTGTGAAATCTCTCTGTGAAGGATGCAGAGCTGAGAGTGTACAAGCTCATTAAACAAACAGGGTGACAAAACTGTTTCCTGTTCTTATAATGCTCCTTATAAGCCATTTTTTTCCTCTGCTGTTCTATAGGACAAAATATCACATGCAAAACTTTGTGAGCAGCAGAAATCAAATAAAAACAGTTCCATTTGGTAAAAACATTCCCTTTTTATTTTCACCGTTTCAATTTAATTTTCCTATTATTTGCTTACATTTTGAAGGAACATAACCTTCCATTAAACCAGAAATGAGAAGTCTTCTCCTTAATTAGTTAATTCCCTGACACTTTCTTCCCTTAAACAAAGGTCAAAACTTTTTGCACTTTTGAAGCTCTTCCATATTTCACTGTGTTGAGGGTATTACTAGAAAAAACTCAGTGTAGCCAGCAAAAAACCCCTTGTTTTTTTTGAAATGACTTTTCTAATCAGGAATTTGCCCCCTGAAAATCTCATGCCATCTCTCTGAGAACAGGCCCTTGCTGAACTGTAGCTGAGATTCCTCCTCGGTGACTGTGCCTTAGGCACGGAGCTGGGCCCAGTAGATGGCCCCCTTTGACAAGGCTCCACCGAGCAGGTCCTTCAGAGCTCGTCTCAGGCCACCTCCCCAGCACCTCTACCCAACAGGAGCCCAACATTTTCAGATGACTATCGATTTTATGAAGATTACACCAAGCTACCTTCCTCAACAGTGCAAAACAAGCAATGTGCTGCCCTGCCTTCCTGATCAGTTGCTATTTCATAAACACATAACATAACACTTCCTACCCTTCGGTAGGAAAAGGAAAATTCTACTGACATCACAATTAATTTTTCAGATTTTTCTTTCACCAATAAAAAATGTGCATTCCCTGTATGAGAAAAGCTTGCTCTGCTGCTCTGGTACTACAGAAAGGCTTTTCTGTCAGAGCAAATCCAAGCTGTAGGGCTCCTTTACTGCATCAGCAGTAACATATTTTAGCAACATTACCAGTACTTCTTAAACTGAGACTGACAAACTCTTATGTCGCCAAAGGATCTACTACTTCTCACAACTAATCTCTCTTCATTAAGAAATCAATACAATAAACATTTTTAGTCTCATGGGTCAAAGGGCAATTTACAGCCCTGTAAGACGTAAAAGAAGGAAGTGCTGTAGCAAATTCAGGAGCTGATTCAACGACAGCAAAGTTACTGCAAAGTTACCACTGCTATCAATAAGACGTGATCAGGCAATTAGCCTTGATCTGTCAAATGCCATATGATTTCTATATTCTAACCCAGAAAAAGCTAACGTTTCTAGGATGTGAAAAATAGCACATTTCAAGTGATTCCTTATTTTTCACCCCCACACCACAGCTATTGCCCAATATGGTAATATTTGCATATATGAGCCAGACAATGCATTCTTTGCATGGTTTCATTTTCGACTCAGATCCTGAACCTTTGGGCACTGATTACATTAAGCACATACTTCACTGTCACTCCCATTTTTCTTGGAGCCAAAAAAATAGGCAAGCAAGAAAACCTAAAAGCATTTTCCTGAATGAGACAAACTTTCAATGAGAAAGACTTCAGCAGGGACAAAGTCCATTGGCATTAAATGCTGATACAGCTTCCTTGACTGGAAGCTACACTCTCACTCCAGCTGAGAATCCGGTCTTACATCTACCCACGTCAAAAGGTACTGAGCAAACAGATTTTGTTCTCCTGGAGACTTTCACTAAAAAATTCTCATTCTGGCCATGCTGTTTTCCACCTGTGTCTCTACCCCTAATTCTCCATTTGCTCTGGTTACATCTGCAAAGGCAATTTAACTCACTCGTGTCCATGCAAAGTGTCTCTAAATGGCTTGGAAATTAAATCCAGCTCTTAAGCTCTGGCCTTCCTGGAATGCTGGCACCCTGGCACTCTACAGATATGCCATATGGATACAAAAAGTAGCCAGGGATCTGATCCCAGGCAGGAACGTGTCCGGAATATGCTTTAGTTATATCAAAGCCAGTTTGTTTATGTAAGTCTGGCTTCCAGGACAACTTTCCAAGCCCTTCGGCAGACCCAAATCTTTTAATACTTCAAACTCCCAACTCGATTTCCAGACATGTTCCTAAACTTTGTTCTGTCTGACTTCCTGGAGAGGTGCTGAGTGAAGATATGGTCAGATGGCAGCAAAGTTGAAGTAGAGGAGACAACCATCGGCTGAAGTGACCGCAGTATCCCAGCTCTTTCCTTCACCCCTCTCTGGACCCAAGAATGACACCCAGATGGTAAGTTTAAGGGTTTTCACATAATATCCCAAGTCCTGGAGTCAGCACTATGGGTAAACATGCTTTAAAAGAGCTCCCATGACCCCTGAGTTTTCAGCATCTCTTTTGTCTTGCCCTTCCTTTCCCATAAGAGCCCTGGAAGCAGGGGCTCCTTATTTATAGTCCTGCTGACTTTCACACTGGTCTTCATGCAACTCTTTCTGGAAACACACTTTCTTCCCCCATCTAAGTAAGGGCTGTTGTAGCAATTTTTAATTTTTTTATTTTTAAAGTGAAATATGTTACGCTGTCCTCTGAACCACTGCATTCCTGGCAAGGCTGACTCTGAGAGGCACTGAGCTCTTGCTGCCCAGTGGAGTTCATCAGCATGGAGAGAAGAATGGGAAGCAGCAGTGGCTGCTGGGAGGCATGTTGAAATTCCAGCCTGGATGCCTGAATCATATGGCTTTTCTTTACAGAGTTTTAGCTCCTGGAGGCCAAATGTTCCTCATCTGTTCTGTGCACATTTGCAGGCTTCGCTTATCACCACACTGCAAAGATGCAGAGATACAGAGAGGTATCTCTGGTAATTAAAGGAAAATCTGCCATGCAGTGTGTTCTAAGTAAGTAAAAAATAATAATCTCTCGACAACACTGGAAGGATAAGGTTAAAAGTTTCCTATCTCAGTTACCAATATAGAGATGGTATAATTATTCAGCTGTTTGCAAAGCTACTTCTCTACAACTTATAAAGCAGAGTGATGTCTTGTGACTGGCATCAGATGGGAAACCCAGAGCACTTGCATGTGATGAAAGGTGCTGAAAGGACAGTCCTAGAAAATTAAGTCCTTTCTGATCCACAAGGGATGATCAGCAGTGGCAGCAGTCCTGGGCCATGCTGTTCACTTGGATGAGTTAATTCTCTGAGGACCAAACTCAGCCATCACTTTCTAGCCTCATCTATACCTCTCTGCAGAGTCAGACAAAAAGGGGTTTCTGCCACTTTTACAATAGTTCAAGGATATTCTGGCAACACAGTCAGGATTGAGCAAATCTCTTGCAATGTATTTACCATTATTGAGTATTTATGACGGAACCACTGTTTTTGAGAGCTTTTTAAAGAAAAATATTACATATGGAAGATGTCATTTAATGCTCTTTACAGATGCCTGAATCACTTAGAAAGAGAAAAGGCAAATTTAAGGTCCCTTCCTTCCAAGCCCTTCTTTCTGTCCTTGTTTTAAACAGTTGTCTCACTTACAGAGGCTCATCACCACAGGCTATTGAAAGTCTCCTTTCCACAAAAAGGAGATAGAGAAAACTGTTCTTTCCTCTTACAGATGAGAGACTATGGTATGGAGACACTACTGCACTTCTCCAAGGTCACACAGCAAATGTACAGCACGGAAGGGAGCATCACCTGAATCTGTGGAGTCCTCAGCTAGTAATTTTCCTCACAAATCAAAGACAACCTGGATGCTGAGACCCAAACATAGCTCCCGGATCCCTACAGCAACTCCAACACTTCTATGCCACTCTCTCCTCCTCCTGCACACAGAGAAGAGCAGAGAACTCCTGCTCACCTGGTGGGTGCATGCTTCTGCTCTTCCTCTTCATCCGTGTCGCTGCTGATGGTGATGACGCTGACGGCGGGGCTGGGGGTGTCGGGAATGACGATCGTCTGCCGCTGCCGCTCCCGCGTGCTGCTCGTGGCCACGTCGCCCCAGCCGCACGTGACCGAGGTGCTGCAGGCAGGGCTGTTGTGCACCATGGCACAGCGGGGAGGGGTGTTCTCCTTCACTCGTTTCGACCGCTGGGGCGAGCTGATGGACTGAGAGGATGAAACTTCATAGGTGGATGCATTGCTGGAAATGGGAAAAAGTGTTAGTTGGTTAAAACTCTGTCTGCCTAAGTCGCCCGTTGCCATGGTTTGTGAGTCCTGGTCTCTGATTCAGTAGCACTGGGTTATGGAGTCTAGGAAAACTGCAAAACTGTCACTTCTTCAAAGAAGACAGTGCCTTGCATGACTTATTCATGTAATTGGCCGAAAAGCAGTTTCTTTTAGTAAAAAATTCAAGTTTGTTTTCCCTAGAAATTTCCAGACGAGAACTGCTGCCTCGCAGGAGTTTGTGCTGGGAGGGTAATGGCCAGTCACACCGCCCAGGCATACAGAACAAAGGCAGGCCTAGCATGGCTGACACAGGAAGAAGAACCACCCAAATGATAATCCCTTTCTGCTGTAACCTGAATGGAGGCATGGTGACCAGACATTTTTTGGCCAGAAAAAAACTAGAGCTAAAATTAGAATTTGTTGTGGAAAACAACAACCAGTTATCAGGAAAACTGCTTTTTTTAAACAGAAATTAAACACTGCTTAAGAATCTTTTTCAATGAACATTTCCTGTTCAATACTTTATCCTCTAGGACAGTGATGTTCCATGGATGAGAGCAGGCAGATGGGAGGACATATACTCAGTTTCATTTCATTCCCATGTGAAGCAGCACACAACGTATATAAATCAGAAAGAAATAAACAACATATTTATTGCTCAGTAGAGAAACATACGCAGTCCTCCTACTTCAGCTTCCCTGCCTGAACAGTTGGAAAAGGCCCACTTGGATCCAGGATCCAAACACAAACCTATCAGCCAAACAGTGCAGTGTGGGTCTACAGATGGGGTTATTTACCAAAGCACAACTGACTAAAGCCCATTTCACTCATTTCCCACACTTCCTTTCTTGGTTGTTTCTTTTTGCTATTGCAGAACATCTGGAGATTCAAAAAGGAAGAAACCCCCGAAGTTCTGGTTTTGTTCTACAGAGGGGCCTGGGCTGCATGTTCAGCCTGGCCCAAAAGCTAACAAAAGGAATAGGTGGCATCCATCAAAAGGAAGTCACCCTGGCAGTATATCACACCACACCAACTTCCACAGGCTCTTTTGCATAACAAACGGCTGCACAGTAGCATTCAAAGTGCTTTTGGAATACCAATGAGCAGCGTGGAGTACCCTCCTCTCCAAAGGAGCACGGTTCCTCATTTGGCACAAAGAGTCACAGTCAATGAAGCTGTAGAAACCCTTTGCTCTGAGAGTGCCCCATTCCTCCTGGACACCACCACCCCGCCCTAGAAGTGACGGGAGAGGGGAGGCCCTGCACAGGCACACTGGCTGCAACAGGCACTCTCTTTTGCTGGCTTGCTGGGGACAGAGCTGCCTCTCTATGTTATGAATAGACTAAGACAGCTGGAGCCCACCCAAAGTAAATCCAACATTAGAGAGCAGATAAATGGGAAGGATTTAAATAGTGGCCTCTTAACTTGAGTCAAACTGGTTGTGAACTCAAAGCCACTCTGGCCCCGGTCCAGTCACCCAGGAAAACCACAAGCTCAAGTTTTTGCCGCTGCACAAGTGGTGACCCATTTTGGTTCTCTCCCCTGCACTGTTTTGTGTTTTTTGTTTTTTCTTTTAAAAAAGAAGTGTGATAGTTGCACAACTCAAAGGACCTTCACCAGAACAACTGTGCATACACCTTGAACAGCCTTGTGCTCTGAACAAGATTACAGTGCTGTGACAGGCACTGCAAGCATCCTACCATCTGAGTTGTGCAAGAAACCCCAGACTCCTCCTTCCAGAGCCAAATGGTCCTACCGAGAGATGACAGATTCTAAGGACTGCCCTGTATGAGATATCCTTACAAAATGCTCCCTGATTTATACTGCCATGATTATAATAAGGCCAGGGTATAATAATGGGTATCTGTTGTTGGTGTGAACTGTTGAAGACAGAGGTGAATGACCTATGTTAGGAGCTAGAGAGCTCACGTGGCCTAAAGCCACCCCACTCCTCCACTCCATGTGGCCACAAAGCTCAGAAGACTGGTCATCACCCCATTGCTTTTGAAAGGCAGATCTTGTGTGCACATATCAGGCACGTGCTCCTGAAGACGCAGCCCCATCAAGGTGCAAACACTGCACCTCAGGAATGCTTCTTCAAGACAACGTGGGAAGAAAAGGTGCGGCAACTGGGCACTGCACCGCACTGACCTGAGAATATGGTTACATTTTTAAATCATGGTGACTACAGGGCCTCGGGTAATTGCAGCAGCATAACAAGCTGCATGAACAGGGCCTGAGCCTCCCATGCAGCATCTTCTCCAGCCACTAACTCCCACATAAAACGATGCTCACTGGGTATAAAACACACCTGACTACTTCCTGGGTACCGAAGAGGTGAGGCAGAGAAGAGCCCCATCACAAAATGTGTGATCTAATCCCTCACAGGCTGTGGAACAAAGTCTAGCTTGCCCCACAGGTGCCAGCGAGCAGCTCCCTCGCCCGCAAGCCGGCGCGGCAGGGCTGCGGTCGGAGGCAGCCCGGCACTCACCGTGGAGCCGACTGGTGCTGCTTGCTCTTCCTGGCGGAGGCGGCGGCGGGCGGCTGGCGCATGACGTGAGCGACGCCCACGTTGACGGGCTGGGCGGCGGGCAGGGCCACGTGGCTGGCCAGCAGCGTGGGCTGCTGCATGATGGGGTTGTAGTGGCTGCCGTGGGCGTGCGTGTTCCTGCACAGCGGGGACACAGGCACACATTTAAAATGCAACCGGCGGCTCCTCAGCAGGCTCCTCCACAGCCGCCCGCCACCCCTCACCGCCCTCCACCGAGGTGCCCTCTCCTCCAGGGCCTGTTGGGTTCCCAGTCTTCCCAGGATGGAGCGCTTTCCCCGGGCAACAGACTGAAGGAGTGGTGTGGGCACAGCATTCCACTCCAAGGGCATGGAGCAGAGAAGTCTCCCACAGCTCTCAGACCGTGGGGTCACAGGCTGCAGCCCTTCTCTCCTCAGCCCTGTAGCCTTGCAAGATCCCAGCCCTCGTGCCTCCTCTAGCACCTGTGGGTACTTCATGGCGCCTCCAAGCACTTCCAGTTTACCTCCAGTCCGCCAGCGGTTGGGTGCCTGCCATGGACTCCGGGATGACGGTCGCGTGCTGGACAGAAGTGTGGGTGGCCACCCCGGTCAGCTGCTGCCAGGCGGGAGGGAGCAGGATCTGCTGAGTGCCACTGGGCCATGCTTGCTGTCAGACAGAGGGAAAGCAATTCCTTAACAAAAGGCATCAGGCACTGAACACCAGCCATGGTCCACGCTCAGCTGGGACCCTTAAAAATGATCATGGTCATACTACACAGCTCTTATCACCTTTCAGTCACAGATGACAAACACTGTTAGGAAACCACAGCAAAAGCGGGAATAGTTATCAATACAGAGAATGCAAAAAAATCCCTGCCATACAAAGCAGCAGCTGTGTTTTAGGTTAAACTGGGAATGGAAGGGATCAAAACTTGTTGGCATTTCAACCCAAACATCAAATTTGTTAGCACCTTCTAATTTTGACTCTCCAGATCAGCTGGGCTCTATGGCTCCATTGTTAATTTCCCCTTTCTACAGCCAGCTTACTTTCTCAAGTAATGCACAGCTACACATTGCATGCCTGTCCTCTCCATGTGTTCTTCAGCTTTTTCCCCCCTCTTAGAGGGGGGAAATCTCTGCCCTGTGAGTTGAGCCATCATTCTGCTATGCAATCACCCCTCCAGCTGTGCTGCCACATGCATGACTCAGGCTGTCCTGCTCCAGTGACTCCATGCAAGTCAGATGATTGTTTTTTGAACTTGGGAAACTTTCTTTGCTATGTGCTGCCTGAACGTGGCTCTGGCAGCTTTTCTCTGCTGGGCTGAGGAACTTCTCTATATTCTTTAAAGTTTTGAGCCTGCTTTTTGCCCTTCTTCTAATCCTTATCTCACAGAAGGTTAAAAGATGCGAACAAAACCACTACAGAGCTACAGCCCACCTTAGTCCTAACCTGCACTACTGCACTGGACCTGTGCTGTGTTATCTCACTGCTCTAAGGAGGCTACATTTGAGGGGAGGCTTCCTCCAGGCATGCATTTATCCCTTTCCCCATCCCCACAAGGATCGTGTTAACTGTCCCCATGATTCCCTCCTATCCCCGAGTGACACAAACCCCAAAAGAATCCACCCTGCAAAAAAACATCTTTTCCCTGCTCTGCTCCTAATTTTGACCATCTTGTGACTTTTCGTGTTGCTGAGTTACATGAAAAGGCTGCTATAGTGAGGCCTCTCAGCAACATCTGCAAAGGATGGAGGGTCACAAGGCTCCTGAGAGCCCTTCATCTAGGGAGCCACAACCACAGACCGGTGCTGCTTGGAGCAGGTAAAAGGATGAGGCAAAGGCACAAAAAGATCAGGGAGGAAAAAAGCCTTCTTATTATTCTCTTTTCTTTTTTTACCTCAGCTTTGCTTTAAAAGAGGAGACTAAACTACTGTTGCAGTCAGTCCCAGGGGACTACCTGGATTTACTTGCAGACAAAACTGTTTCCTCCCTTTTCAGGAAGGGTATGGAACAAATCTAAGCTCCTTGTCCGACTGCAGTGCATAAATTTAGATGCAGTGTCAGGGCCTAGGCACAAATTCCTCACTTATTAGGTAAGGACCACTGAATCATTTAATCTGCAGATAAGACTTGTCTAGGCTGATCCACCAGCACAGTGTGCTGTGCTTACACATGGAAGGCTTGTGCTGGCAGCTGCAGCCTGCTCCCAGTTAGTGCATTACTACGAAATTTTGCTGGAGGGGTGGAGCAGTGCTCTGGCCCTTGTCCTCAGGAGCTGGTGGGTCCCCTGGGGTGACCAAGCTCGTGCTCCGGATACAGAGCAGGAACAACTAATGGAATAACGTGTTTGTTTTGAAAGCCAGTGGCAGGACCTCTGTGGGAAGTGTTGTTGGGAAGGAGTTAAAAGGAGAGAAAATCAAGAATCCAGGGTGTTATTGAAGGGCAGGGGACAGTTCTGGGTCACACCATGGAAGCCCGCCGGAAAACTGCACAGCTTTGCCTCTTTTCAGATATAAAGCTGCAGTGAGGTATTAGTAAAGACCAGATAAGTCTCCTTTAACTGGCCTCTGTGCATACAGTATGTGGACCACACTTGCTTGAGAGGGTGAAAAGAGACTCAGAGAAGTTACAAACAAGTTACTTTAGCTGCTGACCCTGCATCTTGCAGGCTGCTTGCTCTGCCTTGCACTGCCTAGCTCCATGCCACAGGCTGCAGACACACAGCTGCCAGAGATGATGCTCAAGCTCTGTCAGTGCTTCTGCCCTGGATCCCTCGTCTGGGACAGCTGGTCTGGTACAAAATGCGCAGGGAGAACTGGATGCCAGCTGCACTGGGATGCAGTAAGGCTTTACCAGCCACAGGCATCCCGAGCAGGGCAAGCACAGAAACCTGCGCCATGTGCTGGGCAGGGGAGAAAGCTGGATGGCACTACACAGTTCTGGGAGCGCAAGGAGCAGCACCATGCCTGATCAGTGGGACAAGTAAAGCAGGGGACAGACAGCAGCGGGCTCTGGAGGCGCTGCACTCTCTGCCGGGGCCAGTCCCTCTCGCAGTCGCACGGCCCAGGCTGAAGAGCATTAGATAAGCAGCTGTGCATGAGAGGAGCAGCTCTCTGCTGGGAGAGAGACACGCAGCCGCCGAGATCAGATGTGACTACAATGCATCACAAAGAAGCTGTGTTTTTCCATTCAGGAAACTGGAATTGGGTACAGATTTGTTTATCAGACCAGCTGCTCAGCCCGAACCGAGCGAGGCCCACGGACACCAGATGCCACCGGCATCAATCAGAGCGCCCTGCCATCAGAGACAGCTCGCATTTCTCATCGCGCGAGACAAACACGCACAGCAACAGGCACATTGCCGCTCTTTGGTTACATCAAAAATTAAAAATCCATGCAAGTGACGAGTGTTTCTCAGAAACAGCCATCTATGCAAGCGAGGAATGTTTCTCAGAAACAACCAGAATTCCTCTTTGGAAGTGACAGTGAATGAAATGTCAGTAGAAAGTCTGGAAGGAGGAGCCCATGAAATGGGCATTCACGTGGCAGAGGCAGCACCACTACTGGTAACCTGTGGGCGGGAGGGTGCTCAGGAGGAGCTTTACTACCAAACATTCCTCACTTGCATAGAGCCCAACAAGGTCACCACAAGAAAAAAGAAGGAGCAGGAGGTACTGAGCTCTTTCAGGATCCTGCTGTCTTTGAGATGCTTCAGATCCAACCCTCAGCCCTTCAAGCCCCTAAGAAGATCCCACCACAGGAGGCCTGCCAGAATGGTGGGGACATGTAAAGCTCTGTGACCTCCTTCACTCACTGCCTTGGCTGACTTCTTGCACAGGCAAGAGGTGCCAGCCACTGAGCCTGCACGGACTGCTCCTTGCCTTGCCATGGCTTTTGTTTCCCTGTCTCTTAGGCTCTCCTTTCCTACCAAACAAGGGGGGTGGCCCATGTCAGTTCTTACAACAGGCTGCAGCAGAGATCGGTTTGGTGTTTCAGACAGCTCTCTGACAAAGGCTCTGCTACTGGGAAGGGGCAGGGCACGCTAGCTGATGGAAATCACACAGGTTGCAAGTTGCATTTTGATCTGTCTTCACCAGATAAGTGTGACTGGCAGCTGGCAAAGGAAGGCAACAGCACCAACAGTTTCGCCCCAGCAGTGCAAGGCACAGGCGTAAACCCTGAAGTCTGCTGGTACCTGACTGCATATGAACCTGCTGGCATGGCAGATCAAACAAGCCTGGGACAGAGACATGCCTTTGTAACTAGCTGGTTATCTTTTCCAGGCTGCACAACTTAGTATTAAGTGTACTAGGGGCTTTTTTTTTCCCTGTCTGGTATCAGCAGATGTAGCATGGCATCAGCTCAAAAACAGTCAGGGTAGATTCACTGAAGCCAGCACAAGGAGGAATTAACTGCTCCTCTGGTTTGAGGAGCTGGGTTACCCCTCGTGGACGTGCATGTGATCAGTAGTACCCATTCCTGTTTGTTTTTTTTCTAGCAGGAACCATGCTTTTCCTGTGAGAACATTTCAGACAATTGTGCCAATAAGAACTGCTGACAAGGAGAGCTCCTTGAGTGTGGGGCTCCTGCCTCTGCCTCCTACATCCCTCCCATACCTCAAGAGCAGACATGCAGCTCATAAAACAGAACAGTGAAAACTTAAAGCATGAAAGATATTTATCAGCAGCATGGAATTCACCAAGGCAACTCCTGGCTGCAAACTACCCCCAAGATTACAAATTCTGGAGGATGCAAGAAGGTTATTATTGGTCCCTTCTCAGCAGAGGCCTGACACTGCTTTCCCTGAGGCTTTCCCACTGATTCCAGTAGAAAAGCAGAAGGAAAGAAGGTTTTTCCAGTGGCTTTCACAACTCTGACATAGGCTTTGAGCAGAACAATGAGCTGGGGGAGATTTTGACATTTCAGAGAAAGCTGCAGACCCATATACACCTGCCCAAGTCTCTGAACCGCACCACAGAAGGCCCTCAGAGAAAGCTTCTCTCCTCAGCCTCCAAGAGCTAAACAACACAGTAATTACCTGCTGAGCTTGGTGCCTCTAGAATTCCTTACCTGTGCGAGGAGTCCCGGCTGGATCTGAAGAGGCTGGGCCCCAGGAGCCTGAGTGACAATGGGAACGGCGTTCTCCATCCGAACCGAGTACCCAGCGTGCTTCGAAGGCGAGGCTTGTAACCCTGTTCCACCAGCACAGAAGGGACAGCATAAGCCAGCAGCAGCACTGCCAGGAACAGGGGCTGGCTTTCAGAGGTGCCTAAAGGCACTCACTGATGTCCACTTAAACTGCAGTGTTCAGTCCCCCTGAACAATCAGCTATCAGAGTGCCACAGGTTCTACCCCGGCCCAAAGATGTCCATCAAATGGTCACAAACACGACATGTGTGCAAGGGTGCAGAAAAGACATCTCCAAAGGCACTAAGGGATTAACTGAGTTCATATTTTTAGAGTACCTCAAATGCACAGGAAATATTGCAATACATTGTGTACAGGGAAAAAAGGGAAAGAGGGGAGTGAATGGCTTCTCTTCTCCATATTCTCTGGTTTAACAACAAAAAATGCTCTTTGTCAGCCAAAACCCATTGCTGTGTGAGAACGCTCTCTTTACACGGAAGTGGGATGGGAATCCAGAACCCCATACTCCCTCAGCCTTGATGGGGACAGGTGATTTTCTCTAGCACAGTTTCTTGGGGCTCATATTTAAAAGGCCCTAGCACACCCCAAACTCCAGTCACTACTGACTGAGCCCCACATTAGCCTAACTGAGCTGGAGGACACTTCCCTCTCCAGCACCTCAGTGCATGGCACAGCCTGTGCTGCCTCCTCCACTTTGGAGCCTTATCAAGGCAGCAAGCTGAAGACGGTCGCTCACATACTCCACTTCTGAAGTCAAACCCTTGAGATGCATTTTAACTACGTAGAAGAAGTCTAGCTAAACTTCTCTAGTTCAAAAGAGCTTTGATAATCTTGCAGAACATTTAACAAGTGCCTGGAGACTAATGCACAGACAGGCTTGTAGAAATGAAGGGCAGAAGTTGCACCAGCTGAACCGAGGTCTATTTAGACCACTTCCTACAGGCACTTGTCTAGATTTCCCAAATTGCTACAGCATGTAAAGTTAAGAGAAGGACAAGTGGTTAACACTGAGCATCTCCCAAGTTGTCTGACAATAGTACCTACCACTAGTATCCACAGGCAGAGCTGTTTGCAGCAGGGCTGGAGCTGAGGGAATTGTCCTCATAAATGATCATGAGCATCCATTACGGGGGAGAACCCTTGTCTCCACCAGCACCACACTCCTTGCTGCATTACCCTCCCGAGTTCCCCTTCCAGCACTGACAGTCACTGAGAAGTGACAGTATGACCCATTACACACGTACTGATTCACTGGTATTGTGTGGGAAAGCTTTCAAGTTTACCAAAGTACGGCAGAAGAGCCTTGAACTTTGGTCAGGGCAAAGGATGACAAGTATCACATATTCTCCCACAGCCCCTTCTCAGTATCCGCCCCATCGTTTTAGAGCAGCTGCCTCCAGCTCAGGATGTTAGAGGTGCCTGCAAGATCCTCTGCCATCGTGAACACTTCCATCTGCAACAACCTCACTGCTCTGATTTACTAGGCCAGCCCTCTTTCCTGCCATATGACCTGCACTGAGAAAGCTCATTTCCAACAAGAGCTGGATGAAGCAGCAGGCCAAGACCTGGTGAGGCTGTCACTTACCTTGGAAGCCTGGTGGGCAGACGATGAGGGCTTGCTGTAAGGGGTCTGGCCGGGCACAGATCTGCGCTGTTCCTGTCTGCAGGGGCATGCTCCGCTGGGCCACCGCAGCCATGGACGCCGCTGAGGGCTGGTAGAGTGCAGATTGGTAATTTAGTATGGAGACCTCGGGGTTGGCTAAGGAAATAGTGGCACTGGAGGAGGTGGGAGCCAGGTTGGTGGTCTAAAGGAATGACGGGAATTAAAACAAAAAACAAACAAAAAAATGAGGGAGATGGGTACGTTGGAAGAAGCAAAATCCAAAAAATAATAAAGTAAAATAGTGTAAGATAAAATAAAAACCAAACCAAAACAGCAAACAAGGGGTAGAACAGGACACTGAGGAGCAAAGAGACAAGGGCAGCGCTGGGGGAAGGATCTCTATCTGCCTGAGTAACCACAGCTGTACCATGCCATGGGACCTCTGGTCACACGGCGCTGCTTGTGCTGCTCAGAGACACAGCACACTCCCTACAGCAGAACTGCAGCCCCACTTCTCACCCAACTGGCTCTGACTTGCAGCATGACGAAGATGGGCTCAGAAAATGTTGCCATCCACAAATCACACTGCTCACTCATCACGTACATAGCTCTAGAAGCTGCTCGCATTTCTCAGGTAAAACAGACTCAGCACCTCCACGCCCTGTGAAATCTCATCCTGAGAGGGGAAATCCATTCTGGCCTTTCCTCTTAGATGCCTTGTATCTAAGACGGCACATGCCCCTTGAATTACGTTTGGAATTTGAAGTAATCAGAAGGCATAACAGGAGGTAATGCTAATACTTGCAAACTCCAAACTTCACTTGACTTGTCTTTAAAATCTCTTGGAGCAGAAACTCCAGTAGGGGATGTTTCAAAGCCAAAAAATTCAGCCCAGAGTTCAGCAAAAATCTAGAAATCTGAAGACTTTTTTTAAAAATTTGGACTGAGTCTAACAGTTGCAGGAAACTAAACAGCTCTGCTGCTGCTCTAAATGTATGTTCTTAGCATGCACACGTAGGGAGCCAGACACTACCAGACCAGAGCCCATCCTTCCCTTCTGTCCAAACATGCCAGCAACACTGCTGGAGATAGGTCAGACAACACTGTCTCATGGTGGATGTATGAACCCAGGGGGAGGCTTTGATCAAGGTGCAGGAGAGAGCAGACTAAGCATTTTGCACTGCCCTGCTTGCCACTGGACCCATGCTGCACTGCCACAGCCACAGCCATGAAGGCTGTGACAAGAAAACATTTCTTCCTCCTCCTCATCCCCTCTGGGAGCAGAGGCTGTGAAGTGCAATCTGCTCTCCTGTGCAACACACCGAGCAGCAACCACAGCAGCTCCCACACTCGTACGCTCAGAAGCCGTAACTGGAAGGAGGCAATCCCCAGATATTGTGCAGAGACAGGAAACAAAAGAAAGCCAAGACGAGTGGTATGTTGAAGAGAATTGTGAAAGGCTTAGAGCTTGTTCAAATTAAAACACCCTTCCTGGAAATATTTCTACCAATTCTTCTAGGAAAACTGGGGATGCTGGTTCTGCTCACAACACACACCCCTTACGAGAATCCAGAAAGGACCATGGATCTCCCCAGCCAACAACTGATCTTAATGTCAAGTGAATTGCAAGGAAATGAAAGCAGGTCTGCCTTTCCTACAAGTAACTGTGGTACAAACTGTGTCTCTGCCCTGCAGCTGGGGCCTAGGGGAGCACGTAGCATGCATTTCTTTAGTCAGCATCTCAGAAACAGCCTAGAAAGGGAACTGGTGTTTGTAACTAATACCCTCTCACACCAAGTCATGACCTATCTGTCTGTATCTGCTTGAATTGTTTCAAAAGACCTTCTGTGATCACATGTATCAAGACCTGAGTCACGAAGTCTGGTTTTCTGACTGACACAGGAGCACCCTGCACATCTACACAGACTCCTTTCGCTCCCTTGCTTTCCAAACACCATTTGCACAATGCCACCTGCAACCTCTAGAGTGAATCTTGAGCAGCCTCTTCCCAAAAGGCTTCAAAGACAGCAGCTATTTCTTGAGCTTCAGTCTCCTAGAGTGCTCTCCCTGGAGATTCCTTTCACTGCCGTAATACAGTACCCCAGCAAACAACTTAGCCTGCTAGTCACATAAAATTTGTTAACACAGCACCCCCCAACACTGGGGCAAGTAAAACCAATACAAAGCATGATTATAAAGCCAGAGCCCCCCCAAAACTAGAGTGCCATGTGTTCACAGTGGGGTCATGTGCACATGGTCCCCACATCAACTGTGGCTCCTGGAGCAAAAGCAACGAGAGCTAGGAACAAACATTATCACTAAACTCTTCTTTCCTGTTGATCAGTTACAGTGCTGTGTCTGTTACAGAGGGTTTAAATTCATTTTCCTTCAATGCCAATTTGAAGAAGAGCTGTAAGATCACAAATACTTCTGCCTGACCCAGGGAGTGAAGTACTGCTCTCTGCATTAAGGGACTAATGAGCTTTTCCCCATAGCAACTTCCCAAGTAAGCAGGATTTATCACCCCAACAACAACATAAACAACGAGGGCAACATTTCACCGTCACACAAAATGTCACAAGATTACTGCTTGCCTGAAGAAAAGAGAATGAGGAGAAGAGCAGAGGAAGGAGAGTAAAAAGGCACCATCTCTTGGCAGGCATGTTAAATGGGATGCTACTTTGCTTTTCATCTTCTAGGCCCTCCTGACATAAACGTTTCAAGCACTGGCTGCTTGTGATTGATGCCCTCACCTGGTTGTGGACTGTGTTCAGCTGGTTGTTAAAAGTCATGGTCAGGTTGGTCGATGTACTTGGGGCTACGTGGGTGATGAATGGCGTCTTGCTCTGGTTCACCGTGTCGTACATATTCACCCGCCGCTTGCAAATCTCCATGTTCTGGAAGCAAGACTTGACACTGCGCGGGGAAACGGGGGCAAGGAAGGCAGAGAAAAATCAACCAAGCGACTCAACACAGGTAACAGTTCATCACAGTGGCCCTGCAATGGGTCTCCACGGCAGGCTTAGCACTTTCTAGGCTCTTAAAGCCCTTTGCTATTTTATGCAGGGCTCTCTTAACCGGTGAGAGTCAGATTAACCCTGTACTGAAGAAGGCCAACATGAGAGCAGCTGCCCTGGGACTCCTGGGTGCTCCCACAGGGCCCCTGCACTGCAATACAGTCACAAAAGACAGCAAATTGGTTGCTCTCTAGGGGACAGAGCAAGAAATACAAAGTGGCTATATTAAAAGACTGAAAGAGACTGAGAGCAAGAAAGAAATATACTGGGTTTTTTTCCTGATGATTGAGACTGAGAGGAAAAGACAACTCATGCTTTTTGCCTCAGTGTAAGCATAAAGATAGTTTTACACGTCTTTTGCAAGGAAGAATTTTACTGTTCTTGATCACTGAGACCCCTAAAAATATCATCCTTGTTCCTATTAAGAAGTAGTTCACTGAGAGCTGAGTCCAGCCAAGCAGTTAAAATATTGCCCCTGTCTGGCTAAACACTTGTGCAGATGCTTATCTTGAAGCATGACATCTCCTCTTGCAGTCAATGGGACAATTAATATCAAAAAGTTATTCCAAAGCAAATTCCTCAATGCCCTGAGGGACTCTGGTTCTGAGGTTATCTCACACTGAGAACTGGATCTCTGGGGGAATGATTACAGCTTCCTCCTCTACACTGACTTTCCCTTAAATGTTATTGATATAGCAATGGAAATTTTGAGAAGTATCCTGTTTTGTGCCCCAGTAAAGGAGTTGAAATACTCTTCACATTGCTAGAGCACAGTAGGCATCTGGTACACGAAACTGTCTGTATTTCATTTTTATAATTAGAATACCAAAGCATACAGAGGTTACGAGACAACAACACAGTGAACCTGGGCAACATTGTATTTTTAGTACTATCTCATTTTTTGACATCTAAAAACCAATACAGGTTTTCCACAATTCCTCCACAAGAACTGATTTTACAAATGTGACCTCAAGAGTCTGAAACACAACCTCAGAAAGTATAAAGGCATTTATTTTTATTTCCATTATCCCAACATGGAAAAAGAGAAATTCCAAGCAGTGAAAATCAGCTGTATGCTGATTGTTTTGTAATGATCTAAGCTGTTGGAGGTAGGTGGTATATCCTCATATAATTTTTAAGAAACAAAGTGTCCCTTCATTTTTTTGTTCACAAAAGGAACAACCTTGTATGACCCCTAAGGTTGACCATGAAGAGGACCTCGATCTTTTTACCCCTGTCTTGTCCCTTACTCAAATGGTCACCTCTCTTTTCCTACAAGTAACATCTTGGTAACTGGATCTGGGCTATAAACACCTGCACACAAGCCCAGCTCTGGACATTGTGCACAGCTGCCCATTATGTGCATTCACGTCCAGAACTATACCTGTTGGTCACTGAACATCCAGCAAAATCAAACACTTGTCAAATAAATACAGAAGGCTATTGGATCACTTCTTTTCAGTCAAGTATGAATATAATCGCCCCTGCACAAAGAAGAAAGCACTGGGAAGGGTATATGTTCTGTACATGGTGAATAGTGTGTGTTACCAAATGGTTTTATACAACAAGGTGTAAGCTCTACAAATGCAATACCATGTTCTCTGGCTTTACTTTAAAAAAAAGTGGGGGAAAAAACCAGCAGGGACAAAGCAAAACAGACAGAAAGTCTGAAGAGTATTCAGCAATTTAAGAGCCAGGAAGTTAAATATGTGAAATGAGAAGCTAAGCTCACTTTGCTGTCTGCTTGTAAGAAAGCAGAACAGCCCTCCTTGTGCTGCTCGAACTTGCAGCCTCTCTGAAATGTGCCACAGCAGAGATTCCTTCCAGAAGCTACAGCTTCCGTATATTCTCACTTCTTCTGCTGCCCAATTTATTACCAAGAGAGATTATAGCTCCCTGCATCTTTCAAGGCTTTGAAGTTTCTGTTCTCCAAACCACAGGTAATCACAGACAAAACTTCCACCCACTTGCCACGCTGGTTACAGCTTATTGCTCTTTTTGCCAGTCACCGCTTCCAGCGTGGAGAGGCTCGCAGGGTTATGCACCTGGCTGGCACACATTTAGTATTCAGAGACACGATGCTGAATGCTTTATTTGGGTAAAATTCTCACTGCTGTTGGCCTCAGTGATATTTTCAGTCTCTCTGGGCCTTTGCCTGAGCAGCCACAAGTGAGCACTTCAAAAATGAAGATGTGGTTATGGTCTGTTGCGTTAGTGGAAAGATCTCTGACAGCAGTGCATTAGGTCACAAATCTCTCGTATCTTACACAATCAGCTGTTGCGCAGTCAGAAGGGCTGTTGCAAATGAAAAGACTTTTGTCTGTGATGCTCACTTAGTATTTTTACTGTAATTTTCTATTCATGGATGTTTTTTATATGAAACTTTACTTTCTTCCTGTTTAGCACAATCATCCCCCATCTTGTTTTCATTTATCACTTACTATCTATTTATAGGTAACAATGCTCAAAGATGGCTCTGCAGGCTAAGTCTGGGTCTACACAGATCGTGCACCCACCACCTTCTGGTAAGCAGCTGCTCTTGTGATAAATGTAACAAAAAGGCAGCTACAGCTCCTTCAAAGAGGGAAAGCTACCTTAAACAAACTCAAAATACTGCAGCCACACATACAGGCAGGGGACCTGACACAGTTACCTGTTGCTCTGCAGCACAAAAACATGCTCTGCGGCTCTTCAAGCAGCCCCCTTTAATTTTGTAACTGAGCTCCTGACAGCCTTTAAAACACTCATGCAAACGGCACCCAATGAAGTACAGCACTGTGCCAATAATTGTTCTCCTGTCAAGGGGAAGGGACAGCCTGCAAAAGCACCTTGAACTGCCAAGTGCTGTAGAGCAGGATGTTCAAAGCTAAGTGTCCTGAAGGCTTTGGAAAACTCCCACTATGTGTCTACCTTCTCCACTTGCGCCTGAGAAGCCTGTCCCTATGTGAACTGGACATGGGCAGTGGGCTGGGTGCAGGTATCCTGCCTTTCAGGCTGCTGGACTCTGTGGTGCAGCCTTAGGACAAGGGGCAGTCAGGCTTGGAGGAGTGACTTCTTCTCATCTCTATCAGGCAGTGGAGCCCATCCCCATTCCACACGTGTCAGCTGAGGTCAGAGTGTGGTATTTAAGGTGACAGAGGTGGACAACAACCAAGCTGAAAATTGAACTCCCTTATGCCTGTAAAACAGTCTGCTGCAGAACAGCTCTTCTTTCCTTAAAAAGCAAACAGCCCCAAGCTGAATCCTGGCACGATGGGAAGGTTCTGGGAGGAAGGGTCGGCTCCCCACTGCAGATAAGGCTGATTACTCCAGTAACAATCAGGACTATATTACTTTGAAATAGACTGATACTTTCAGCACTAATTGCATAATTTCTTCTGCATTTTAATGCAAAAATATGTAATTACTGAATATTTACATAATTAATGTAGCACACACTGCAGCGTTTTAAATGCCAAGCATCTACAACACAATTCTTGCAACCTTGAGTTGGCAATCGTCTTTTTTTTTTTTTAACCCAGGAAAAGATTAAAACTTAGGGATTAAACACCTTAACAAAGCCCCTCAGATACACTTGGTCTCCACCACAACCAGCTCTCCTCTTCAGCCCTCAATTCAAAACCCAAGGGGAACAAAAGCCACGTACTGTGTGCTGTGTGGGAAGTCGAGCAAGTGCGTCATGGTGACAAAAGGGTGGCTCAGAGTTTCAATGGGTGTTATCCTCTTATCCGCGTCTATCGTCAACATCTTCTTTAACAGATCTATGAACTCCCGCCGGTCTGCCTTTTCCACCAACATATCGCTTCCTTCCAAATCCGTTGTCATGTTTACCTAAAGGAGAAGGGACGGGAGTGAGCGCCAAAGGGAAAGAGCAGATGGTCAGGTCTCCAGCAAACTGTGTTTACTCCTCGTTGGAGCACATGCCCTGCGAGCCTCCCTGTCTAAAGGAGTAGCTGCTGAAGAGCCACGGCACGCCCCGTGGTGGCCACTCGTCTGGCTTGTGCATGTCACATCTCCAGACAGACTGTTAAGTGTTCAGCTCGCCTGGGTCAGTGGCTAATGAAACACTTAGTCACCCTCCACTGAAGATGAACAGCTTCCATGTGGTAGCAGGCAAGCTCTGATAATCAGAGTATTTATCATATACTGTGCCATCAGATACTTTTCTATGTGTCCCGTGAGCAAAAAATATATAAAATACATAAAAATTGTCAGTAGGTTTATGAGAAACATCCCATTCATGTATCAGGTGCCAGGAAAAAAAAGACTTGTTATATTATTTCATGCATTATCCAGTCTCCTCTGATTCCAGTCCTCCATTCCTGCACGTTTACATGTTTACTTGCTACAATGTTCAGACCTTGCCAGCACAAACTCCAGTTTGGTGCTAGAGTTGGGCACAGTTTTTCACACTGGTTTGTTTGTCAGCACAAACTCCCATTACAGGAGTGGTTATGCTGGGATCAGCTCTCACAACCACATGGAACTGACACAATGAATTAGTACTTCCCATTCTTCCCCCAGCCAGCCACGTTTTACAGCAAGCACACTCTTCTGTGGTCATGGTGAATATTTCCACTGTCACCCTTTAACAAATGGAAATATTAAAGCACACAGAATTAAGTGCATTGCCAGTGGTCATACAGGAGAGCACAGGAGAGACAAGAGAAAATGCAGGATTTCAACACTCAGAGACGTGCCTCAGCCACTTTCCAAGGCTGCTTTACTACAGCACACATGCCCCTGCGTGCAGTCACCCCCACAACGCAGCACGTAACAGCTAATTTGGTAGGCATAACCCTGGTATTTTTCAGGAGCTGGTCCAAGAACAGGATACACAGAGAACTTATGTAATTCCCTTTCGTTAGTGTTGCTGGAAAGCACATAAACAGTCTCGCTGGTTACTCACCAATGCTCTTACCTGTGCCATATCATCCAAACAGTTGAAAATATACTTTCTTGCTTCCTTCGACTTAATCCCCGTCTCTGCCTCATGATCATCTGGCGTCTGCTCAAAACAGGACACAGGCATTGACCAACACTGCCCTGCAACCAGCTGCAGATTGTGCCACTTCCCACGTGTGCCTCATCCTGTTCTCATCAGGGACCATCGTGTCTCTCTTGCCTGACCAGACACCATTTACACGATCTCTGCCACGGTTATGTGACATCTTTTACGTCACAAGGTGATTTATCTCCTCTCTTTCACTTCTGAGGGCCCTCCCAACTGTGGTGGGCCTCTTACATCCACCCTGGTGTGAGGTTCAGCATCCCATCCCAGCCAGAAGCCCACTGGCCTCTCTCCTTGGGGACAGCATGCAGCCAAACACGCTGGCACAGGACACTCAGGGCTCACCTGCTTTACTAGAGGTTTTGATTGTAGAATTAAAATGCTTGCCTTTTTTTCCCCCCAGTGAGTTAGATACTAGAGCAAAGTCTGCACACTACACACCAATTCATTGACTACTTAGAAGGAGATTTCCAGGTCAATTCTGGACTTAAATTTCCTATATCTCCAGGCCAAGCAGGTGCATTATGAGCTCCAGATTTTGGGGATGGCAGTTTTACCTTGGGCAGTACCCACCCCTATGTCTGTGCTGCACTGCAAAAAGCAGAAACTTAGGCGGTGAGGTGACCTGACTGTCTCCTCACTTCGACCAACAACTGCAAGGCAGAAGAAACAAGGAAACATCTTCTTACCTTCAGCCTCCACAAGGGATAAGGTGAGTCTGTATCCCTGTTGAAAAACCTCGTAGTCTTTGTCCCTGCACTTAACAAATACTCTGCTGGTAAGCCCTGCGTCTGTGAAATGTAGCGAATCTGTAAGAGAAGGATAAGAGGTCACTGCTCATCCTGTGAAGATCTCTGGAGGTCTTCCTTGAAGGAGAGCAGGAGGCATTTGAACCAATGGAACAAACAAAAAAAGAAGATGTAGCACATAGATAGACTTCACCCAAAAAAACTCAGTGCAAGGAATGAGAGGAAGAGAATTTCTGTATGGAATTCCCTCCGTTTATCACATACATCACTGGAAACTCACCCTTACAGTGCACTCCCACAAGGCCTAAGGATGAAAAGAGGAAAGTCCCTAAGTTTTTAGAGGTCAAAGAGAAGGACCCACAAAGTGATTTCAGTGGGATGTCTCAACACTTTGCACCTTTTTATGTCACCCTCTCCTCTCCAGGAAGTAATTTCAACAATTTGATATTTGCTCTCTAACTTGTGCCGGTTTTTCTTCCACCTGAGCACACAGCCTGTCCTAGGAGCAGTCTGAAGTTCCGAACAGAGGGTTATGAAGTGACTACCTTTGAACTGAGGTGAAATATACACTCAAACCAACTGACGCCCTCATGGTATGGAAAGTACTTGTCTCTACTGACTACATGACGTTATTTGGGTTGCATCCACAAGCATGACCTCACTGGCACCCACACAGCTAAAAGATACTCTATTTGTGTTTCCAGGATCTCAGACTTTTATGTATTTATAAAGGAGAAAGGGTCTGTGATAGCACAGTTAAAGACTGATGTCACGCACGCCTGGGGTGCTACACGAAACCTTAACTTTGGCACCTCCTGAGTGGCTTCGTTCTGCAAAATTGTTGCAAACTCTGCAAAACTACTAAAACCAGTCACCTATTCTAGAAAATTCTAGGGAAGAACGGAAAGTGTTTTTGAGAGAAGAAACAGAGAAGGATAAAAACATTAAATAAATAAAGGCATGAAAAGCAGCCGTGGTTTCAATCACTTCCAAGCACTCACGCCCAGGTTCACTGTGCATGGCTTGCTCAGATCTGCAGCTCCTTAGGTCCATCAGCGCTCACACCCCTGACAGGCACCAGGATCCCGCCTGCAGCTCAGTGCCAGTGCTGCAGCCAGGGGCTAGGATTGGCCCCTATCCCTTTCCCAGCTCCCCAGGAGCCCTCGTCATACTTACCAGAGGAAGATTTGTGCTGGGCAGTTAAACTGGCTAGTAAGGTATGGTGATTTCTTTTTCAGCTGTGTGTTTTATGGCTTTTGGGGTGCAACAGGGAAGAGAAAGAAATCTACTCTTCATGCTTGGTATGTGATTTTCAAACGCTTGTAAGTTTCTCAGCTACATCTGATTTCCTTTAGAGTTGCTAACAGCCCTGCTCTTTGCTGCAAGTTATTTCCCCTGCCAAATTTTAACTTTAGAGCTCCGATTAAAAAAATACAAGTTTCAAAAGAAAAGTCAAGAAAACACTTCAGTATGTGAAAAACTTATTTATTATCCCGCCTTATTTTTTTTCTTTTTTAAAAAATTTATTTCCTAAAATAAAAAAGACCCTTTTCAGGCTGCATTTGCAGACAGCTAAGATCAGCCTGAAGAATACTATGGGAATGTAAAGTATCCTACAGCCCTGGCTCTAGCTGCTGCTACATTATCGGTTTTAGGACTACAAAAAGGGCATAAAAGCCTATAGGGAGAAAAGAGACGACAGCTTATATTAACTGGAAACCTACATCAATGCCAATGTTCTCCTTCTTGTCATTGCTTTCAATATGCACTCTCATAAAAGGGGTTATGAAATGCAGCCGAGTTCGTGCAGTTTCTTCTAACAAATAAGCCTTTATACAGCACTTGCTGTTACAGCAGAGATCGGGTGCCTGCTCCGCTCAGTGAGGAGAGACATGTACAGAGCTCTCCAGTCAACGGCAGCGCTGACTCTCGATTGAGATTTCACTCAGGCGGCCAGGTCTTAAAAGCCAGCGTACCAAGCTGCACACTGGTTACCTGGAATAAATACCCCACAAGCATGATGACAAGGCTGACTTGGGACAGCAAGAAACACACATCCGTCACTAGCAAAAGTGAAAAAGCTGGCATCTCTTCACCCTGACAAGAGAAGGGAAAAAGATGTGTGCACTTACCAGCACCCAGGGCAATATTCACACCCACCTGATCGTACTCCGAAGCTCCTGGGTACAAGGGCCAGCCCAAGAACAGCTCTGCAATGACACATCCCAATGACCACATATCGATTGCTTCACAAAAGGGTAAACCGAGGATGATTTCAGGGGCTCTGTGAAGGAAGAGGTCAGGAAACATCAGCAAGGGGAGCAGAGCCACTCGGCTGGCGTAGGGCAGCTGGTGCCCATCACGACACTTGCGAAGCTGCCGCCAACAAGTGTCACTGCTCTGACGGAGCGGAGGGACACACTGGTCACTGGCACAGCGCCTGCTAACCAAACATCAGTCGGTGAATATTTATCCTTGCAGAAGAGTACTGTGGCCGTATATAGCCAAGAGACACCCCTACGTTTTGCAGCATTTTGTAAAGCAGAGAACTACCACTGCTTTCATCCAGCAAGTGGCACTATGAAGGCACCCAGTCAAGGCCCCCACTGGAGGCTCTCAGGCTCAGCTCGCTGTCCTGTGGAGAACTGTGCAGATCCCCTGCGGTGAAGCATCCTCTGTTCACACAGCTCCGTGGGTTCACAAACAGCCAGACATTAAATAATCATTACAGGACTGGTATAAAAGGATTACTGACTTTTTAAACAAATGGCTGTAACAATAAAACAGAGAAATAATGTAATTAGATCTATTAGACCTAAGCCTTTTCCTCAGGAGGAAGTAGCCAAGAAGCCTTCCTTTCCCAGTCTGTCCCAGGCACCTGATTAGATTTCCTTTTCCCTTTCAGCCCAAACAGCCAAAATGGAGCAGCACGCTGGCTATGCCTTTATTGCTGGCTCCAGGAGATGCCACCAAAGCACCTCTGCTCCATCCCCTTCCAGGGAAAATCTGTCCCACTGCCTTGGGGTGGTTGGAATCCTTCTCCACTGATGCTGGAAAGGTCTTTAGGATGAGGAGAGACAAGATGAATCCTGACCTATGTGTCCCAAACACTCTGCGTTTCAAAAACTGTGCAAAAGAACCAAAAGTATTTTCCAAATACTGAAAACCTTATACACACAAACACCTTCCTTACTCTTCCCACCTCTGCCTAGATGTCCACATGCAGTTATGTGACACAGTTCCTATTTATACAAGGACCTCCTAAAGCTTCTCTCCTGTTCTTCTTGCAACACTTCTAAAGCCCCAGCTTCTGGTTTCAGGTGATGTACAGCAAAAAGAATAACTTACTCTCCCATACTCCTCTAAAGAAAAAAAAAATGCAGAAAACAGATAAAAGAAAAACACACCGCTTTAAAACTTTCATCATTTTAAATATAGCCTTGGGATTTCTCAGGCCCTCATGCATATTTTGGGAATGCCTGGGGTTGGCTACTGAGCAAATCAAGTGCCACCATCCAAAGCTCGAAATAGGACCCATGGTTCCCAGTTTCCCATCTGTCATCAGGATAAGATCTGACACCACTGAGATCATACTAAGGATTACCAATTGCAGTGGAAAATATTATGTTTTAATCACGCCATTACATAGTCATGTCAAGACAAGTCTTTAGCCAGGAAACCAAGCAAAATGGCAATTTTTTTTCCAAAGAAGCAAAGGCCCTGTAGCAAGAATCCATGCCCCATCTTCAGTCCACAAACTTCCCCACTTTTGGGTGGACTTGTAATGATAAAAGTCCCAAACTATCTCTTCTCAAACCAGCAATGCAGAATGTAAAAATTACAGGAAATTCTGGGATTTTAAAGTTGGGATTTTTTCTGTCATTCCCACAAAAAACAAGTCAGAAACTTAAAAAAGTGGCTACCTTTAGCCCTTCTAGCTTCCTCTGTGCTTGTCACTGCCACACCGTACTGCTCTTTAGCCCACTGTGACAAACTTTTTATTCTAACAGCAACCTCTCCTCATGAACAAGGGGTTAATTTTCCTCTTTTCCTCCCTATTCCGTCATCCCTGTCATCCCTACACACTACTCGACACCTAGACAAAATGCAGAGAGAAAAAGACAGCTATGGTGACCTGAATCTCATTACTATGTAAATCCTGCATTCAAAGCCATCTGCCTCTCCCTGTCTGCCTTCCACATTGTGAACGAAACGTCCCTGGTCACTAATGAGAGCTCAGCCACGCATTGCCTCAACTTCAAATCCCTCCCACTAACTCAAGTGGAGGGGTGGACTACAGGGATATTCCCAACATGATTTTGTGTGGAAAACTCCCTGTTCATAAAAATCATTTGCACTGCTGTCATATGCAGTGATTGGGATCATTCTCTCTCTCCCCACACTTACGCTGACAACACCTTCAGACCCCTGCGAGAAAGGATGACCTAGAATTTGAGGCTCCAAAATCTCTAATTTTTTTTCTCCTGAGTCTTTGGCTGTCCAGTGGGTTTTCCTGAAAGCTCCACTTTCTGGAGCGCAGTAATTAGGAGAGAATTTCTTTTTTACATGCAGAAGAAGCTTTCCACCTCCGCTATTGGGAAGAAAAGCCCAAACCAATGTCCATATTCTTTAAACACATAAAATGCAACTAAACAGAACACCATTCGTTCTATGCATTCTAACAATGGTGAGAATGCCTGTGAGAAGGGGCTAGATCTAGTGATATGGCACCTTATGTACACCACAGCCACCACTTGCTGTGGTTTTCTCCCAGCCTTCACATCATAATTGCGATTTTTCCATGGAGAGGGAGTGGCATAAGACAAAAAGATCTTGTTAACTTAATTAAGCAGTCATTAAGACACCTCAAGAACAACAGGTAGTGGACACCACACAGGCTTCCAGATTTTCAGCCAGCAGACACCTCCTGTTTGCTGTGTGAAAGAGGGAGCTGGAGTCACCAGGAGCAGTGCTCTGCCTGCTTGAGATGGCCACTGCCAAGCATTTTGGGGCAGGATGCTACGAGCTCTGCAGTGAAATAACTTGTCCACTGATAAAATACTTCTGAACCTCTACTGTGGTGGATATTGTTCTTTATGCTCAGTTATGGATGCATACATCCTTCTGGACATAGTATCTAACATGTGCAACTCCCCTCTTTCTTAGCATAAGCACGTCAGTTTTTTAAGACAAGGTGAGATCTTGACTTCCATCACATGTTGTGGCACAGAGTTCCACAGCCAACCTTCTGCTTTCAATAGCATCTTAACTCAGCTGTTTAAAGCTTGATTTTCCTCCATCAGGTTTAAATTTGTCACCTCTCACTTCATGTTCACATAGACTGGTCTACAGGTGAAGATGGAAGGGATTGAATCACCTGTGCCTTAAAACAAGCTATTTTTGTATCTCTGCCCCATTCTCCCACGTCTGCAGCAGCTTCTGGCTTCTCCGTGAACCATCCCATGCATGTTTCAATCCACTTCCCCTGCCTGACCCTAAACTGACCCCTGACTCTTCCTGACATGACTGCTTGGAGACAGGCCGAACAGACCTAGAAAGAGTTAAACACGAGGATATTCCCCAGACTTATTTTACACTATTTGCAGAATGCTTTCACATTCCAGTCTTCCCTAAGCTTAATATTTTGTTTGCTTTTGGAGTGACACGAGGCATTTCAGCAGATGTTTTATCTGGGAGATCCTCTGAGACACACAGTCCTTTCTCCAGAGAAGCTGCAGTTAATTTAGGACACAGAATTATGCAGAAATAGTTCATTTTTTGTCTTCCAGTGTTTACTGCCTTTCAGTACTGCACTGATCTGGCATAATGTTTTCTGTAATCTAGATCAAGTCCTTTAAATGCTCCTCACTCTTTTCTGCAGCCTAACCTAAGCAACTCTGTGATACCTGCATGCTTGAAAACTTCACTACTGGTCCAGCACTTTTTACAGGTAATTAATACATTAAATAACTCTGGTCCTAAAATGTGCATGCAGTCCGCTCCACAACTGACCCTTGTCTCCCTAAAAGCACTCAGATTTAGCTGAGCAATTAAAACGGTGTAATTCTCTTTCCCAAAGGGAAAGAAAACAGTTGCCATGTCTTAACCAGTTCTTGTGTGGGATCTCTCCATTCTGCAGCTGCTAACATTATGTAAGAAGGGAAAATGCCCTATTAAAGCGTGCACATCTGAGTACCGCAATCATAAATCGGTGGGACGATTCACATGGCAGCAGACCCTCCCGAACAGCACCGAGATCTTCAGCAGATCTCTCCATGGCTGCACAGGGAATTATTTTCTTTACCAACAATACAGGTTTTTTAACACAGACTCACCAAACCTTTCGATTGTGGTGAGGATCTTGTCTGGCAGCACACAATGGAGCCAGCTGCCAGATACCTCAATTCACGCAAGAACATCCCTGTTTCCCGCTCTCCGCCCATTTCTTGGCTGTGCAACTGCAACACTCTCGGCACAGTAATTCCTGCCTCCAGTACAAGACACACAGCAGGAAAACAGAAAACTTTGCCCTCCTGTCCTTCCTCTCCCATGAGCTGCCCTCGATGTCTTCCAACAAAAGGTACTCCCCTCCTGCACACACAGGCACAACCTGTCCTACAGCTCACACGGATCTCACTAGCATCCACCAGAGGTTTAGAATCCACTTGCCACCATCCTGGGAAAGACTGAAGAGCCCTGCCAAGAGCCTCCATCTCCAGCACAAAAGCAGCCGTCTCATCCCCACTTCCCACATCTCCTACCCCTTTCTGACCAAATTACTTGCCTGGACAGCAGAAGGTGACCTGCTCCTTGGCTCAGCAGTGGGTCCAGTCAGTCCTCCATCCTTTGGAGCCCAGCTTGAATGTGACTGTGTACCCCAGAGAGCTGCTGGTGATGGTGCCCCAGGGCGCCAGGGTCCCCGTGCTGGCAGCACCTGCAGGTCCCCAGTGGCAGAAGTGCCATCTCATCATTTGCTTGCACCTCACACACAACCCCATCCTGCTTTCAGGCCTGCTGCTGGCAGAGTATTTACTTTAGCAACCCTGCTTTGTGGCAGGGTAATTTCATTGTCTGGTGTTTCTGTCAGGAAAATTAATTACCAGTCTAGCTCGCTGGCTTTTTCACCCACACATCACAGGACATTAAAAACAAATGCCAAAAAAATTCATTTCCACAGACTGGGATTCAGAGACCTGGGCTCTTTCTGAATCTTAAAACTTCCCTGCAAACTGCCCTCCTCAGGGATAATTTACCATCGCTGGTAGGGTCCCATGGCCAAGTGTGATAGTCTCAGCAGAGTCCTTCATGGACAAGTATACATATCAGACAAAAATATAACTCCAAACTTGATACTTGCTGGCACCTTCAGCAGAGAGTGTTCCTGCTCCAGAAGAAGGTTGGGGGCAGCTGCAGGCAGTGCAGACAGACCTACAGTGAAGATGCCTCTGAGCTGGTACACACAGCTCCTGTCTTGCTCTACCTGCTCGTCTCACCTGATAAAGCCTGAGTTCCTGGAAGCAGCACATTTCACATCTCCACTCAGAAAGCCCTGGGCAGAGGCAGAGAGGCAGGAGCTGAGCTCCTCTGCCCAAGCAGGGATGCACTGACCAGCAGCACGCCCAGGGCTTCACCCCACTCAGGGCTCGTGCTCTCCTATGCACCAAGATACCTCTTGTCAGGACAAGGAACTGCATCCTTTGTGTGTCTTACAAAGGGGTTTTTATCCAAGTGATGGAGCTCTATCCTCCTCTCAGATGAACTCTTCCTTCGCCACGTTTATGGATTCCTTCTCATACCTGCTCACTTGACTCTTGTATTTTGGGGAGGTGTCCACCTTTTATTGCCATGTACTGCAGAATGCAGAGTACCCTTAACTCTTAGGTAATGAAGGCGGAATGGGATGCACAGAAAATCTTTTTTTTGTTCCTCTGTACTTCTCAGACTCCAAAGCTTTTCTTAAATGAAGGGATGTAAAAGGAGACAGGCTGGTATTCTGGAAGTAAAAGGTTACAGTTGCTATTTCCCTCCCCCCTCCACCTCTCCACTCACACAGACACCCAGAAGGGATGCAGACACCAAATATGGATGACCCCCAGACTAAGGCCATCCTCTGCTCCAGGGCTGGGCATCTGCAGACTTCGTGTTTGTGATAAAGGCAGCCACCAGGGCCAGAGCTTAACATCTCCACAAGCACCAGCAGCTCCTGCTTGCTCACTCCCCATCCCATGCAGTGGACAGGAGAGCAGCTCCAGGCCCCACTTGTGTCACTCAGCAGGGAAATGCTGGGCTCATCCTCACTGCTGGCCTCACAGCAGGACTTCTGCATTTCTCCTGCATCCCCGAGCAAGGGACAGCCCTAGGAGTCAAGACTCACCCCAGACCATGCAGGCACACCATGCCTTTCAGATTCTAGCACCAAGTTCCAGCCATGGAGAGGTCAGTCAGCACAGGGTTATTCCTGAGGGAGGGAAAGGACCACTGAGGAATGCCACCCCATCGGTCACAGTACACTGTCGGCCCACAAAGATGTGTTGGTTTGAGTGATAAGGAAGGACAGTGCCTCTACAAGGCCTTCTAGCAGGCTCTGTGTTTCACAGGTCAAACACAGGTACACCTGGTTTCTGGGAAGGACTGTGGGTGTAGCCAGAGCCATTTCCAGGGCTGCCAGACCACCTGTACAGTCACCACTAGAGGGGAGCTCCAACACTGCACTGCTCACGTTGCCCTTGCCCATCCCTCAAGATTAGTCTGCAACACTTCAAAAAATATCTGAATCAGCTCAAAGGACTGGAAGCTGGACCCACTCAGCCCCCGGTGATGGTTTATGTTACAGGATATAAATATAAACTGGGGGCTGGTAACCAGTGAGGTACTGCAGGGGTTTATCCGGGAGAGCCATGGTGTCCATGACAGCAGCCTGCTCCTCCTCCTCTGCCACATGGAGAAAATGGTGCCAGGCTCTTCCCTCAGGTGGGTAGCAGAAGGCAGAGATGACAGACAAACTGAAACAGGAGAGGATCCCTCTGGGAATGGGGAAGACACCTCCACTGTGTGGATAAATGAACCACCAGCACAGGCTGCCCTGAGGGACTCTGCAGTTGCAGTCCTTGGAGGCTTTTAAGGCCCAGCAAAATGAAGTCCTGATCTTGATCTCATGGCAGACCCTACCCTGACTATCAGGTTGGACTAAGTGACCTTGCAAGGCTCCCCCTGTCACCTGAACTTCTCCACCTCTACAAGGTCCAATAACCATACAATTCTCAACAGGAAGGTCACCAAGATCCTCCTGCACACAGGCGAAATCCTACACAGCTGCGAGTGTTTCAGGTGGTACAGGTGCAGGTCCCAGGGTGTTTTAATCAAGTGTACATACACATACGCAGTTCTGTCTTCTAAAAACGGAAAGCAAGTTACACAACAAGTCCTTCTGAACTTGACTGCGGTAATTATCAACCGAGTCTCATGAGCCTCTCACTGCTAGCTAGGGGTATTTAATAGCAAATAAATCATAGAAGCAGACTAGACTACCCACCCCTTGACACTGCTCATGTTCCACCAGGGTGCTGACTGGGAAGGGTGAAAATACTCCAGAGGATAGTGTCAGAGGTGGAGAGGGCTAGCCTGGACCTCAGGGAAGTCACCCACTCCCTCCCTGCCCCAATCCTGGGCCATCCAAGCAGTGCCTGTGTCCCTCCCAGGAAGCATTCAGCTAGCCTGTCTTAGACACCTCCCATGGCAGAGCATCCATAAACTCTGCTGTGCCCCAAAGGACCTCACTCCTTGTAATTTTAAGAAATAATACAGCTGTGCATAGCTGACTTTATGTCATGCTTAATTACAACTTGTTGTCAATCTGGCATCTATGTAATACATATGGAAAAACATAATTTAATGCATCTCACTTGACTTTGCTTATACCTGGCTTTCTGCCAGGCTGCACCTCCTCCCTCTCCTCACTCTGCATTGGCCTCAACACATACTCAGTACCTATAACCTTGTCTCTTTTTTCTCTCTTGCTCACTATGTCTGTCTCCTTTCTCTGCTTCATCTTGCCTGCTCTCTTCCCACACTCCCTGTGCACAGCCCACACAGGAACCCCCTAGCCCCGTGAAGGGGGTGCACACCATGCATCTGGAAACACAACCTATGCTGCTACGGGTTTGCATCCATCTTTAAAACTGGGGAGTCATCCAGACACATCTCAGGCACTCCAACAGGATCCCCCTGCTCGCTGCCACCATCCACACGAGGCTCTCGGAAAAAGCAATTTCCATAGGTTAATCCTGGAAGACTTTCAAGTAAACCACACTTACATATCAAGCACTTGCCATCCCTATGCACCTTTCTTGGGATTAAGAAAGCTGGATTCAGCCATGAACAAAGCCTGGGTTTGAATGGGGAGGGAGGGGTCCCTGCTGGGAGGCTCTGCACCTCTCTGCTCTCCTGTATACATTGCACATACACACTTCATTTAGGTTAGGGCCTTAAAGAAAACCTCCTGCTCTCTTCAGCAAGAGCATGTGAGCAAATAAATGACTGAAGCCCAGAGCTGGAGAAGACAGTGCAGCTGTTTGTGGAAACAAGACAAAAGATTTAGAAACACTTGCTTTTTTTTCCCCCCTCTCCCATGTCAGGCTGTTTACAGAAACCAAGGGATGAAATTTTGCAGACAAAACCACTGAGAGCAGCCTGTCAGTCTCGAAGGGAAGGAGAAAGGGAGGGAGAGGGAGAGGGAGGGGAACATAGGCTTCTTTCAGGATTATGGATCATTGCTAAATTGCTCTATCAATTATTAAACCCATCACTCAAAGTGCAGTAACCAAAATACAGCAGATAAAGCCTTTCTCATCCACTCTCTACCAGCTGCTCTCCTCCTCCTCCTGAAGCCAGAGGGGAATGAAAATTCCCATAGTTTATATTTTATAAAGATCATTTTCCCTGTGCCTTGAAAATAAAAGATTTTCTGGACAAGGTACGGTAGAACCGAGCCCGCGGCAGGAAGATATTAAAGGAGGAATTGCCCTTTTGACTAACAGACCCAAGGAATAAAACAAAATCTCTCCAATCAGTATGATTTCTTAACGCTGACAGGTTAAAACATTTGTCTGTGAATAAATGAAGAGGCAGCCCTCAGCCATCAATAGCTGTTAGTTGTTGTTTGCTCTTTGCCACCGCTGCCGAACAGATCTGAGATCAACAGCAGGGTGGGCATGGTCCCAGGAAAGGACAGGACAAAGGGGCACGGGGCACCTGGTCTGGCCAGTGGCTCTGAGGAGAAGGGAACTGCAACCATGCACCCAGGGTGGGACAGCAAGCCCTGGGTGAGCAGTGCTGAGAAAGAAACACACAGGGAGGATGATCAGGACCAGACATCCAGCTAGAAAGGCTTCTGTGTGGCTACCAGGGTCTGGATGGACGTGAGTTTTGAGCAGCCCCACATGCACTTGCTGGAAGCATTTGCCATACGCATCACTGGGAGCAAATACATGCCTGAGTCCTGGCAAGAGCCTGGCTGCAGCTCAGGTTAAACATGCACTCCAGTGTTTTGCTGAACCTGAATCCCCTAGCAAGTCCTTGCTGTGGTTGAGCTGGAAATCATAAAAGGCAAAAAAATGCCATTAAGCCAAATAATGGAAAAGAAAGCCAGGCCCTGGGTTTGACCAAGAGCCTGCTAAGCTTGTCCCAGCCAAGCATCTTTGTACATCCCTGGAGGAAGCCCTACTGGACTGACCACAATCATACTCACCTCTTTGGAAACAGAAATGCAGGACTTCATAAACTTGAGAGGAGGTGCACAACGGGGAGCACCAGGACCATCGCCCCGGGGGTCGACAGCTCCACACTGAGCCAGAAGCACAGAGACACGCACAGGGGGTGGTGCAACAACAGCTACATTCAGCACAGCGTGACCTCTGGTTGTTCTCCCAAACAACGGGCCATGCACGGGGGGAGGGTTGGGGCTTTCCCAGGTTATGGAAGAAATCAGAGAATAGAAAAATCATAATTTGAAAACAAAAGCCCTATCCATGCCAGGCAGTGAATGGATGAGCCGCAACGTATTGGGTGCAGAAATCCCCTGAAGGAGGCATCTGATCAAGAGGGGAAGAATGCCAATTATGTGCTCCCATTCATGCCACTGCAATGAAAGCATAATTCTGACTCTGCTTTCTGACCCGCAGTATGCAATTTATGCAAATCCAAGCTGTTCTCGCTTCCCTCAGAGCCAAGTGTCCACCAATGCCAGAGCTGGCTCTAACTTTTTGTTTTCCTTTTCAAATCTATTGTTTTCACTGCTGAATATTTAAGACCTTTTGCTGTTGCTGTTGCATGTCTTTGGAAATTAAATAATAATTGAAAAAATCCCACAGCACACAGAAACAAACAAAAGTTGACTTCTCTCTCCAGCCATTCTGCCACGCTCAGTTCCATCCCAACCCCTTATCGTTCCAGCCCAGAGCTTTGCCACATATTGGCCAAGTGAAGCTTCTCGTGTCTGATCTGCAACGCTCCTGACACTTTTGTTCACAGCAAATACTGAAAGTTGCACCAAGCTGCATGGTGGTTTTATAGGATTAGCCCGAACACTGAGCCAACTGACAATATAAGGCTCCAAACCATTTCTATCCCTGGCAAACACGGATACGAACCAGACTCAGGCCATGATCCCAAGATTGGCTTCACAGAACAAGTAACAGGTCTGAGGCTAAAAATATCAAATTACTGCAGCCTTTATTTTTTTTTCCTTTTTTTAATCATGTCTACTGGCTGCCTTTTTTTTTATAATTAGAAAAAGACAAAGACAAAAACAAAGTATTTATCCTGCCTGCTCCTTGGAGAAAGGAGCATTGCCCTTTACTTATCTCTGAAGAGCCACACAGATTTAATATTATTATTAGCCGCAACTATTTGTATTTCTGTAGCACACAGAAGTGCCAGCAGAGCCCGGAGCCTCGCAATGCTAGATGCTAAAACACGCCGTGCTAAGGGACTGCGTCTGCTCCAGAGAATTGATGATCTAAGACGATGTGTGGTGACAGGGGAACAGATTGGTGGAGCAGTTCGCCCAAGATCATACAGTGAGAGCACAGCAAAGCCAAGAAAAGAAGCGGGGTCCTTGTGAGCAGTGTGCCCTATCTATCAGACCACGTCTTCTACTTATTATAGCAGGGAACAACAATAATAATACACGGATTTGAAAGCTCTTTCGAAAGAGAGGGGTATTGCTGAGGCAAGGCAGACCGTAGGTCAAAATGACCTGTAGATATTGCCCAGCAAGACAGCAGCCATGCCGGGAACAGCTCATGAAATCCAAGGCCCACTTTCAAGCCCTGCCTGGTGGGTCACAGCACCCTGCCTACGCTCTGAGGATCTGCTTGGTCCACACAGAAGTTTCAGGAAAAGCCTGGGAATGCCTCCTCATCTACCCATGGGGATCTGCGTGGCAGGGAACAGCAGGGACACCTCGGAGCTGCCCCAGTTGGCCATTCCTGCTGCAGAGAGTTGAAAATTTCCACTTCCAACTCGAGCCCTACTTGAGTCAGCACAGCTGGCAGAGCGGGTGACAACAGCCCCCTGTACAAGTGGCGGGGCACAGCACAGATTGCAGAAACACAAATCCACTCTCAATTTAATTTATTTTTATTACATTTATATTAGGGCTAACATCTGGAAGTGTTAAGTAGAGCCCTACTGTACTAGATGATGTAAAAAAAGGTATGAAACCAGTCCCTGCACTAAAAAACTTGCAATCTAATTTGGGATCCCTCATCACCCTGGAAATAAAAGCTCTGGGACTTGCTGCTCAGCAGCTGCTAAGACAGGATCTGCAGCCAAGCCTGGACAAAACGCAATCCCTGACCCACTGGGGTGACCACTATGACTCTAGATCCGGCAGCTACCATATTTTAAAGCCAAAGACTGCAACTTCTCCCTTGTCCAGAGATGGAAGAGGGCCCTTGTAGCTGTAGCAGAGGAACAGCTCTGACTTCAACTGGTAATGTCACACATCTTGGTGGAGACGGACAGAAAACCAGGGTTCAAGCAAGAACGCAAGTGAGGTGTGCAAATAGTCCTGAAGGAACCATGACGCTTACGGAAAGAAAGGCACCGCTTCAGAAGAAAGATTTTTAAAACAAGGTCTTCTGCAAAGATAAGTTCATTCTCTATTTAAAACCATCACATGGAAAATTCAATTGTTCTCTAATGCATCTCTATACCAAACCAGGAACCTAAATTCAGTCATTAAAGTGTGAAGCTGATGAATTTAAATCCATAGTAAGTGCAAATTTCAACACAATTTTAAGCAAGGAGTCGCTCCCAACACCTTCATAACGTGTCAACACATAGTCATATATTTGTTTCTGGGACTCTTCAAATGTCTCCTTTTACTGTTTCATTTTTTTCTTGCCAAAACAAATTCTTAAAGCTAGCCTGAAGTTCTGAAAAAATATAAACATTTTCCGCATGTTAAAACCTAAGGTGGCCATGATAGAAATTTTGGAGAGACAAATCTTGCAGGGGGAAAAAAAAAATCACACAAAAGAAACTTTTCACTACACACAAGGGGAACCTGAACTGATTCTCATCTGATTAATTTTAACTTCTAATTTGTCCTTGGATCACACCGCAGTATGGGTATCCTTTTTTAATTTCACTGTTCTGTAAGTAGCCAGTACTGTCCTTGTAAAGGGCGAAGAAATCCCTATATATCAGGAATGCTTTTGGTGGAGAGGAAGTTTAGTATTCAATCCAGAGAAATAAATACAACAACCAAGTACTTCCCAGGACACGAAGGCAAAGATCCACCCTTTCTTGAAAGAAGGGGCTGTCTTACGTATCCATTCCTATCTTCAATTATCGTGACTGCCTGTAACCATTTAGCTCTGTGTTAAGTCAACTGCAGGGTTCAAGAATGTTTCCTGGCATTCTTTACATTTTTTTAACATGTTGCAGTTCTATCTGGTATGTATCATATGCTTCCCCTTAAACGCCTGAACCGAACCCTCTTCCTCCGGACAGAGGAGTTTGGGCTTCGTAAACCTGACTGCAGCTCTCAGAAACCTCATCACTTGACAGCTGCGTTAGAAATCAGTGAAAACAGAGCAGGTTTGGCTTTGATAGGTAAAACCACGGTATGCTCAAGCAGCAGGGGATGCAAATGGACCAACACCTCCCCTTAAAGACACTTTCATCCAGTTCTAAGCCTGTGAATTTACTGCCCCAATGTCTTGGAGCTTCCCTGTCCCTCCATCCAAAAATCTTAGTGTACGTTTCATCACCTTTACTGCACCCTTCCCCAGCTCCATCCCTGCAGCTCCCCTGGCACCCATTTTAGTTGAGGAAAGCCATAATTTTGGTTTAACTGGGGCTGTGGCAGAGCTGGTGCCCGCAGTGCACTGGGCAGGAGCCTCCAGCTGGACGGGGGCAGGACAGAAGGGCCCTGCACGAGGGGCAGCTCACTGCCCACCTGTGATTTACTACCAGCACAGAGCAATATTTAGGGTGCAATAATAAGGTGGTACACGGGTGCTTTACCAACAAACAAGATGGGGAAGGGAATAACTGTATTTCCCACTGTTGTTCTAAGGGGAGGTTCACCAAAAGGTTAGCGAGAAAACAATGTAGGCCCATCGATCACCGGGACAGCTGCCCTAGAAAGGTTACCCCGTGTTCCTGCCTCATTTTTCACATCTATAATTACCCTGCCGCTTCTCCTCGCATCCCACCCATCGCCAGGCAGCAAATGCCAACCACCGCTGCTTTATTAATTATGTATTTTGCTCGCGCCCATTGTCGCCGCCCCACAAGATGCTGCAGCGGCTGCAGGATTAAGCGGTACGGCTTCTGTGATCTCCGCAGGGTGGCGTGGCCAGGGAGAAGCAGCTTGAGGGCTTTCCTGCTTTTCCTTCACCAGAGAGGGGAAGCTACCAGCTCCATATCCCGTCGAGGTGGGATGGAGGTGGGAGGGATGCAGCTCTTTACATCTGCCCTGTGAGAGGGAGAAGCAGTGTAAGGGCATATGAGGGAAGACTGCTTCCATTCATGAAGGGCTCAGATTTCTCTTGGATCTTCATCCAACTGAAACAAAATGCCAATATTGCTGAACATACTTAGCACCTCCTAAAGCGCAATCCTACTCCGAACAGTGCCTGTCTAAAAACAGCAACGCCAGGCTCCTTGTTTACTGTGTCTTCCTGATGCCCGATCTGAATGTCTCAGTTTAAAAGGAAAATGAGGGGAAAAAAAGTAATTTTTCTATCTACCAGCCCAGCAAACCCAACCCCAGCTTCAAGAGCCACTCTGGACTCATTCCTTGCATATTTATGCACACAGACACGAGCAGCCAAATTAAGAGTTATGCAGAGATGGGCAGGGGAGATGCAAGGCAATGATTTGAAGACAACAAATTTGCAGGGAACTCGATATGTTTCTACTCAAAGTACAGCATCACGTTTCTGATTCAGGGGAGCCTGAGGGGTTTTTTTTTGCTTTGAGGAAACCTAAAATAGCTTCCTTTGAGAACATGCATTCTGCAATCACCACTTCATCCTTCTGCAGTATTTCTGGATCCAGGCTTTTCAGTTGTAGAATAATAGTAAATATGTACAAAACAGAGAAAACTTCTGCTTGATTGAGAAGTATTTTCTGTTCTTGCTTTTCTTCTGTCCCATCAGAAATTACAATTAATTTATGCTCTAACAACACTAAAATAATTATTTTCTAATTGTAACCATACCTGCAATAGAAGTCAGGGTTGATGCAAAGTGGAATAGAAGAAAAGCTGCTGACAAAAGCGAAAAGATAGCATGACAAAAGCCAGCACAACAACACAGAGTTGCATGCGTGTCCTGTTTTGGGCCTCAGAGAAGTTCACACCCGTTGAATGGTAATGAAAAGAGAAACACCCTGGAAAAGCCAGTAGGAGTAGACTCAAGAGGAAATTAAATACAGAATTTCTCTTGAGAAAAAAATGCAGCATGAAAGCTTTTGCAGTGTCTTCGACGCTGTTGAGCTTGGAGATGCTCACCTTAGGATCCTGATAGCAAAGTGCCAGGCACAAGTAGGATCCAGAAAAACCAAGAAGGTGTAGTCCTCCTTCACACTGCCAAGAAAAACCAAAAGCATGGCATTTTCCGACCTGCTGCCCTTTGAGGCTAATTCACTTGTCAAATGTGCTCCACAACACATCCCTGAGACTGAAGGTGATCCAGGCACCTCTGCCAGACTTGGCTGATGGCTGAAAGCAAGGGAAAACCCACTTGAGGCACTGGCTTTTTGCACTGATGCCCATCCTGCACACAGAGAAGGCATGGGTGGCTCCTGACCAGAAGTCAGTTACCATCAGCAGAAAACCTGTATCACAGAGCTCATTTGAATGCAAGAGAGTGAAAGCCACCTACCCCCTCCACCCACACCCCTTGTGCTGACTTCTCCAGCCAGGCCTGGTTTATAGTGATCTTCTTTCTTCCAGCGGAGAGGGACAGTGTCAGTGCAGTGCTCATCTGATGCCTTTTCCTGGTTTTAAAATTAAGAGAGCTAAATGCAATTAAGAGGGAAAAAGGGTTTTACCTCGGTATTTATTTAAGGATCCTCAGGTGCGCCAAAATGCACATCGAAATGCACCCTGAAATGCCCACTGAAAATGGCCACCCACAATGTGATGTGTATGCAATTATAGGCCTTGCAAATCAGCACATCTATCAAAGATTCCCCAGTGAGAGACTCCAGCGAGACCCCTCATCGAGGAACCCTCCCCCTGGATGGGCCTGTCTTTGTTTACAGAATGTGTTCTGGAGAGGCCCTTGGTGTCTGGGGTTTCCAGAATGTTTGGTCTCTTGGCTTAATGGAATACTGGGTCTTAAGGGAAGTTATCAAACTTAAAGAATTATAACTATGCAGGCTAAAACCACTAAGAATACATAAAAGCTATATAAGAGAGTATATAAAAGGGGTATAAAAGAAAAAGCAAAAAAATCATCATGGCATCACATCCCCCCCCGAATCCATAAGGCAACGCTGATTTGTCACGTGAGTGTGATGACTGGCACTGTGCCCATGTATGGTTTATTGGACTAAGAGGGGAGAGAACCCTCAAGAGTGATCAGGAGATACCTAAAGCTTCTGGTTTTGACACTGCCTGCGAGATCCTCAGGGACATCAGGAGAAGAACAGGAAATGCCCTTATTGTGTTTTCAGGGCAATCTATGAGAAAATGTTACTATCTCAGGTATGATCAATTTAAAAAATCTAAAATTTAATGATGGGAATTTACTTGCCTTCCTGATTAAGCCCATTTACAGTTCTTTCAGGTTGACGGTTTAGCCTTAAGCTGGGGCATATGTGCTTGGGAACGTCTCTTGGTTGTTTCTTTGAATTTCATTGTTTACTTATTTGTTACAGAAACAAAGAACAATCAACAGCACGGTACAGAGCCACATGCTCTGGAGTGGAGCAGCAGCCACAGACCCTTCAGAACTGAGATGGGTCCTCTGAGGATCCATCTCACTCACTTTTAGAAAAATCCCTGCTTTCCCACTTTTCCTTGAAGCAGCAAGCTAGACGAGAGAAGGATTAATTAGCTGATGTTTCTAAAGCTCTTTGAAGATGAAAAGTGTTATTTTTATTTTCAAGTCTCACCAAGTGAAAAAAAAAATCAAAAAAAGAAAAGGCCAGAGAAAGACTTCTGCTGTTTCCTGCAGAGAGAGGTCTCAGGACTGAGCTCCTATACAGACACAACCCTCCAACACCATGTATTAACTGGCAAGCCAACACCACAGCCCTTCCTCTGGGGCATGCATTAACAGGGGCTCTGCCAGGCTGCCTGTTTTCATGGAACATGTAGAACTCACTACCACTGAGATCTCTCCCCTTCCATCAAATGTGCTGAATTTGTTCAACAGATTCAAAAGTTAAGGGGAACACAGCAGCAGTGTGATCACACACACCTTGTTTCCTTAGAAAAGCAGACTAAAAGCAAAGGAGGAAGGCCCTTGAATACAGATGCAGAGTGTCCGGCTGTCCAGAACCCTGGTGGGCTATTTTTTCCTGAAGTGTAAATCACAGAAATGATTTATCTTTCTTAAACACTTTGTACCTCCTGTTGGAATTTCTGTACGTCTCTATTCTTTTTTTTCTCCTCTTTGGCATCACGAGGATGCACTCAAGCAGCAGAGGCTTGCTGTGGGGAGGACTAGGATCCCCTGGCAGCTGGAGAGCAACAAGAAGCTTACAGGTAGGGTGCCCTGCCCTAGGAAGACAGAAATAGCAAGAAGACAGACAGGATTGCAATGTATTAGCCAAGCTGTGCTTAACACCCAAGACAAGGACGACAATGAGCTGTTACAGGTCAGGCCTGAAATGAGCTGGAAACCAAGAAGGGAAAGACTCCCGTGTGCAGCCCATTTACAGCTCCTTCAACTCTGTCATCTCATCAAAATCTCACCACCACCAAATATAAACAGGATGCTTGCTTTGAGTTATCCTGTTAGGTAACACTGAATATTCATCTCACTGATGCCTAAGGTCCAGCACCAGATATATTTGCTCCCCCTGACCAGGCAGGGCTGGCAGCACCTGTCCTGAGCCTGCTTTCACCAGAATTCCTCTCCCTGCTCTCAGCTCAGCAAGGCACAATGTGCAAGAGCTGAGAGGTCCTGCAGAAAAACAGCCATCTGGTGAAGGGGCAGGAAGAGCCAGTTAAAAACAGAGTAGCTCCACCATATGGAGAAAATAATTCAGTTGGGCAGTGTAGGAAGAAGCAAACCCTATTATAATAATTGTGTTGCCAAGTGATGTTGCAGACTTGTTTTTCCCCTCACGGCTTCTGCACTGATTAAGAACAGAGCTTCCCCCATAATATGGCACAATCCCCACAGCAAGATCACACTGTTCCCCCAAGCGACTTGTGGGAACACCAGGTCAGTACCAAAATGTCCACAGCATGAACTGAGCATGGAGACAGGAGCATTGCACCCCCTTACCACCTTGCCTATCCTTCCATTCTGAGTTTAAACACCAAGACTGTGGGATAAGCCAGCCTGGTTCAGCTGGACGGCACCCCGAGGAAAGCTGACTCAGAACAGGAGGCAATTACATTAGTGACAAGCCAGGTTTGGAAAACTTCTGGCCCACCAAACCCAAGGACAGGTAATGCAAAACTTGCTTGGGGCTAAGGCACCTCTCTTCCTACACATGGGAATCCTGGTCCCCCTGTAATCACCCATGTATTCAGAACAGAGCAACTTAATAAAGCTCTGATTATAAACAGGTCCTTCTAGAACAGCTCCCCTTCTTCTTCAGGCTGTTGATAAAAAGGTACCAGGTGTGGCAGCTCCAGAAGTACTCCTTCCCCTGCAGACTGAAGGTGCCTCCTGCCTGGAGAGCACACTAATCCCCCCCACAAGAGCCATTACTACTTGGGCTCCCAGGGTCCTGCAATCAGATTATCATCACCAAGAGCTAACTATGTGCAAACGCCGAGCTTCCAGTGCCCCCCGCGTCTCTCCTGGTCACAGCGGCACGCCCCTGTCGGGAACCCAGCTGGCAGGGGATCCAGCTGCGCTGCAGCTCCCTGCCCACCCTCCACGCTGCCCAGCGGGTACCCCCAGCCAGCAGTGCCAAGCGAGGCGCTGGCACCATCTCCTCCGCGAGCACACGCTAACGCTGAGCCCGGCACACCAGGCAGAACGGATGCCCAGGCCAGGCTAACTCTGGGACAAGGACAGACCTGGATGCCAAGCATAGCCACCACACTTTTTCCTTTGTTTCCAACCCCCACCCCCTTTCCCCTTTCTCCCTTCCCATCCATTCCCATGCCGTGGCTTTCTACTGGCTGCATTTATTTCCACAGACATGCATGCTTGTAAACAGAGATTTCCTTGCATGAGCAGCTTTGCAGCTTCCATCCAAAATGGACAAACCCACTCATGTCTCCAAGGGCGTGGAAGACAGAGAGAGAAACACAGCCTCTTGCTGCAGACATCTTTCCCAAGAAAGCAAAATCCCAGTCTGAGGCCAGTTAACGTATTAGTCATTAATTCTGGATAAAAAGGAAACGTATTTGCATGGCCCTGCTTAGACAAGACTGAAATCTTAACATGCCCCTCCCCCTTCCCTGCTCTCCTTTAATACCTTATTAATATTATACGGCAGCACAAGCCAACATGCAAATAGAGCTCTATGCAAATACAGCTCAACGCAAAGACAGCTGCACTTGGTTCAGTGCGTTGCTGCAACTCCAGGGGAATAGCCAGGGGAAAAATAAATCATATAGACGATAGAGAAAGCATGTCTTAGCTTCCAAATTTCCAGGGAGAAAGCCATGTGTGCACGTCTGTCAGGGCAGAGTTTACCAAGTTTCATCAAGGAGATAAGGTAGTTAATACTTTGCTTAATTAGAGGCTGCAATGTTCTCTTTGGGATGCTGAGAGGATTGCCCTCTTAAGCATCTAAGGCTCTGTCTTGCAAAACCTAATTCCAAAGTGGACTTAGAAGTACAACTCTGCTCACTTAAAGGAATAGAGTCAGCTTTCCTGCACATTATTTCTCTGTTTATTATTTCACATCGGATATACTTAGTTTCTAGACAGAAGCCTTGTTACAGGTTTTCCCCAAAGTACAGGCCTGCAAACAGAAACCCTGAATTTGAAAGTCAATCACTTCCATTCCCTCCCTAGCACTGCTACCAGCATTGCACTAATTGCTGCTGGCAATCAACAGGTCCCCAGGTATAACACTGACGAGGGGCAGAAGTATTTCAACCGAGAGTGTTGAAGACAATGAACAGAATGAAAATTCTGCTTTGACACATTTGTTGTCTGGCCCCTTGGAGCAGGATCTAGATCAAGGGTGCTCTCAGAGCTGCTGATAACTACCATAGCTGCCTGCAAGCAGAATGAAGTTCTATTTGACTCTAGCTGTGAGAAGCAAGCCAGCAGGTCAGCCCTTAGGGTGTGGGTGGCATCAGAAAGACTCAAACATTTTGCATGTCCATGAAGACAGCTGCTGGATTTTCAGAAACTTTAATATATCCACGTAAGGCAAGTACAATTTATTAATCCCACTTTATGGCTGGAAAGACAAAGAGATGTAGCAGAAAAATAATTACAAGTTCACAGAAGCAAACAAGAAAACAAGTTCCTTTGTCCCAACCTTGTGTGTTAGCCAAAAGATCATCTTTGGATACAAGTGCCAAGTTTAATAGTAATGCACATCACTGCAATTGGTGACCTTGCATTTAGAAATATTTCTCAGCTGTAAAGGACAGCTGAGAACGCATTAAGGTCACTTGGAGCACTTTTTCAGAACAAGCAGTTCAAGGAATGTGATTTTTGTTGAAGAACTATTTGGAAATGAGGTTCCCAGCTGGAAAGCTCATCTGCTAGAAATGGCACAGGAACGAGGGCATCTGTCTTGCCCAGTAAATACTGAAACAACATGTCCCTGCTCCCAGCATAGGAATCGTGAGTCTCCAAGGAGCTGGAGTTCAGGAAAGAACTGAGCAGAACACCTTGCATCCCTTACTGGCATCTCTTCCAGCTGACACCACTTCATCAGTGAGCCTGAAGGAAAGGCTTGTAGAAGTTATCTCCACATGCTTCTTCCAGGCACTGGGTTTTACATTTTTTGCAAATACCAACTTCAAAATGAGAGAGGGAAGAAGGTTACAAAACAACGTAACAACCGAAATCGTTACAAAGCAACATCCTGTCTCTGGTGATCATTGATTCAAGCCCAAGATGTGTTACTCTGCTGTTAACTGTACTCCATACTATTATCCCACATACTGCTTTTTATTATAGATAACGCTGTAGATCCATGCCTGCTCCATGGGCAGGGCTTTTATTTGGAAACATCCACAGGCAGACATCTGGCATGTAGCAACACATCAGAAAGGGCCGCAATAATTTTATTTTTATTTTTTAAATTTCAGTGCAGTCAGTCTTTTAGCGTTTTTCCTTCTTTATGTAACTGGGAAAGGGTTGAGGTGAGAAGGATCCCACACAGAAAAAGAGCTGGCTTGCAATGCAGAAGAATGAAAGCACTGCTAAGAAAATGAGAAGACAGCTGGCTGCCACAAAGGGTGCCAGACCTCGTGTCTAAAATTAAAGAATCTCATGTTCTGAGGAAAGCACCTAGTCTCGCCCTTAAGTAAAAACTTGAAAAGCAAGAACGGGAGCACACCATCTTATCACTGGTGCCCAATAAAAACCTTACACAAGCTGGGATCCAGACTGAGCCCTACACATGTTGGTAGTACCTGACAGGCTTTATTCTTCAGTGGCTTATTTCAGGACCTGAATGAACGGAGATCAAAAAATGCCTGGTCAATGGCCAAGAGCTGGACCCACCTTACAAGCATAGTCACTTTGATAGCACAGCTGGGCAGCCCTAGAAAGGTCAAAGCCAAGTGAGTCATAAGGTCGGCTTAGCCCTTTACTTAGATATGATCTCTCCAGGCCACGCAAATCAAAACAGAAAATGGGCATATTACCCCTGCTCCAACACTGGTCACACTACCACGCTCCCCACCTTCCCTGTCTGCTTCCCCAGCAGGAGCTTAACTGTTCTGGATTGGAGGGAGACATCTTCATTAACAGAGAGGAGTAGCAAAGAAGGTACCAACACAGGCAACTCCTGCACAGCTCTAGTCAGACATGAAGAGCAAGTACCACCTGCGTGCCTGGCGTCTCACCTGCATGGAAAGCTCGGGGAGGCACAGCCCCAGCCTGGCTGCTGTGGAGGCTGTGGTTTCCACATACATCTCCTCCTGGTGGCACTGCTGTTTTAACCAGTCTCTGCCCCAAACCCCAGGCTGCCCCGCTGCTTATGACGAGCTGGTACAAATTCTCAGCGAATCACGGGTGGGTGGAGCGGTTCCGATGCACCAGGGGGGTAAGGGAGGGAGGGAGGCAGCAGTGCTCAGGCAGCTGTTGTCACTAAAGGGCACGCTTGTGAGCATGCCCCAAGACAACTTGGTGAGCTCAGGACCAAGCTACCATACACAGGTATGTAAAAAATCAAGCCAGAGCAACGAGCAGGAAGATGGAGATCAAAGTGGGGGAACACATTGCCGGCCCACAGCTCATTTCTCCTGCGCTCCCGGCACCGTGGTCTTTCAGGTGGTGCTTGGTGGTTTGGACAGTAATCACAGATGATGGGTATTTTCTCTCTCATGAAAGCAGAAACCCCCCAGAAGGCAGCCTGCCAGAGCAGGCTGTGATTCACCCAGCACCCGGAGGAGGGACTGGCAGAGGCACGCACCTCATAAGGGATCACAGACTTTGTGCTGTCCCCTGTCCTCGCCCGCGGAGCTGCCAGGGAGGCAGGCTTGGCTTTTCATATTAGCGCATAGTAAATTAAATCTCTTTCTTTTTAGAAGGAAGGGGGAAATTGCATCACCTCCCCAGTTTCCCAGCACTTGAATCTTGAATGTGTTTCCCACCAACAGCACAAGAAACGTGTTTCACGTTCAAAAGTCAAAGAACAGCACCGAGAGGGAAATGGGAAATTTACCACTCCTGATCAGGTAACAAATATGGGAGAAAAACTTCCCTGTCAAAGAGTCAGAAGTACTTTGGAGAAAAATCTTTTATGCTTTACCAACCTCTTCCCAGATTGCTTCTGTTTACCAAAAAAAAAAAAAAAAAAAAAAAAAAAAAAATTCAATCCACCTTCATTGATGGAATTTTGAAAAATTAGTTTTGCACCTACTTTTCTTGAATTGCTTTAGCACTGACTCGGGAGTTCACATACTACTCCAGTCTTTTCAGATTTTCTTTCAGACATATTTTCTCCCTGGCTTTGGGCCAAGCCCTGGTATTCTTTTTACTTGGGGAAAGTCCTCAGGAAAGTCTGTCACAGATTTGTTTCGAATTATGGGTCTTTGCCTGTAAAGATTCATCTCTTCCCATCAGTGGCTAACACGTGAAAACAATCAAGATCTGCTTGTTGGGAATTTGGCAGGATCACAGAAATTACCTAGCTGTGGCAACCTTGGCCCAACAGGCTGTGAAATAACCTTCACACTCCACGGGTCAAACTGCAAGAAGCCACCTGAGAATTCACGTACACTGTTATCGATATTAATATGAGAATCAACACTTATTTCCCCTGTTTCTATTTTCCTGGAAACTCTGATGACAAGGTCCCAGGCAGCAGCTCCCTTTGCTTGTCTGTGGGCAACCAGCACAAGGTGGCTGCAGACCTCCTCCCTCGCTCCCCATCCTGCCGTGCCCCTGCCCAGCCACCCCCCAGTTCAAAGTCGCTGGAGGCCTTGGTTCTTATCATGAAATGTTCTGCCAAATCAAATGTAAACAAATGACATGCACAGTTGACATGGCAACAAAGCAGCCCTGCACGCAACGCAGCAGCATTTAACTCTGCTGGGCTGGGTACAAATTTGCAGGAATAAAGACCAGAGCATGCAGGAAACTGCAAAGGTAAAGGACAGAATCTTCTCTCCCTTCCCTGGATGCCTGGAGAAATACACTGCTCAGCACCCAGGGGGTTGCTGAAAGAACAGCCAGGCCACCTCCTCCAAGATGTCTTCAAACTGCCAGGCAGTCTTGGGTGGCGTGAAAACTCCAGAGCATCACACATGCTCAGAGATCTCAAAGTCCCTCACAAGGGAGTTCAGCATTTTAGACTAGTTTTTCCTCCAGAAGACTGGCAGCAGAACCCTCTTCCCTCATGACCCACCCTTGGCTACAGGCCACTCACAGGAGCAGAGCCCAGGCATCCACCACACACACAACAATAATAAAAGCCAGGAGAGAGAGCAAAAGGGCTCAGGGAAGGGATGCAGCAGCACACTGGTACAACCACTTGGTATACAATATTACATTATTTGCCCACCTTTCAAATCTCCCACCAAAATACAGCTCTAGGCACAGACATAGTTAATAAAAGGTGTCAGAGTAAAAGTTACCACTGCACTTGGGCTCACCCTGGATTGTGCAGTTTTCCCAGTTCCATCATCCCAACTCAGATCCAGCGGAAGCTTGGAGCCAAAGGTGGGTGTTTACCTGCAAGCACTTTGGGGCAGGGATTGCAGCAGTGTGATTTGACACTGCTTTTCTCTACAGACCTCATAATCTTCTAATTTTAGATGCCCAGGACAATTTTCATGCTTTGGCCTGATAAAAAAACCATCATGTGCTGCGAAAGAGCATTTTATTTTTATCATGGTGGGAGCACTGTTCCAGGTATGGGGGCACAAATCCCCACAGAGCCTGCACAGGGTGTAAATACTTTGGGAGCTTCAACACCGGGAAGCATTGTTTTTGGAGCAAACTACTTTAGTTTCACCTCTCTGAGGAAGGCTTGCAATCTCTGAGTGCCCTTCCAGGCAAGCCTAGCAAGGCACATCAAGTCTGCAAGGCAAAGCCCCTTTAAATAAAAGCAGCTGCTGATGTCAAGATAAGCATCCAAGCAGTAAAAATAATGAAGCTGGCTCTTAAATAATGAGTGCTGATGGCCCCCTCTGCTTGCATTCCTAGTCTAATTACTTACATGGTTAGCTCAGCCCTATATGCCTTTCAAATGCTGCCATTTAAAAATGAAAGTTAAATCCACTTGGAGAGGACAAGAACTAATGGGAACTACAATGTGAGCACATTGCTGCTGGAGGTGAGGGTCCTGCCATGGGGGCCTTTCTCCTGCGTCTCCACTTTCAACAGGAAAACACTATTTAAAAATCAAATGAGTTTCCAGCTTACAGATGGAAGAATAGCTCTTTAACATGGAGGAATCCGCAGCTTTTGAGCTTGGGAATTCAAACTGTTGCCTAGTCTGCGATACTGTGAGGCCTGGGTTATGGTGCTTATGCCAGGGAAGGCACGAGGAGCAGCTCCTGGTGGTGGAACCACAGGCGCAGGACACAGCCCCGCTGCTGCCCTTTGCTGGGACCTCCTTCAGCTCTGCCCAGCTCCAGGAGGGCACCTCCAGCATCCTCACCCCATGTGGTGCGTGTCCCAGTCACGTCCCAGTCACACGGACAGGCCACCACCGGGAATGCACACGTGTGTGAAACCCCACCAGCACAGCCAGAGGGCTCCTGGCACCACTTCCGAGATCAAATTAGAGGGTTAAGGTTGCTGGGGGAGGGAGGGGAAAAGAAAAAGAGAAAACACAACCCCCCCAAGAATAAGATAGGACTACACATACTGAATGGGATGAGGAAACAGCAGGAAGAGGGGCAGATAATGGCTTTGGTGAAGTGGTCAGGGCCCAGAGCATCATCCCACCACCACAAGACGGGTGCCCACCTGAAGAAAGGCTGCAACCCCACAGGGTAGCACCCCAACTGGTGTCTCACATGTGCTCTTCCCATTCAGTTTGGCATCAACATTTTAGCTCCAGAAGCTATCCTGGCAACAAATTCTTTCCTGAAAATTTATCACATGCCTTTATACAAAGCTGCCAGAATAATTTACAGATGCTTACCTAACAGTATCTGCTTTTGCTTCAGTCATTAAAGAAATAAACAGAGGCTGGAAAACAATCAGTACGGAAAAGGGGCCTCTACTTTGGAGGAACAACAGGCTTGGAGGAGCGAATGCTTCCCTGCCTCAGAGACAGGCTAGCGTGACAACAGTGATGGATTACGGAGAGGGATTGCTTCTCAAAATGACGTCCAATTACTCTTCATGCCCAATCAAATTGGTTTTAAGTTATCCCTCAAGTGAAAGAAGCATTCCTGACCTGGAAGAGAAGGCAGGGGCTTTGTGTGTAAATAAATAATTAGAAATAAACACAGGCTGATGGTGCAGTTGCTGGGGTCTATCAGAGAAGAAATGAGAAAAAGCAGCAGTAATGGATTGCTTTCTGTCTCACATCTGTGCGGATTTTTTCTGAGATCTGTAATTTATGACAGATTGTTTTTATCAGCCAGTAAACAATGATTTATAACATTAATAAGCAGCAATAGGTAAATTCCCCAAATATGATTCCCCTGTGTGCTTCCCCATGGCAGGGATGGAAAAGATTTTCCTTTCTAATAGGAAGAGTGAATCTCACAAAACCATTAGCACCATCCAGTAACCACAAAAGCAAGTCCTGTGTGCTTGTTGGAGACACAAACCCAGTTTGCAGCCTGCCTTTGTCCCCATCCCTGAGTGCTCACCCCAGAGCGAGGAGGAGGGAAATGATGGCTGGGCTCACTCATGCATACGAGTGCATGGAACTGGGGCTCCTGGCTTGCAGTGTGCTTGGGGATGTGCTGTGCCTTTTGGAAACGAAGCACCAGCTACACATCTATGCTGCTGGATGTATCCACTGCAGGCACTACACGTCTCCAGTGCAAGTTTTCCTGCATTTAACAACTCCAGAATGATCCTGACCACTGCAAGAAGGGATATTGAGGAGAGCCTGACAACTACTTTTCTTTTACAACCTAGATTTGTAATAAACAGCTTGGAGGAATCCAGAATAACTCCCCTTGCCCTTTTCTCACAAGTCCTCACAAATTTCATACCTCCAAAAGGCACCTGCAACCAGCCAAGAGCTCAGACATAAAATATGGTCATTAATGAAGATGTGCCTCCACTTCCAGAATGTAATTCATTAGGAGAGGAGTGAAGAGGAGGGCAAAAAGAAGGAAATCACATGCAGCTCCCTTAATGTTCAGCAGTATTCTATGAGTCCAGTTCTGGGGAATATGAGTAGCAAATTGCTGAGTGACTTTCTAATCTAATTATTTCACTTGCAATTCAAATTATTTTCCAATTAAAACCAAGCTAATACATTCTGAAATGTAAATCAGACTCTATTACCTTTTTTTAATTGCAATGCCGAAACTATTCCCCTTTTCCCTTTAATTGATAGAAGTCAGGGGAAGATTTCTACACATTTCTCTTGCAGTCCTGTAGGGTTACTTCATACTGGCCCTGCCAGTCTCACCATCCTTCACCTCTGCCTTGTCTCCACCACAGTGGAGGCCGATGCTCTTTGCTTAATAAAGCAAAAAGCCTAGAGAAAAAGGCAGAGGAACAGCTCTTTTCTCTCCGCCTGATGGCAAAGGCACAAAGGTACAGACAAAAGGTTTCCATCAAGTGCCAGCTCTTGCCCTAGAAACAGGGTGTTTGTCCCTGGTCGGTGAGGACCAGGCAGCCCTGGTGTGGTACACACAGCAAGATCCCGTGGCTTCACTTCTCCTGCACTTGACTGCTGCCTTCGTTCAGGGAAAAAAAAAAAATAAAAAAAAAGAAAGAGGAAATAAGTACAGAACAGTTTGTCCATTGAGCCAGCCCAAGTCAGATATAAATACATAAAAAATGAGCAAGGAAGCCTCTTCCGTAAAGGGAAGCTATTTTTGATTTAGGCAGGGCCCTTTCCAGACTGAAAACTTCTGAATAAACTTCCAATGTCTATATTACTTCCCTTTTCTCTCTAATTGACAAAACTAATCCGGCAGATAATCTCTGCCTTTGAGCTTCTCTCACATCCTACACTCGCCTTCTTCTTCTCCAATTTCTTTTCTTGCAATTTGGACCTCAGCAGCCACTCAAGACCCTCCTCCTCTGGGGTGGGTGTCCCCACTCTTCCCCAGTACCCCTGGTGACCTCCACAGGAGCTGGGCCACCGCACCCCTGCGCAGTGGTGCTGCCCGGGCAGCGGCCCATCGCAGCACGCCCACCTTCCCGCAGCGCTGGAGGAACACCAGGCACTCACTGTCGCCGCTGTGGCACGGGATGGGAGCGGAGGAACCAGCAGGGAACAGCCCGTTCGCTCTGCAGTCCACGTCCGCCTCAGCCCCAGCCTTCCCTCCCGACCCCTACAGATCATGACGTGACGGACGGAGCTGAGCGAGCAAAGGTGCCACGAAGGGTGGGTGCTCATCCCAGAGTGAAACGCCCGCAGGAAAAGCAAGGGAAAACCAGTGAAACCAAGCAGAGTCACACCCCAGCTGCGTGGGCAGCGGCTCCAGCCGTGATGGGCTGCGCTCTGAAGCGTTCCCCTTCTTGAGTCAGGAACGCGAATTAAAGGGGAAAAAAAAAAACCCAAAGACACAAGAACAAGGAGTGGCTGACACTCAGCCTGGCAGACAGTAACTGCACCAACAAGAGCAGCATGAACCCTCACCTGTATTCCACTATTAATGGAAAAAATTAATAGGGATTGCAGATGTGGAAAGGCTCGCCTTGAATTCAGAAGATGCCTAATCCAAATTCAGTGTGGATTTATACTTCCCACAGTCACACTGCCTTCAACAAAGCTAATGGATATACAAGTCAAAGGGAACTACCTTCCTCTTTGGTGCAAATATGCCCTTTTCTGACATATAACTTTTCAGCATTATCTCTAAAGTGATCTGGGAATTTTAAAAATACAGATCCACTTCATTCAGCAAACGTTCATTCCCTGTTTGTTCTCTTCCTAAAGTTTGATGTTAAAGCTTGTATTCCTTTGTAGGTCACACCACTACAACACACTAGAAATTATTTGGAGAACATGAACTATTAATTACTTGCCCTTACACATAGGCAAAAAACAAAACAAAACAAAACAAAAAATCAATGGTATATGATTATTTTTTCAGGTTAGTCCTCAAATGAAGTGTTTCAGCTGAAAAAAAAATTTCTCTAAATATTCAAAGTATTTAATATATATACAAAATATTTTAACTTTATATTATGCATTTAGATTCTTGAGTCAGAGAACTAGCCAGGCAGTTAGAAATTTGGATACCTTTTGAGTCTGAACTACCAGCACCTTTTAAAAATTGTATGTGGAGATATTTTAAAAAGCCTGGCCATAACATATAGTTTTCCAGAAGTTATCTCAGCAGATGGGTGGTGATCTGTTGTTACAGAAAGCATTTTGGACCTCTGGTTTACAGTATTGTCTAAGGATGGTTCAATCCCCCAAATCTTACACATGAAGTCCCCATTTTCAAAGTAGCAGGGGAGAAGGAGAAGCAAAACTCCCTAGTGGGATTTTTATGTGTTTAATAAGTCACTGGCAATCTCTTCACGATCCAGGCCATGGTAATCCAGCCTGTCTCTCCCTCTTGAGGACTTCAGTGGCTGGCTACAGCTCTCCACGCCACAGTGACACCCCTCAAAGCCACCACAGCCTGTTCTGTTTTTCTCTTCTGGGTTTTAAGCCCGCGTTGCCTGGTGTGGCCAGTGCACAGATGAAATAACACCGTGTTCATCCAAACCCTCCCCTTCCCAACTGGTTTGTGACTGCGGGGTGGTTTTGTCCCTCCTGGGTGCCCGTGGTTTCTGTGTTTCATCGCTCTGGTCTCTGCAACTCCTTCTTACTACGAGCACATTTCTGAGAGAAGCGCAGGCGCAGGGGGGAGCATGCAGGGAAGCAGCGGAGGGTTCGGAACTTGGCATTTGCAGACAAGGAGGTTTGAGGAAAAGAACCTTGTGCTCCTCTCCTGCACCAGGGTTTTGTCTTGAGCCTGGCTGCCCCACCGTGAGGGATTCCTGGCACAGGGGTTATCACCTTCCCCCTCCTGGTTCTTCCCAATTTCTTCCCACAATGGATGCTGAGGATTTTAAGAATCTGAAAGGCTCTGGGCAGCTGTGCACTGAGGAAGGATGCCCACCTGGGCAGATTCCTGCTCACCAGGGCCAGGGCTGGCAAATAGCATCAACCACCCCAAATCCCTTTTCACGGGGGATGCCCCAGGGCCTGCCCAAAGCAAAAGGTGTAGAAAAAACACTGGCCCTGGGACATCCACCATGCAAAGGGAGATTGGTCTCTAAAACTTAGAAAAGCACAAACCCCCAAAAAACCCAACCAATCAATCAACCAACCAACCAACCAACCAACCAAACCACGCCCTAGACTTTCTCAGCAGCTCGTTTTCAGAACTCAGGAAAATTTTGAAAGCAGGTTTTACAAGAGCTCTCATTTCAGTGAACCTGCACCACAAATAACTCCACAGCTGTTGCACTGGAGATGCATGGATTGAAATCAAGAGAAGCAATTCCTCTGACTTCCATATCATGGAGAGTCAGAGAGGTACTCTTTTCCCACCCAGGCTGTTCCTGCAGGTTTTCTCCCAGGAAAGGATAACCTAAAAAGTCACCCGCTAATCATCAAATCATGAGATTATAACTTTTTTTTTAGGAACATATTCAGTTTTTTATATCTAGCTTTTTTTCAAACTCCTTTTTGCAATAACACTGAGATCTAGAAATGTTTCCCTGCTTTTTCAAGTAAAAAACCAGATTCTCTCAGGTAGGTAGAATGTCCAAAGGAAAAAAACCAAAACCAAAAAGCACATTATAAGACTTGATGAAAACACAACAGATTAACAATACTGAGTGCATCTACACCAGCGTTCCAGTTGGGCACTTTCGAGGCAAACGTCCCAGTTGCTCCCACTGCAGAGTGGTCTCAGAGAGCACAAATGAGCATCCCCCCACTGAACAACACCTAGTCCAAATCAGCCACCCTTCAGAATGCCCCAGCCGTGGCTGTTGGGTCCTTGACAAAGGATTTGCTCTCCAAACCAGCTCCCACCTGGCCTCACTGATGGCTAAGGCACACAGAGCCACGGACTGGGGGGTCCTACACGCACTCCTTGTTCCCTGCCATCATCCACCGGGAGTCACTTTACGTTTCACATCTCTGTGCCTGCACCCAGAACAGTGTGGATTTTAGTGTGTACCCCTTCACATGGCAGAACAAAAGCACAGGCCTGATTTATCACGACCCTTCATTAAGCCCATGAAAGGATTAAGAAAATTAATTGAAAGGGTTAATGTACATCTGTAACAGGCTATCCTGGTTATGACATTTAGCTTTCCTGCCACAAACGAGTTACCCAGTCTCTACTCTAGAGTAGAGATAAATGTCAACAGATATCAACAATCATGTATTATAAATACGCAATGCATAATTTTTTTTTCTCCTGCTGTTTTGAAGCACTACTGCTTTAGATGACAGGCATGAAATACTCAGAAACTTTTGGAATAAGATGTTCTGAATCCTCCTAAACTTTTAATAACTTGCAAATTGTGCTGTCACCCACAGGACAGCACCAGAAAGGTGCCTGTGCCAAGCAGCAACAGCCAAAAACCAGTTCCACTTTCACTGCACCAAGCAGGTACCACTTCCCACAAAGCAGGCGTTGTAGCTGTTGGGTGTCAATTTGTTCTGCTCAGACGGTGGGGTATTAAATGCAAACTAATGCAAAAGAAGATTTGCAGAAAAATCATCCAAGTTCAGTAAAATCTTACAGAGAGTTCTCAGTCCAAATGATGCTGGCTTCTCTCGCTGTCTGAGAAAGCATATAGAGCCCACACAGGATATGCTTCCATAGAGGAAAGCAGGATCTGCTTTACAGTAGGCACACATGTGCTAGATAGCTGTTGTTTACTAGGTCATGTTGATTTTGCTTTCAGCTATGTTTTCTTAGGCACCCACGTCTCTTCATGTAGGAGTGCCTTAGAAATTACAAAATATTACTCCCACTCAACATGCACTCGTGTGTGTATACATTGGGTCTGTGTGTACATAGCTACAGAGATGCCCACCATAAACAAACATTTGCATACACCAGCTTTCAGAAAAACAAAGGTATTTTTCCATCCCTTCACAGGAAAGGGCTGCACTAGAAGAGAGCAAGAGCTACATCCTCACTGCTTTCATCCACCTCCCTCATCCCAAAAGTACTTTGGGATCCCAACTCTTTTGTGCCTCACTTCCCAAGGGTCCACACTCAGCACAGCTCTGTTGGCCACCTCCCTCCTGGGGCAGATGGAGGAGCAGAATGGGTTCCTGCTCCGCTGAAAGCCTTTCCCTGCAATGCAACTCACTTGCAACTCAGCGTTTCCCCACAGAGGGGCCTCCAAATGCGGATAATTTCGCTCCTCTCCTTCCCTGCCTCTGAAGCATCCCTTCTGGTAGCTGTGGAAAAGCCCAGTTTCTTGGAAAGCAGCAGATTCTTGCTTAAGATAGGAATTCCTGTTACGGAAGCCGATCCCAATCAAGCCCTTCCCTTCTGCCTCAACCTCCACCCCAGTTTAGGAAATTCACCTTCCTGGAAATGCCTTGGCTATAAATACAGCCCTCAGAACAGCCTGTGACATTTTCCCCTTTACTACATAAACTTTCCACTCGCCGAAATCATCCCAGCAAGAGCCAGCACACAGTATAAACTGGGGAGAGCCGTGCGGGTGGCAGCAGGCAATCCACACGCATCCATCCCATCGGCACAGCTTCGGCTTGGAGCTCCCCTTGCACCTGGATTTGCAAGATCCATAACCTATCCAAAGGATTCAGCTCGTCCCCTTGGCCCTCCCTGCTCCCCACCTCGCTGTCACACCGGGTTTGTTTCATTTTGTAAGCGACGGCTTTACAGAAGCCACGCAGCAGAAGTTATTAATGCTGCTTTGGTAGGGGGAAAATCTCATTAACATCAGCAAAAGGAGGAAGAGTTCTGAAAAGCTCCCAGCTAATTTGCTTTCTTTTAATTTCTTGCAATTACAGTAAGCAGCATAACGCTCTCCCAATAAATGAGTCTTTAGCATTGTGGCAGAGCCTTCTCCCCAATCAATTCTCGCTCAAACTTTTAACCCTTTGCTGGACTGCGGGAGAGCAGAAATGACTATGAAGTGCACCTTCCCAGAACAAATGGTTTTCAGACATTTCCAGTAATTTCTCCACATGGTGGAAAATCCCTGTTTTGGCTGTGCCTCTTTTTTTTTTTTTTTTTTTAATTTTTTGCTTTGCAGCCATCACAGCAGTACCAAGCTGGTGCTTCCCACATCCTTTGCTTGGTCTAAATTAAGTTTCTCTTACAGTAAACACAGTTCCTAAAGGCTGCAATCCAGTTCTTTTCTGAAAAGAGGTTCAGTGTAGCATATCCCACACACTGGCTGATTTTTAAAACTCACTGTGTGATCTATTTTCCCTTACTGCTTTGAAAAGTTGAAGAGCAACAATTCTATTTCAGACTGCAGCTTATTATTTTTACTACACTGCAAAAAAATAAAATTAACATTAAAAAAAGGAATAAAATTTCAGAATGTTTAAGCATACAGTCTGGAGGGTAATAAGAGGATAAGGGTTTGGTTTGCTTTGCTTTTTTTTTTTTTTTAAAAAAAAAAAGGCAAAAGTTGTCATCTCGATAAAGTAAAACTGGATTAAAGTAAAACTGGTGGTTTTTCAACCACCAAAAATGTTACAATAAAGCCAAACCTGAAATTTCATTTGCTTAATTTCATTCATAGTGGCAGGTTTTCAGGTAGAATGTAAGAAAAAGGTAGGGTTGTTGCTGTTGGGGTTTTTTTTCATTAAAAATTTGAAGAAGTGGAATTTTGGAGGGAAATCACATTCTGATTAGCCTTACATGAGATCACTTATTCACATCAAAACAAGTCAGAGAAGACCAAGCACCATTATTACTATTATTTGATGGCTCTTTCAGTCCATACTTTTTTTTTTTGTTTAATTCTCAGCCATGGATTCATCAAAGAAGCTTAGCTTTTCATTTTAATTCAGTTTCTAATCATAAAGGCTCCAATCCAATAAAGCCCAAGCCAAAATACAGAAGAATCTGTTGTTATTTTTTCCCCTACACACAGACTGATCAACATATTTCACCCATTCCTATACTAGCACACAGGGAACCCAGGACAGCAGGAGTCCCTGGGAAGGAGCAGAACTCCTGCTTGGACATTTGGAAGTCTCTGCCCTGCTGTAAACATTGTCCAGCCCTCCCAGCAGAGCACACTGCTGACACTGGAGAGAAGCAGCATGAGAAGCTTCTTGCCCTCATAGTTAACAGAAGCCTCTCCACAATAAAAATGACCTATCTGTCCTAGGGACTTCACAAAGGAAGAGGAAAGAGCACATCCTGGCACATTCTAGAACACACTGAGTTTTTTGCAGAGTTAATCAGCACACCAGCACATATGAAAAAAAACCCACTGCACTGATTAAAAATAACATTACATGTGGAAATTAGGTGGTTAACGAACTGCTATATGACCGGACCCTTTGCTGAACACATTTCAGCCAAGGGAAGCTTCTTGCACCGATTCTCAAGTTGCAGAAAACCCCACTGCTGCCAACATTTGAAAAGAATTAAGTAGAACCTTTGTTGTCTGTGGAAAGAAAATAAGCCAATAAAGGCACATTTTTAGCTTCTTTCAAATGATATTTAATGAGCACCAAGCTTCCTGCACGGATAGAACTGTATTTGCACAGCGAAAAAGAGGGTGCACCAGTACACACACACATGCACCAAGGCCTGCACTGAGAATCGAGTCGTGCATCATTTATAGCTGCTCTATGTACTTCATAATGCATGCGTGGGTGAGCCATACCGAGTGCAGGATACTTAAACTGTCTCATTTGTCCAGGCTACTCACCATCACACAATTAAAGGATGGCCATAAAGAAATCCTCACTCAAACAGGGAACAGGAGGAGAAGATTAATTTCCTTGTTTTGTTTGAAATGCACCCCCCCAGTTACAAGTGAAATCCAGGAGTGACAGGGATTTACAGTATTTAGAACAAAAAACAACCAAGAAATTAGAAGTGGGTCAGGAAAATCAAAGTCAGAGGATTTCACAGGACAAACCCCAGTGTTGTCACCCCAGCAGAAGTCGCTGTCAGGAACCAAACACCAGTTTAAGTTTTCCTCCTGTTTGTGGAGATATGAAGACAAAAGAAACACAAGTCTTCCTTTCAACTCATCACTACTCCAACATTTTCAAATGAACTCTTGCTTCATCTTGAAAACAGAGCCCTGAACAAACATTTTTGGTGGTGCAGTCAGTAGGGGAAGGTCCCTTCTTGTCACCCCTTCCTGTTCAGGACCCAGAGCTCCTCAGCTGCCAGGAGCATTAGAAAACCCATTCTGTCATACAGCCAGAAATTTCTGCTCTCACTCAAAACACTGAGCTCGCTGTGCTCCCAACAAAGCCGTGTTCAAAACAAGCATTGGCATGTGCGTTTATGTGAGATGACTGAATGGCCCTGCAGGTTGATAAAAGGTTCTGGAGTCTTTCACATACAACTAAAGTCGTCGGTTTGAACCCGACCCGCGTCAGTGGTGTCTGGAACTGGCTGCAGCTGGAAGACTGCTGTGTTCCATCTCACAGAGTCAGCAGCATCACTCTATCCCCTGGAAGACAAATATACAAGCTGTTTTGGGGTGCTCTGTACAGTCAGGACTGCACTGGTGGCCTGGATTGTGATACACCCTCCATAGCCAAGTTTTAATTGAAAATACCCTCCACATTACCATTTCCTACAGTCCCACGAACCATCCTACCACAGCCTCCTGAACTTATGGATGACACTTCAGTCTCCATGAGAACGTGCTGGAAGAACCCATTCCTTCTATACCACGCAATAAAATCCTGATAGCGTTAAATCTGAAGATCATGCCTGAAGAAGCAGTAAACAAAAAAACCCCAAAACAGTACCATCCACCTGGAATCTGCCCTTCCCTCCATCTCCCAAGGCCATGACCAATTCTGCCAGCCAACCTTCCCACAACAGCTCAATATTAGTACACTCAATCTGCCACAAAAGACAGACAGATACATAAAGTCCCCATCCCATTTGTTTGCATATAAATGCCTAGCCTGAAGGAAGCAAAACCCCATTTCATCTGAAACTCACTTCTGAGAGTAAAGGTCCAATCAGGCTCCAGTTGCAGAACCCCAAAAGATGTGGCGAAACCAACTGTAAAGTCATACTGAAATAAAGCATGGCTTGGATTAAACCTCATTTTACTGGGATCTTCAAGCCTCCTATGGGCACTCAAACTGGTCTGGTTTTAGCCCATTTTAACAGCCTCACACTGACCACTTCTAAACTCTTATTAACCTGGTGAAAAGTACACCCTAGGCTTTACTTTCTAAACAGTACCAAGCTGCTTGTCAGCCTTTACCAAAATGACAGAGAAATAAAGAGGGATCCTCCCTGTGCGAACTGCAGTCTTTGCCCCAGCCTCGCTGAGGTGGCAAACCCCGCTGGCTTGCTCCCGTTCACACAGACCTGCACATGCTAAATAACACCATTGATTTTGTTTGTGCAGGCAGAGAGAATCCAATTTTAAAAAGCCACATTGATTCCCACCCATTAGAAACAGAGCAAGCTGCAGCATTTGCTAAATGGATAGAAAAAGACTGAGGTCAGGATGGAGGGTTGGGAATAATGTCATTACGCTGAGCTCGTTCTGAAGGACAGAGAATTACAAAAACAGACAATAAAATAGTAACCATTTGACTTTTTATTATTTGCTGTAGTTTCTAAATTACAAAAACAGCGAGTCAACAGCCAGGGAGTGCCCAGGCGCAGTGACAAGGGATGCACAACGGAAGGCATCCAAGAGCATGGAGCAGTGATTAGTTGCATTTGGAGCATGAAGACACACACGCACGCAGCGAAAGAGGGCACAGACAGAGGAACCGAGAGAGAAGCCCTGCGACTATCTGCGAGGACCCTGTCTGCTTTTCAGTTCTTTGTTTTAGCACATTAAACAAACAGAGCCATCACACAGGTCACCGAAGGACCTTCCTTCTGCAACTGTGGCCCCAGCTGCACTGCACACAAAAACTATTATTATCCTCTAATGGCTGCACCTTTTGGACAATGATTCAGTGTTTTGGGTTTTTTTTCCCTCCTTTTGTGCAGTGCCACTTAGTCTTTTGCTTCATTTTATGTTTTATTTGCGCACTCTTGAAATCTTCATGTAGTGACTAAAAATTCATGAGGCAGCCTTAAGTAGGAGCCCCCACTTCCCTCCCTCCCCTTTTCCTACCTGTAGCAGGCAGCTGAGGAGGTACTGGGCATACATCGGTGCTGCCGCAGCAGCAGCGGGGTGGGAGAACCTGCGGATGGGGAGGGAGATGGTGCTGCAGCCCTGGGGGTGCCTCCTCATCCTGCATCTGGGAGCACAGGCTACAGACAGTGCCGATGCTGGGCACTGGGGCTCATCCATGCCCAGAGAACACATCCCAGAGCAGAGACACTCCGTGCTCGATGTGCTGGCTGTGCTTCAGCTGCACACCACGCACTGCCCGACCACGAGCCTGCCCGCGTGCTGCACAGCAGTCATTCATCTCTTCAACTTCAGCCCAACAATGTGAACAGGCAAGTGCTTGCTAGCATTAGTGAGGCTTTCATAATTGGTCCCAGCTGGTTAGTTGTAACACGCCTTGTTGTTGAGCAACTACCTAGTAACGCTGTCAGACATCCCCTGGTTGCATAAGGAGGGTTAGTATCTTTATTAATTACGGGCTGCCACCAGCCTGTGTCACTCTCCACAGATAAAAAAAGCTTTTAAGCTCCTAGTCAGTCAAGGCCTCATTGGAAAATCTTGTGCCAGCGTCAAGCAAAGCAAGCTCAGGCTGTAGCCACAGCCTCCTGCCCTTGCTACCAGAGTTCCCGCTCCCCTCTGGCTGCCACAGGGGCTTCTGCCAATGCCAGCTACTTGCCAGCTCTCCAGCCACCAGGCAGGCATGCAGGAGCCCTGGCTCACTGCGAGGCACACGGGGATGCACGGCCAGAGCACGGCAGGCGTTTCGAAGCGCTGTGCAGAAATGCAGCCCAGAGCCCAGCCGCGCTGCCGACGGACACCGCGGCAGCAGCCAATGCGATAGCGCGGCACGGCTCCAGAACGCCAGCAAGGCAACGCGGGATCCAGCAAATGCACCGCTCCTGGTGGGCAAGGAAAAACCCAACAACGTGGATCTCTCAAAAGGCAAAAGCGCGGAGGAAATATAACGGAAGCGGCCATTTCACAAGGTACTCGAGCATACCAGTGGCTCTGAAAACCTCAACGTTTGCAACCATCCCCATTCCCCCAGCCCTCACCTGCCATGCAATTTGACCTGTGTGATACAGCATGTCAGGGACATTTTCTGCCGAAAACCAAGCACTGTGCTCTTCTGTCCACCCTGTCTCTGGGCTGCTGTGACAGCCCCCTTACAAAAGCAGTGACTAGAGTTATAGCCTGCACATAGGATTCTTACACAACTTGAAATGTCATTTTGTGGGCAGTAATCAGATCCTGTAGCCCCAGGCTAAGGTAAAAGCTGTGAGTGTGTCTAGGAGCTAGAACTCCACAGTTGCTCAAAAGCACACACCTTGAACTGGAAATGAGCCTCTTCAAATCCCATGTAACACCAAACCACAGGACTGGGCTGCAAGGAGTGGTCTGTATGGCTGTGTTGGCAGTCTAGAGCAACTCTGACCTTTGCCATCCTCTGCTCTCATCTGCGCAAACCTCTCATATCCTGGGTTTGCTGCTGCTTTTTCTCTCTCCAGCTTCTACTTTGGCTGCCCTTCAGAGCCTGTGATGGGCATCAAGGTGCTAGGAAAAGATCCTGACAACTTATATGGGGCAGACGCTGCTGCACTTCTAGAGCTGCTGGCAAGACGCAGCTGGCAATTCTTCATCTCTGATGAGGGGGCTGAAGGCTTATGCTTGTTCAAGGTCCATTCAACACCAGCTTCCCACCAAAGTGGCACAGGCTGGGGGCTGTCAACTGTGTCTGGATGCTCAGCTGCCACATACTGCAGACAGATCCTTTTCCCAAGGCATGAGCTATCTCCTCGTGCATGCCCAATACCTCCAACAACCACACACAAACAGCAAATCCACTGCAACACTCCATGCTCATCACTACCATTTCTCATTTGAGCAGCAATTCAGCACATGCTTTAATATTACCCATGCCTCTGAAAGCCAAGAGGGCCATTCACATAAACTTAATCTTAGTTACTCTTGCTGGATCATAGGTACTGATGCTGGAAGGTAATTCTCTAAATCCAATGTAAATGTTTAAAGTTTATTCCCAAAGGATTTATGTAGACATAAACATACAGATTAAAAACAAGCAAGACGTCGGGAGCTTTTTACTACCTTCTAAAGTAGCCAGGCACATGGATATTTTATCTCTCCTTTTGGATCTGCTTTCTTCCAACGGCACAGTTCAGAGACTTCATACAGATCAGAGGCAGAGTTCAGGCTAGCACTGACAATTTCATTAGAAAAAAAAAAAAAGATGGAATTGTGTTTTCTTATGTTCTCTGTTCTTTTATTGCCATTTTCAAAATGAAGAACAGACCCTACCAAAGTGCTAAGGGCTGAAAACATAACTCTAAATGATACAAGAAACCCAACTTTGTGCCAATCCATTTTTATCCTCTCTTTGTGGCCATAACAAAGCTGAGAACAAGAGCTAAACAATGGAGGAAAAAGAATAATTTCAACATAATTTTTTTGCTGAAAGTAACATCAGTGACAATAACAAGAATCCATTCAAAAGGCAGAATGTTATCTTCCAACACAGTTAACGTGCCTTTCTTTCTGTCGCTCATTATATATCTTACACATCAAGCTGTACTTTGACCTCCTTACAAAGGAATACATTTGGAGCCACCACATCCCTGTACCCATATTGGCATTGCTAAGTGAAATCCAGCCCACACTGCCATTCTCTTCCCTGCTCCCTCATGCACCTGCCAAGAGGAGATACGTTATCAAATGAGTCTCCAGAAAAGCATTTCCAGAAACAACAATATGACTACCTCCTGCTCTTGCTTGTGCTCATGCAGCCCTTCAGAATCTAGTCCACTGATTTAACAGGCTAACAACGACATGAGCTGTATTTTTGACGACTGTGGGGATGAGATCACTTAGATAATTTCTGATACAGGCTGTCACCATTACTTCCTCCCTACTGAAATCAACTGGCAATATTTCATCATTAACTTTTTAGCACAGTAACCAGCAAATTCATCTAGCCTCAGCCGAACATGTTTACATTTTAGATTTCATCTGCCCCTCTTAATACTGTTATGAGCATCAAAGAAATACTCCATTTTCCTCTTGGATGACTATTCTCTGTTTGCAGTCTCCCATTGGCAAATAAAACAGTCTTAGACTAAATATACTGAAACTTTTCTTAACTCATCAGATGCTCGTTCCACGCCCCCATCCCCCTCCCAGACGTTGAGTGCAAAGCTCTGCATGGAAGCAACTATTGGAAACACAAATTCTTACCCTGGTGAATCCAAAAAAGGCCATCAGCTTTCCTTCTGTATGCCAGCTGTCACATTAACACGCGTGCTACCCCTCATTGTCATGTGTACTGTTATACCCTATTACCCTTTTGTCTAAGGGCCTCAGCCACAAAAACCTCTGTGCACGAGGTGCTGTAAACACAGCCCTGCTTCAGCAAACACAGCATTCCAGGAGAGCAGCACAAGGTAAATGGTACAGACACCTACATCTAGGCTGGAGAGTACAGGCAGAAAACATGGTGTTGCTCAGCAGTGTCACCACAAGCCATCCAACCATCCTATGTGCAATTAAAGCAACTCAATGCAGTACAGCTCCTCCTGATGTCAAGGTAACTGAAACACTGATAACTTCTCCTTGTCTGCCTCTGTGTGAGCACAAGCATCAGCTACTAGAACACACAATTCTCCTGATCCTCTAAAGGCTTTGGATGATGACTTGCCTGTGCCCAGAAGCTGTGCAAGTCACTAGAGTCATCTGAAAACTGCCCCAAGCCTCTCACAAAGGTAGAAACTCAGTGATGACACTGTAAAACTTCGGGCACTTTTCACGTCTTATCAGGCCCGGGGTATTACACTTGCATTTGAGAACTTCTGCTTCAAATCAGCTACAAATGGCAGTGGTTGGCAAAAAGCAAAATAATGACAAGGAGTTAACCCAACCCTCTGAACTGCAGAGTTTTCAATTCAGAGTCACTTCGGTTAGATTCAGGTCAATTCCCCCACATCTACCCTGCCTCTCTCCCTGAGCAGAAGCCTTTGGAGACACAAACTAGGTTTGGTAGTGTGTAGATGCCTACTACTCTGTGGCTAATGCAAACCAAGAAGCAGGGACAGAACCTGGATGTCCACCCAAGTACTGGTCCCATGCTGTCACAAAGGCAAAATAAAGGTGAAACAAAAAATTAAAGGCAAAGCAAAATGACTCATGTCTGTGCAGGTAAAACAATATCTGCAATTACTTTTGTCCTTCAATAAGCAAAAAACAAAGGTGAAGCTGCCACTCAGGGACTCACAGATTATTTTCCAGCCCATCGCAGGAGAGGGATGCTGTCCTGTTTGGAAATCGGCTATCTCTGGCCCTGAAGCCTCCAAATAGCAAGAAGGGTGAAACCTCATCTTCTTTCCTCCCACACCTTTCCTTATATGGGAACCAGCAACTTCCAGGTAACCATGGCCTGTAAGAGGATTCCTCCTCTGCCCTTCCCCTCTCTCAGTTCCTAGAGCCGCTTCCCTTTTCCTTCTTCCTCTTAGGACTGTGGATCTCCCAAAATGTGTGTGTATATACACATGTACGTATATGGATGCCTCTCTACTGCATTTCTATTTTCTTTGTAAAGCACCACAGAACAACTCCTGTATGATCTGGCCTAAAAGGCAAAGGACATTTCCTTGACCTTCCTTCTTAAACAGGTAACAGCTGTGGCTGTAACTCAGCTTAAGTCAGGCCACAAGATTAGTGGTTTTCAAGCAAGATAACCACTCTCAAGTGCTCGAGAGTTACTCCTTTTCCCCAGCATGACCTGGAGAAGGAGGTAGCTACTGAGCCCCCACCTGAGAATAAGGTGCCTTTACGTAAGCTTAGGCTAATTGGAGGCATCAGTGCAGCAAATGGCTTGAGAAGATCGAAACTGGGGACTGGAGTCACGTCATTCAGGGGTCTGAAGGTGGGGAATGTATAACCCCATACTAATTGTCACATCTTCAGGTAACTTTTCTCTTCTGGTAATGACTCATTCATTTATAAACACATGTCAGTCACTCTTCTAACCTCATTGCTAATAACCAGCAGAGCAGAAATACTTTCTAACCAGAAAATGCTCTTCAGTGTGATACAGCTTTCCAGTACTGCTGTGCTGGGGCCTAAAACTTGTGAACCTAATGAATGCACAGCCATACACAGTAAGGTTCCTCCATGTTGCATTTACATCTCTTGCCCGCGCTGAGCAAACGTACAGGGGGAGGTAAAAACCTGACAGGATTTAAATATATGGTACTTGAGCAAAGTATCCCTGAAATCCTGTGCAAACTGTGTTGCTAATGCTTTTTCGTACTCAGGAGAGGATGAGGAATCTCACTGCTCATAATTCTTTTATTTTCGCACTTGGAGCACCGATCCCATCCCAACAGCCCCCTACCTCATTTTGCTTCTCAGCAGCCACCACTGCCCTGACCCAAATATGAACTGAAATAAATGTAGGAAGACATAGAAAATGCTACTAGTGTGTAAGTGTGACTGCAGTGCACTCTCCTTCACTGGCCACCTATTGCTGGAGTAACATCCGTGGGTCCCCACACTGCTGCTCCTGTCAGCTGCTGCTGTTTTGTCATAGGAGCTGAAAAGAAGAGCACCCTCTTCCTGCTCTGCTTCCTTTGCACTTGGTGAGGAAGTGACTTGAGTGGGAGGAGAGAAAGAAGAGCAAACACAAAACCACAGAAGTAAGCAACTAGAAGCAGAGACCAAACTTTATGCTTTTCACACACGTGCAAAGAGCCGGCTCTGATTGCAGCTGGCTCTTGTTGTAGCCCTGTGAATTGTAGCTTCACTCACATTGTCTCTGCAGAAGCAACTGCTTGTCACCGTCCTGAGCTTGGTCATGTCCCAGCCCCTGGGCTGAGCACAGGTATCTTCACCAAAACACAGTATGTCTTTTATGTAATACAGAGGTGGAGTCTGAAGTGCTACAGCCAATAGCTGCAATTACAAGGGTTTGATTTCTTGTAGGTATATAGCTCTTTTTAAGTAAAACAATCTGGCCATTTGTAGCTGTTTCAGGCTTGCCTTGGTACAGTAAATACAGGAGTGACCTTGAGTTTTCACATCATTTCACCAGGCTGCAGCCTTAACAGGACTTACTGTGCTTATGAAGCTTAAGAGAAGAAAAATAGACAGCAGGAAATCCTGTGACAGGCTTGTTTTGGTGGTGATGAGAGAGAAACAGTAGCAGGAGAAGAAAGGAAAAAAAACAACCCACCAAAAAACCCATAAACCCAACACCTGTACTGTAGTCAACCTACAAGCGGGGAGAGTGGTTCCAAGCCACTCCCTGATCCTCACAACGTTATTGAAACTACTCTGACAGCAAGCATAAAGAAGGTAGGGATTAGTTTAGGATTCTCTACTGAGTTCAAAAGAAAAAGGTTTGTGATGTTCATGTTAGAGTTCCCAGACGACTCCAGGCGGTAGTACACGGACTGGTAACACGTGTTTGCACACTGCCTCCTCTCTGCAAGCCCTCGAAGAAAGCATGAGAGAACTCCAGCTTAGCGCCATTTGAAGTGTTATTTGTTTCCAAACTGTAAGGTATTGCTTTTGGGGAGGTCAGCCCCGGGCGTGGGACTACGTGGCACGGGGTGGTGCAAATGCCCACAGAGGGAAGGTTTGCTTAAATGGGTAAGTTATGGAGCAGAGGAGGTGGAGGGAAAGGGGAGCACAGTTCCAAAATCATGTCCCTCGGGAGGTGATGTGAAGAAGGATGAGGTGAGTTATCCCAGTTTGGGCATGACCTGTGTCAGAGCTGGTGGCTGACCACTGAGCCCCAGGCAGCAGCCACGTCACTGCGGCTCTACTCCTCCTCCTGTTCCCTGCCCGCACAGCACTGGCTGGGCTGTGGGCAGTGCCCCTGAGGGTGAACGGGGCTGCTCGTACCCAGAGGGCGGCCTTTCCCTTTGCGGGGATCACTGATGTGTTTAAAAGCTGCAGCAGCCTTGGGAAAAGTACATTTACCTTCTTCTCCCCAGGTTTTGTTCGCTCTTTTACACCAGACCCAGAGCCCCTCACCCGAGGGGTGGCTCCAGCTGATGGAAGAACAGTGCTTTTGACCCTGGTACCTGCCTCTGGCTGCTGTTCACATACTCATCTCTGATCCACAACACCTTTAATGAATTCATCCCTGCCAGTGGACACACAGGTTCCTTCCTTTCCAGCCACCAAGACAAAACTGAGATCTGCAGGAGTAATTACTGTCAGTGCCCCATTTTTGCCATACAGGAGCTGTTTCCAGAGAGAGGAGAGGGGACTGAAGGGATTGGCTCAGCACTCAGTCGAGATACTTGATTTTCCACCTCTCAGATACAGATGAGGCAAAAGGAAACAGCATGAGACTTCTCCCTTCCTTGGTCTACCAAAGACTTCTCTTTGCTGGGGAAAGGCTCCCTGTCAGATTCCTTGCAAGCAACCCTTTGTTACAACTCTTCTTGGGCCTGGAGGCACGCAACTGGGCCTATTTTATCCACTTGGTTAATAAATAAACAAAGCCCTCCTGTGACAGACGGCCTTCCTGACTCCACACAGGGATGCAGGGCTCCTCTCGGAGCAAGGCCAGCACCACGAGCTGGAGCTGGGCAGGGAGGTGCTGTGGCAGCACAAGGAAAGGGGCACATCACCAGTTTTGATGAGATAAAGGAGGAGCTGGCATCTCTGCTCAGAGCAAAATAAAAAATACCTAAGGGAAATAGTAAGAAGGTTTCAGCAGAGAAGACACTAGGGAGGGTCTAGTCTGAGGAGATTGTTTAGGCTGAAATACAGGCTTTTCTGTTTTAAATTAGACCCCAGATAGGGAGTACAGACAGTGTGAATCTCCTGTTGGATGCACCATGAGCACAATGCTGGTTTACCATCCCTTCTCCGAGGTGATTTATATACAAAGGAACTTGGCAAAGAACTATCTTTGCTTGAGTTCTGTGAAACCAAAAACCAGCCTGGCCTGACTATCCCAAAGGTGGGCCAAAGCCAAAAGCTTTCAGCTAAATGTCTCTTGCCTTCCAAGACTTGGTGGTCTGGGTACAATAAAACTGAGATTCAATTAATCCTGATGTTGGTTTTGAAAAAAAAAATCCTGCTGAATTTTGATTCTGAATAAAACAACTTCAAGCTCCAAGTGTCCTTGGGAAAGAAATTAACAACTGCTTAAAATAGTATAGCTTGAAGTCTGCTTTCCTCCACGAAGTCTTCTGCAATGTATTGCCAGTTTCTCAAGCCTGCAGTCCTACCAGGCATGATCGTCACCAAGTGAAACTGAGCTTAGACTTCAGCAGTGGACTTTGTGGTTTCACTCCAGCCCCCATGAGAAACTTTCCTCCTCCAGCTATCCTGCGCTTTACCTTGGAGAGGCAGAGTCAGTAAAGCAGTGAATATTGCAGGTAGGACCGAAACAGAACGATGTGGCTCCCACAGCTGCAAAAGCAGACAAATCTGAGATAGAGATGTTTTTGCAAGTCCAGAATGGCAGAAGATTTTGAAATATAAGTGCATTACACTGTCATACAAGGACATAGCAGAAGCCAATTCAGTGAGTAAACAAATAAGTACAGCCCATCCCTGTGTCATTACAACTGCCTCATTTAAAGGGCAGTTTTGACCAGAATGACACATTTGTGAGTCACACAATGGGGAACAGGCTGTGACTTTGCTCAGAAATCTACCTTGCTTTGGCTTCCCGTCAGCACAGCTGAGGGACCGATACCTGTCATGGCACAATGTCCATGTGTGGCAAGATGGATGCAGTTTAGCCCCCTGCATCCCCCAGGACCTGCACTCACCCAGCTAAGCATGCAGAGCCAGTTAGAACCCACGCCTGCACACAGCCTCACTACACACTCTGTATGGGTGGTTGACAGCACGCACGTAGCCTTTATGCATGCATATTTTCTTGCAGTGTCTGAAACTAGACTGATAAACACCTCCTCAAACTGATACTCAGCTTCATTCTCTGTTATCCAAACATTTCATCAAAGGCCACTTACCTACAAAGCAGACATCTCAACCCAAGCCAGAGAAGCCACATACCAAAAGCCTTTTGAAAACAAGGAACCAAACCTGAATTTATTCGCTAATAGTGAAGGGGTGACAGCCGTTATTTTCTATCTGCAATATTTCGCAAATTCTGAAAGACCTAAATCTCATAAGGTGATTATACCATTAATTAGCAAAACACTATCACCCCTGACGTGCCAACACAGCAGCTGTTTCAGCTGAACAGCAAAGAAAAGCCAAGAGGGCAAGGTAACAAACAGGCAGTGCCCCCATGAGCAGCCCAACTGCTCCCGGCACCCCCATGCTGCCACCCCATGACAGGGAAGTGCTCTTGTTCCAACAAGGGACGACCTCAGCTCTCTCTCTACCACCCTAACCATCCCCGCCTCCCAGAGGGCAGTACCCTCTCTTCCACCTGGGTGCATGAATGGGGGCTCTAACAAAGGGGCCATCTGTTGCAGCCCGAGCCCTGTATTTCTCAGGATGTGGGTTTTCCCAGGAAGCAGTTCATACATAGCTTATCAACCCAGAAGGGATCTCTCTAGTCATTTATTCCTCTGACCCTCTGCAAAACGGAGATCATAGAAACTACCTCAATGAGCTCCCCTTCCAACTGCAGCATGAAAAGGAGAAGGACAAAAATAAAATCCCAGGAAGATACCCTGTGATGCAGAGGCTATCACAGCTTTTTGATCCATTACTCTGTGAACAGGGCTTCATTTCTAGCTTAAGCTGTCTGGCTAAAACTGCCAAGTGCAGAGCCCTGCTCCTGCACTGCGAGCTGGGCAGAGCAGCCCTCCATCGTCAGCTTCAGTTCCTCACACAGGCACCTCCAGACCATTGCTGCATCACCGCAAACCTCCCTGAAGGATCAGTGCTCAGGCCCAGGTTGATGCAGCTGATGATAAGGGACAAGATGAAGGACGATGGTGACCGGGGGACAGGCTGGGACCCCTCTCCCAAGAAAGGGATGTTTGGACTGCCACCAGTCAGGTCCTACACATGCTGGCTAAGGATGCCACTTTGCACCACAGTGAGTTTTGCACCACAGCCTGAATATGGGTGAGCAGAAGGAGGATGATCCTCTTCACAGCACCCCCCTTTTTAGACAACAACTCTGGCCAGACTGTGGCTGTGATGTCCTCTGTCATGTCAGGCAGGGCCCGTTCATCTTCAGAGCACGTTACGTGGCAGCAACGGCAAATCACTCATGGAAAGTCTGCAAGCAGCCACGGGGCTCCCTTGGTTTTTGCTGGGTTATGCAGATTCAGGTCAAGAAAAAGCACAGAGTTTGTTTAAAGACATTTTGTCCTCCACCTCCAGAAGAAAACAGGCCTATCATTTACAGGAAGAGGAAGGGCCTTACACTGCTCTGAGAAGGAGCAGGATCCTACACACCTTTCAATCCTTCAAAGGATTTGGCCATCACATTCTCAAAAGTAGTGATAGGAAAAAGCAGATTGTTAATAAAATGCGGAGATAACTTAGGAATTTGCTCGCAAAAGTCCATGACAAAAAACCCCCAGCTGAGATCCAGCCTCTGCTTTATATTCCCCAGTGGTCTGCCTCATCTTTCCTTAAATGCATGGGGCACAGGGCTTCTGTCATTCCTTTAGCATGCCTGCTTAGAGTCTGAGAGGTTTTGCTAGTCTGAGGAAGCTTTTCCTTCACATCCAGCTTAAATGTGCCATTTCTTGAAGTCATCTCCTTGTCTTTTATACTCTAGCAAGCAAAACAAGTATAAATTCAATGGAAGACACATGAAATCTTTATAAAGCCCAGTGTTTCCCCTAGCATGAAAGTTCCTTCGCTTTAGAGCAGAAGGGCTCTTTACTGCGTGCTGTATTTTCCCCATCAGAAAATGAAGAAGAACATAAATTTTCCTCATGACTTGAATTTAGCTTAATCAGCAGCCCCCTGCTGATGTAATTCAACCCAACGAGATTTTTCTTTTTTTTTTCCTACTAAGCTGCTGCCCCTTTTCCCCTCCTCCCACCAATTCAGGCATGGAAAACAAGGGAGGAATTAGACAGACAGAACTTGTTATCTATCAAGCTGCAACTTCAGACTGGGCAGGAATAACATTTAAAATATAAAAAGCAAATTTTATCAAGCCTTTTCCTCCCCAGAGACTGCCACAAAAATATTCCTTGTTTGTCGCTGAGAATGAACCATTTTTCTCTTTCATTTCTGCTTTCTGTCACATATTTCGTTTTGGCTGCCCCTTCTGTCTTTCAGCTAGGGACCTAGGCTGCTAATGCAGAATCACAGGTAACTCAACAACAAAATGCCTGTATTATCTTTCTTTTCTTTTTTTTTTCTAGTCTGTCAGGTAATTGCAACTCTAAAAGCTTTTGCATATTTACCACAGAAACATGTCTCTCCTGGAGGATGGGACTGTCATCAGGTAGAAGATCTTATTTAATAAGCCTTTTCTGAGGTATAAGCTAGGGCTGGGGATTTTTTCCTGGCCTTCTTCAGAGCAAAGGACAAGCAGATAAAAATCAGCTGCTGCAGTGCTACACTGTCAAAGTTCCTGTTCCTGTGAAAATTAACTCTCTCCAAGCTCAGAGTTCAGGCAGGCTTTGCCACCATGAAGTTTATGAAGGAGGAAAGGGGTCTGTTATCATCTCATGTTGGTTTTTCATCCCCAGTCCTCCCCATATATCAGATGGATTTCTTTCCTATTTGAAACAGATCAACTACCCTGCTTTTCTGTAACCCATCTGTGGATGCTGCCAGGACTGATTTTCATTAAATCAGTCACCAAGAAGGATCGCATTTTCTCTCTTCGCCCCTGTTTCACAGAAGTGCAACAACAAAAATGTGGTCTGAACATTTCTAAATTCAAATTCCCTTCACCATTTCCCCCCACCCCTAAGGCAGCAGTAGAATTGCTTTTCTTGGTCCCTAGGATGCTGAATCAAGCTGACTGGTACCAAAGAGAGAACATCTACAGAGAAACTTTGTGTCTTGGAGTCAAGACAGAGGGCGAGGATGCTCCTCCAGAGGTTATGAAAAGAGGCTGCTCTGCTGAAACTGTTCAACAGACTGAGGAGGGCTATAGCTGGTTCACACATTTCACTTCAGGCACACCTCTGCAGAGGTCAGAACTCCATCCTAGCACGTAACAAAGCCCTGTGAGTGGAAATCAACAGACAACAGCAGGTCCTCAGTCCAACACCAAATCACCGACAATACTCATTCACCTCCACCAACAGCTTCCCACGCAGCCGTAGGTGTTTCCAGCCCGGCCAGGCTGTCTGCTTGCCTGGAGGAGAGCAGATGAGAGCCAGCCAGAATACTACCATTGACTCACAGCCTCTGTGAAAGCTAATCCTTGACAAATCATCTTCTGCACCCATACAGTTTTCCTGTGGGCCAACCTTACACTTGTAAAGTCTCTGGTCTCATATGTGAGTACAGATTGTAAGACACGCTTGAAATACAGATTGATGGTTTAGGTTAAAGTAATTCTGAAATGAAGAACCCACATCCACTGACTTGGAATGGAAATGTGGACATCCCCTCTTCTGGAAACAGTTCCAGAGAGAACAAAGTACCGATAGAAGTGAAAGGCCTTCTGAAAGGTAACTGGCAAACTCTATTTTTACAACACTTTATGATTATTTACAAACTTACAATGGTTTTCAATGCAAGTAAACTCCAAGGGGTTAGGACATAATTTTTTCTTATCATCATCGAGCCATTCTAAGAACCATCTCTGTTTAGGATTAAGGGATTACTGTCATTCATTTAAGTGAATATAGGAAAATTCACATAGGTAAAATACTTCTCCTAGTAGTGTTACATGAGCCCAGTCTCTTACCTGTAGTATCTGGACTGAAGGTAGGTAGAACACACAGCTTTAGACACATGGCTAGCTGAACCAAAGTCTATGACCTTGACCCTATATGGCTGTCGGGATGGGTCCACCAGCATGATGTTCTCTGGTTTGAGATCAGCATGAATCAGTCCCAGGCTTTTCAGCTTCATTAGGGCAGTTGCTACCTGCTGGAGAATTGGTCGAATGTACTTAAGGGGCAAGGGACTGAATTTATTTTGTTTTAAGAAATCATAGAGGTTCTGCTCCAACATTTCAAATACCAAGCATGTGTGATTCTTGTGCTGGAAGCATTCATAAGCACGGACAAAGTTGTAGTCATCCGCACTTTCTGTGCTCAGCCGAGCCAGGATGCTCACTTCAATCTGGCCTTGCCGGGCATAAGAAGGGTGGTTTTTTAGGATCTTGATAGCCACAATCTCATTAGTGCCACGTTTCCAACATTTGACTACTTGTCCGAAGGTTCCACGGCCAAGAAACTCTAACACTTCGTACGTGTTGGTCATGGAACAGAGCACCTCATGTTGCACCAGCTGGTAATCCCCTTCGCTGTTGGAGCCACTGTTTTTGGAAGTGGCCGTGGAGGTGGTGGCGGTGGCTACAGTGGCCCCACTGGCATTGTTCTGAATCATTGGTGGATGCTCCTCGATAATCTGCACGCTGCTTGTGTTCTCAATCTCCTCGCTCTTGCGCTTAAGTCCACATTTTTGGTAGGTGTCCAGAAGGCTCACAGTGCTGCGACGCATCAGGTTGTGTGGCCCGCCCAGTGTTTGCCCAGACACTGCAACCACACCAGAAGTGCTGTTGGCAGATGTAACCACGATGTGCCCCGTGCTTGCTGGGAAGATGATGGTCTGCTCGTAAGGGATGCTCGGATTGGGGATCTGGAGGGAGGCGTTGACGGCTGCTGCGGCGGCTGCTTGGGAGGACTGCACGTTCTTGCTCTGGTTGTAGACTTTGCTGTGTGTGCCGTACCCAGTCATATCCCAGTTCGAACTCGGCTCCACTTTCAGTTTCTTCACGCTACAGAAGGCACTTGACTGAAGGGTATGAGGAGAGAAAACTTGCACATGCGAGGCCATACCTGCAATACAACATCAGAGTGAAACCACAGTGTCAAGATGCCTTCCCCAGCTTTTCTCATTTGCTCAGTGGCAGGAAAGGGAAATGGGATACAGGCTTCAGATACAGCACATGCACACACACAAAAAACAAGTTCTTCCAGATACGTGTATTTGACACAAAAAAAAATGTTACGCTCTAAAATAAATCCTTACCCCGGATTGAACTATACTAACAACATTCAAGATTTCTGCTCTCTTGCTCTCCCCCTTTTCATTTTTAATAACAGGAATGTACATGTTATTTTTACCTCCTCTGCCTAAAGAGACTCCTATTCCCATTGTCTCCAGGAATATATCTAGCTCTCTGGAAGAACTCATGTCAAATACCACAAAGTCTTCTGACTACAGAAGCCAAATCTCAAATCCTCACGCTCATCCAATCTTAAGCAGTTTGGTGGATCTGACTTAAGCCCTCCACTTATTCCCATAAAACCACTGTGTAGCTTCTGGCCTGCACAGAGTCAAGATGGGACCAGGAGATGATACACTGTGACAAAATGGAGGTGCATAGATAAAGTTGAGGAGCCAGAAGAGAAGATGATGTTTCAGATTGCCTGCCAAGTCTGCGAGTGGGACTTGTGCACAATGCTAGTCTGTGCTCAGGGACACTGGAGATGGGAGTTACACAACATGAGCTTCACTCTGTGCTCTCAGTTCTCCCAGATTTATAAAATTGTGTTCATCTATTCTTATTCACAGTGACAATACCATCACTGGAAAGCAGATCCCCTGGAAGTGAACAGCATTGTTTATGAAGCAACATACACATTAGCATGTGGCAGAATTAGCTCCTAATATAGCTTTATTTTTACAGAAAACACAAAAACCTATTTTAATGCAAGCTTATTTGGTTACAGAAGAGTTAACAATCTTCTAAATCTTTATTAAAAAAACCCCAGACCACCAAAAAACAACCCCACAGCCTCATAACCAAAGTGAAAATAATGTATCACTGAGAGACTTACTGAAGGATTCTGAGTAATATTCCACTGAAACAGAAAATGTGCCTATTCAGAGAAAAAAGATGTGGTGCACGGAGAAGGGGACAGCTAAGTCCTGACTTGCTGCCAGCTTTCCCTGCCCAGGGTAGGGAAAGTACTGCTGGGGCAAACGTATTGTGAAGAACACAAATCCATGGGGATTGCTGGGGAAGGAGTCAGCACCCGACAGGAGTTAGAGCAGAAAGGCACAGCCTCCTTCACCCTTCTATCTGTCATCAGTGTTTCTTTTTAATAAACCAGAATGACTAGAGAAGAAAAAGACAATATGCTGAGCTGGCACCATTGTTGAATTATTAAGCACAAACATAACCTTGACTTGTTTTCAACTTTAAAAAGTTAAAAGCTGAATGAATGCTTCAGTAACAAAACCACAACAAACTCTGCAGTGCACATGGACGACTTCTTGTGGAGGCCTGACAGGATCTGACTCGGCCTCCTCATACTTCACTAGTTCATGTTCCTCGTCAAAAGATTTTCTGGAGCTCATGCATCCACACTCACACGCATGCATGCATAAACTTACACACTCACAGAGAAAAATACGAATGTCATTCCACACTCACGAAGCTCAGTAGTCAAGTAAACAGATCTAAACACACCCAACACTCTTTTTCCAGTTAATTCCCAGCAGCCCAAAGGCCAGGAACAGCTCAGGAGAGGGGTGCTGTGGTGAGCCAAAACCCACCATGAGTAACTACTCGGAAGTAACCAGCTAAGCAATCACTCCAGTTTGCTTCAACATCCCCGCCTTCACCTCTGCCGCAGGGACGAATTTATGAGGACAGGGCAGACGCAGAAGAAAACCCCTTCAGGACACGTGGGGAAACACTCACCTGGGCTTGAACACACAACACAAAACCCCACTGATCCCAGTCTAGCAACGAAGCCCTGCAAACCACAGCGTGCTGCCGGCTCTAAGGGGATTTCTGATTGTTTGATGGCGTTCCTTTTAACTCCACTACCCCCTGCTCCCCCGACCTCCTCGGCAGCAATTTCCAAGGTCCCTGCAACTGGGTACTCAGATGCCCTCCAGCTCCTTGCCCCTCTAAGTACCTTCTCTCCTCTCTCCTTTCCACAGGGCAATGATGCTGTCACGAATGCCATGGCATGTGGCAGGCGGCGAGCTCGGAGAACCGCAGCAGTGCTACTCAGCTTGTCATCCTGCACACAAAGATCGTATGTGAGTGAGCCAAAACCGTGTTTGTTTTTCCACTGATTAAGAAGAATCACGGTGTTCCTTCTAGAACAGTACTGACCTGCCTGGAGAGAGGGGGTGGTTTGATGTATGTTTTCCCCCTGGACGGGAATAATATGGCAGATGTAATTGGTAACATATTGTGGACCTAGCAGAGGTGTAATTTATAGTTTTATGGCTTTCATTCCATGGTGTGCTTGAGCAATCTCTCTTCGTACAAAATAAAAAGGGAAAAAATGACTGACGCAGAACAAGGAGAGACGTTCTTCTCGCACGCTCCTCTAAAGATAACACCAAAAGACTGAGGCATAGCGAATTAAAGTCAAGGATGTGAAGCGCAGCAGCTGCAACTTTCTCAGCGCCACTGTAAAAATCAGGATAATCGCCACCATTAAGGGACAGACTTTCAACTGGTGCAAACTGGCAGGGCTCCAGTTGATATCAGCTGACGCTAAAAACAAGGTCAGCAGTCGCTCAACATTGTCAATGTCAGATGGCTGCCTGTGCCCTTTGGTGAAACGAGTTGTTGTTAGGGGCTGGTTTCCACGTCGACAACCAGCCCCTTGCTGTCCCTCAAACACTGCTGGCAGCCTCAGCAGAGGACAGGAACAGGGGATAAACACTGCTCACCCTGGTACCTCAAAAATGGAGGGGGTGGAGGAAGCAGTGCTTCTGTGGATAAAGAGAGGACTTTGGACTCTTCTGCTGCCAGTGCTGCCCTCCTCAGAGGTTACATCTCATCACAGAAAAGGTATTTTTTTTTTCCCTAAAAAAAGAACTATGAAATCTTCTTCCTTACATCCCAAATTAGTTTCTCACGTTTGAGATTTTAGGGGCACACACTGTAGGGAGAATAACTCAGTGAGTTCTTCGGCATAGTCCGATACCAAGAAATTACAGGCTGATTGACAGCTTGGTGATAGGAAAAGGCAGCTTCTGCAACAAAGTAATTTTTATTGCAAATTTTCCTCTGCAGTTAATGCAAGAAAAACACAATCCTAAATTTCCTGAGGACACAATAAAACTGTGCCGGTGGCATGTTCTTTTTTTCAGAAAGGATTTTTGCTCCATGGCAATAGCAGGAATAGTAATAAATGTGAATAAAAGTTGGATGGTTTTGTTACAGGAATCAAATTCCTCATTACAGCCTGTAATATGATTTACACCTTCAGCCTTTTGATTACATAGGCTGACAACAGCTTGCCACAACGTCCATGAGGAAACAAGGCAGCAGTAATGGGGTGATCCATGCCAGCCAAGCCCAGTGACACTGATGTCTCAGAGACAGTGGGGACGCCCCTGGGGAGCATTCTTGCTGCTGGGGTCTTGGAAAGGCAGAGGGGCCATAAGGTGTGGAGAGATGGAAAATGGGATGTTTCACCTGGGAAAAGTTCTCTTAACCCCCAACTCACAGGTATGACAGGAAACCTCCTGTGCAAGGCTGGGCCTCCCATATCACCTTCCTGCTCTGCAGAAAGATCCCAGCAGTCACCTGTCCGCATTTCGCGTGGGATGCCCAAGGCTGGCACCTGGCTCCTCACCTTTTTGCACTCAGCCAGGAATGGAGTAGGTGAGGATACTCAGGATGAGCAGCTCTGCCCACCGAGCATTCCTGCTCACCTGAAGCCCAGCTCAGCAGCCCCACCTACCCCACCAAAAGCTTTGGGTGGACTAAGGCAAGTGGCAATTCCAACTGAGCAGGCCCCTGCCTTGGCATGGATGCAGGGCAGTCCCCAATTAGCCAGCCAGGATGCAGCCAGGACTCTGCAACAGCTAAATACATGTCCTAAAGAGTGTAGGTCTAAGTTTTATATCACCCCTGAGCACAGCGAATCTCTGGGCTGGGAGCAGAATCAGGGCTGGGCACCATGCATTAAATAAAATTGATAGTTCCTTTCTTTAATAATGAGTTTAGTGTAGTCATTTAAAGCTCTCACAAAACTGACAGTAACTGGATTTAATGGGGCCTTCCCTGTCCTTGATACGACTCACATAACTCCCCACAGCATCTACATGAGCTGAAGTAGGTAGTGTGCAGCCAGGGGACAGTGTTAAAACAGCTGGAATGACTTTTATTAAAAGACTTGAGGTTTTTTGTTCCTGAGAACTCCTCCCACGTCAGCTTTCACTTAATAATAATTTAGCAGGTGCTATTTACAATTCAGATGGCCCTCTTCTGCATGCACACACAAATCACGCAGCCGCCTCACTTGTACTTCTAACAGGTTTCAGGAAAGCAAATGAGGTAAAGTTCCCTATCCACCCACCTCACCCCAAAGGGCAAAAAATACACTCTGGGGACTAAAGAAGGAACAGTTTGAAAGTCACTGATGTTTTCTTCTGGTTTACTCCCAGCACTTACTGCTGATTTTTAAGCTTGGCCTTTGAGGTGGCAAGAGACCAAGCCAGTGCCCCGTATTAAGTAGGAAGTCAGACCTTCTGCAGTACCTGCAGTGCTCTGTAACCAGAGGCTGCTTCCTGGCTGCTGCCAGAACAACAGTGCCTGCTTGAAAAATACTGTAGAAAGCACACGGCGTGTGTTCAGCATATAAATGATGCTCACAAGACAATACTGAAATAAGTATCTTCCACTTCTCCCCAGAGAGGCACAAGCCTGCAAACCCATCCACACGCCCAGGTTGAAAAGGAAATGAAAAGGGGATCTGCCAGGTATGGCTAATGCATTGCACGTTCCAAACAGCCATGTCTCAAGCACAGCACTCTTCTTCACAGTGGCCCCTGTGTGGCTCCTTTTGAGGCATTGTCGCCAGCACCACTGCACGCTCAGAACCTCCTGAAAATTTATGTCCCTGGAGGCTATACAAATTCTTTCCCTTGTGCTACCGAATGTTTGGAGACAACCTCAAAGCAGAGCTCAGGCCTCAACAGCCTCAGCTCCTTCCTGTTCCTGGTGAGCATAAGATGTCAAGGGGGCCTTTGTTCCAGGTGAAAATCTCCCTGCCTTCCTGCTCTGCTTTTCCTGTCCTGCTAGTAAAACTGTCTCAGCCTAATTAGTAGTTTTCTAAATGCCAATGTAGTGCACAGCAGTTCTCAAAGACGTAGGATGTGACAGAGCACTGCTCCAGACCTGGATTCACAGGGCTCCAATGTGCCGCGTTTCATCCATGTCCGGTGGCCAAATGAAAAAAGTGAAACGTCCCAAGGCACAGCGTAGCCATAAACAAAACCAAATGGACAAAGGCAAGCATCCATCTCCTTCCCTCTCGTCCCCACCCAAAATCACGTCCCTCCAGTGCAATGGTCAGAGCACTCTCATTGCCATCACCTTCAAACCGCTTATCTCCCTGCCACCCCAACTGCCCTCCTACACATCCCTCTCCTGCATTTATAGCATCGACAACCCTGCCAACTATTTCAGTCTGCACGTCATGACTTTCCTTTATAGGTATGATGAGAATTATCAACCAGGACTTAGTACTCTTGAGCATGGAGGTGGTGTAGGCAGTTACTCCCCATCACGGCCTGATCAGGCTATTTTGGCATGTGGCTCAGGATACTGCTGTCTCTCCTCACAAACCCTCTTTATTCCCTTCCTCACTCTCTCTTTAACTCCTTAAACCCAGGGCAACTTGTCTGCTGGCTACTGAAAGCTTTTTTGGCTGTAATTTAGAAATACTACGATTCTTATCCATCCTTTTGGTGTGGGCTCAGGGGCAGATGAGCCTGAATAACAAGCCGTGGGCTCCTCTGACATGTTCCTGGTTTTAGGCACATGAAGCAAAATCTCAGGGACAAATACATACATTTACATTTGAATATTTTATTACACCTCAGTGCAAGATTATTTCAGGGTCACCTCCATCTCCCACTGGAACGAACTGCAGTAATGACAAGAGATATTACCGATTTCCTCAGTTAATCATGTGGCTAGTTTATGTTTCACATTACAGTTAATTAACTATGCAACACCTGAGAACACAGGTTAAAATATACCTCACTGGAGGCTGCCTCATCACTTCTCTGTAGATGCTACAGTAACTGGACCTGACACCAGTTTCTAGATCTCGGTGTGAGAAGGTGCAGCAGTCCTGAACTGAAAGATAACCCCTAGATACTTTCTTATGGGAAAACTCTGCACAGTTGGAATAGTGCAAAACTTCTCTCCAGGATGCCTCAGTGTTACTGAGTGGAAAGAAAACGAAGACAGCAAGTGAATGCAATTTAATAGTCTACAGCCTTGACAAAACAGAGCCAGACCCCAGTAAGTAAACCCCCTTCAGCATACCTGTCAAAGCTGACAGAAAGACTGTCACCTCTACAGAAACCATGAAATGACGCTGCAAATGCTCTACCAAGACATCAAAGTGCTCTCCAGACATAAAGTGAGAAACCTGGGAGTCTGTGGTGCCTGTGTCAGGTCTCCGGGGCTTGAGAAGGCAGATCACAGCCCTGCCAGATGTACCTTGCTGAGCAACAGTCCTCCAAGCCAGGGAGGACTTCTGGAGTCCCAAGAGCAAAATGCAGTGGTGAACCATAAAGAAAAAGCAGGGGCAGCACCCGAAAGCCTTCAAGGTCTGCATGAGAGTGTGAAGGAACTCCGGCAAAATGTAAGCATAAGAACATTTTAGGGAAGTGGGTGTCAGGGAAGTCAGGAAGAAGTTTTACAACCAAATGATCAGTATTCCCAAGGGCCTCAGGGGAGAAGAAAGTCTGCTTGGGAGTCAGAGATGGGATGAGAAAGAAAGAACAAGATTAAATCAGACAGGTGGGATTGACAGAAGCCCTGCTTTGAAGCTTTATCTTTGGAGGACACTGAAGGATGTCTAACAAATGCTTTGCTGAAGAAATCCCTCTTTCAGATTTCTTGGAGAGAGGCCCAGCATTGCTGAGGCAAGTGTGGAACGCCTGGCTGGGGCTGTGCTGCAGGCTGCTGGGGGACCCAAGAGCAGCACCACATCTGTTTGAAGAGCTGAAGACTGCAGCAACACCCACGGGCACCACACAAAATGAGGCGTGACATGCTGAGGCTCCTACAATGCCATGCTTGAATGAGCTCCTGAAGCACTGGGTACGGCCAGAGGAGATGGGGAAAGCAAGCTACCAAGGAATGTTTCCTCATCCTGAAGCCAAAATGGAGCCAGATGAGCCCAAAAGCAGTTACTCATATCAGTGTGCCAGGTAGGACTGTTTGGCAACATCGTATGTGTTCTGGCCACCTTCCTCCTTCCCATCTGTCCTCCACAGTCACAAAGTGGAACAAACAGTAACCACGGCATTTCTACAGCATCCAAAGCTCCCTCTGTAGAACTACACAAGACAGTCTCTGCACTAAATGTGAAACTGGCCACAGTTTGCCTTGTAGTCCAGCCTAACATCTGGATCCCTACATTTAACCTCCAAGGTCTGTAAGGCGGGAGCCTCTGGATTCCAACAGGTTCCATCTCGATTGCTGCCTGCTAACAGAGCTGCATCCTGAAAGCAGAACTGAAAGAACGATGATCTTGGCACGGCTCTGCTTTCCAGGTAGCATGGCTCAAGTCACTGCTGTTCATCCTCCAAACGGGGGTCGACCACTGTACCCCATCTTACAGGGGAAAGAGCGGACTTTCTCAACCTTCCTGACCCCAGACTTCACCGGCCACCCTACCTGGCCCTCCGTTATCTTAGCTCCTGGGAAAGGGTACCAAGGCCTCTCAGAAAGGAACCAAAATGAATCAGTTTTCCTTTGCTGCTCTGGCTGTGCCCCCCTCACCCACATAGTACTGGTATATTTGTGGCTTCCCACAACTGCCTAGGGGAAAGGATATTTTGGCTTTTTCCACGATGGCTGTCTCCCCACCTGGATGACTTTCCACCTGTAAATACTAACTTTGTAATGTCAGTGACTCCAGCTGCCCTGCAAGTGTGGTGAAACCACAGGGAATGCCTGGCACCTCGCATACCTCACATGTTAGAAACAACACTACTTGTGAAGGCAAGACATGGGCAAGGCTCACTGGAGTCTCTGGCTGAGCCTGTCACTCCCACAGGATTTTTTCCTAAGTGTTTTATTTGCAAAGAGGTCACTGCATGACATTCAGCCCTTGCTTTGTTTACGAAATCTGAAACTCAGATCAAGCTCTAGCTGGGCTGAAAACATCAGTTTGCCTATTCATAAGGTTCCTTCCTTCATTTGATTTCCATCAGGATACAGACCTGTTGGAGAGAAACAAGCCCCTGGTGAGGTCTGGATGGCATACACAGGATCTGGGCAGCAAATGAAGACGAAGATGCAAGGAGAAAGGTGGGGAAGCTGGGCACAGGGCTCTGCCAAAGCAGAAAATTGAGACAGACTGATTTGTTGACCTCCTGATAGCCACATACCACTTTCAAGTAAGAATGACCAAACACAGGACCTACAGCACTCTCAAACACTGGGGGCTATGGGGTGTTTTAGGACTTGAAGAGAAAGGATGCTGCAGGTTGATCACCTGACCTCCAGTTTAAGGAGTTGCAACAATTCTGTAAATAACCTGCCTTCACATCATCCCATAAACACACACCCGACCTGCACAGAGAAAAGCCGTCAGCTATCAAGGAAATACACCTTGAGCATTTTTCACGCCGTCTTCCAGACTTTATCTTCCCCATCAGTTAGGCCAAGAAAACATCCCCAAAGTTACAGCCAAACAGTCAGAAACCTTTTCTTGCTGTCACCTGTGGCTTTTTGGTTTGCATTCCAAAGTACGGCTGTAAACCCAGAAATGCAGGATGTGAAACAGGCCGTGAGCTGGGACCAGAACAGGCACAGTGGGACTGAGCCAGCTGGCCCAAAGCAAAAACCACCACGGAGACACAGGGTGCAGGACTTGGATGTGGACTCATTTCTCCCCAAAACAACTGCCTCTCTTGGTCCATTCACCTCTGAGACCAGCGAGTAGCTCTCACAGGAGACCACGGTGACAGGGAGCTGCTGCTGTGTCCATGAGAACACAGCGCGCTGACAGGTTTATGTGTGGGAACCAGTCATTCTGTTTGCTGCATTTGGGGTTGTACTGACCTCTGTCATACAAAACACACGGCCCTGCTCAGGCACACATAGACATGTAAACACTTGCACAGCCAGGTGACCCACGAAGGCACCGAATCTCATAATCTCCAAAAGAAATGAGTGATGCTACCCCAAGCAATCCCACAGAAGTGCCTCTGGACACCTCCCTGCCCCATCCCTGGCTGGCTTGCTGGGGCTGGTGCATGCCTGATCTCTCAGTCTTCACACCAACTTTATTTTTAAGCAAGGTCTAATAGCTCAGAGGCCAGATCAGCGTGCAGAGAAGAGGCCAGTTTGGCCAAGGAAGGACAGCCTAGGAGATGTACAAAGCTCTTGCTTGCACAGAATAAAACCCTGATTTAGGCACGGGGATAAACTACATGAAGGATTTCAGAGCCTTGAAGAGTAAACATCCAGAAGCTCAAGAAAGGCTGTCTGCTTGAGAAAGGAGGATATAAGGCCCTTGTGTGTGATGAAGAAGCTCAGGGACAGCACAAACAGCCTACTCCCCCTCAAAGCTCTAAAAGAAAAGAAATCAGTCCAAGGGAAGTCATTAAGAGAAAGAAAACAATAAAAATCTCCACCTGTATCAGCAGAACTCTCTGGCTACCATCAGTCTCTCCGCCAGGTTTCTCTTTTGTGCTGGATATGATTATTTATTGACATATTTATTTACTCAGCTCTGCAGTGCTTAACACCATGGCTGCTGGGCTTCTTGCACTGTCAAAATTAGACCATGACAGAAGAGGAGTGAAGCAAACATGGAGATCCAGTGTGACACTGGCCAAACGCCTTCTGCAGTGCAGCCTGAGACACGCTACCACTGAGACAGGCTAGACTGGGGGACCCCACAGCCAGCCTGGACAATAAACACCCCCTTGGTGTAACTTTACTCCAGATCACTCAGTGCTTTCGAGACCCTGCAGAGCACCCTGCAGAGACCCAGGCACCAGAGCACACCTCAGGTGCTGTAGAAGGGCTGACCATGAGTCCCTGCTGTGCGGCACTCACGGGTATGGCACCAACAGCTGAAACCAAACCTGCAGAACCAAAAATCCACACTAGAAAGGAGAGATGGCTGCAGATGACAGACTAGCTAAAGGGGCTGTCAAGCCCTCTTCTCATTCCTGATCCTACATTTAAGACCTGACATGTCACTTTGTGCTTCCAGCAGCACGCAGCCACTTGCCCCATCTCTTCACAAGCATCTTTTTGGCACTGCTGCAACTGTTTTGCAGCCATGTGCTTTCAACTCAGAACATTCAATTCTTTCCTTTTCCTACGCAATGAAATGACAGGATTCAGCTTAGATGCAGTGGGACAATGAGTTCAGAATCACCAACGTGTCGGTGATGTCGCAGCCAAGCTGTCCGCAGTCACACCTTAACGATGTAAGGGAAGTCTGGCCAAACTGAGTCATGGGGGAAAGAAGAGTTCCTGGGAAAATAAGCTCTGTATGATCCTCTCACAAGGAGCAAACACACCGCTGCTTCCACAGGTTCCAGAAAAAACAGATTAGTAACAACCTGTGGTCAAATCACAAGAGCTTTCAGGAAGTCCAGGAGAACACTGGGCATCTTAGCTTTGCCATAGCTGTAGGAATGACCAGGGAGTAAAATGGCCTGGAGTGAGCCCATGGGTTTTGCTAGAAGAACTGTGACACTCACAGCAAGTGAGAGGGGGAAACTGCCATAAAAAAACCCACCCCAAGATAAAAAAACAGCCAGTGGAATTTAGTACTAAAACTCTTGTGAACTTTATCAGACTTTATGTACTCAAAACTCACTGAGAGCTTTCCAACATCCGTATGGATGAAAAGTAAAAAGAAACTGAAAACTAGATTCAGAAGTACAATGACTGTGGAAAGAATTTCAGTGGGAAGCAGCAAGTTTACACCCGGTATAAATGCCCAATTAATTCGATGTTTGCAGTACTCCTTTGTGGACACAGTCCTCGGTTTTGGTCATTTTTCATATCTGAAAATAGCCACGCTTCCCTCTTTAGTCCTTCCTGGGCTCATGGGAGACTGAAATGAGTCACCAGAGGACCAGCTGAGTCATCCAGCCAAATCTTGGAAAGCAATACAAAATGTGTGGTCATCACATCCACAACTAAAATGTGGATGATGGCAGCACCCCTAGCAACCAACCATGCACTAAGCAGAAAGGAGACCACTGACACTATGAGCTGTTACTTTGAGCCAGGCAGAAGAATGCCTTAAATGAAACTTGGACAATGAAAAAGAGCTGACAAACATGGCCAGAAAGCAGCCCAGTGGAAAAGGACCTGGGGGTGCTGGTCGACTGGCAGCTGGACATGAGCCAGCAGTGGGTGCTGGTGGCCAAGAAGGCCAGTGGCATCCAGATCAGAAACAGTGTGGCCTGCAGGACCAGGGCAGTGAGGTGCTGCAGCACGTCCAGAGAATGGCAGTGGAGCTGGTAAAGGGTCTAGAGAGTAAGTCCTATGAGGAGCAGCTGAGGGAGCTGGGGTTGCTTAGTCTGGAGAAGAGGGGCTCAAGGGTAACCTCATTCCTCACTACAACTACCTGAAAGGAAGTTGTAACACTTTAGGAGGGGGTTGGTCTCTTCTCCCAGGCAACCAGCAACAGGACAAGAGAAAACAGCCTCAGGTTGTGCCAGGGCAGGTTCAGGCTGGACATCAGGAAGAATGTTTTCCCTGAAATGGTGGTTAAGCATCAGAATGGGCCGCCCAGGCAAGTGGTAGAGTCACCATCCCTAGAAGCGTTCCAGAAACGACTGGAGTGGCACTTAGTGCTATGGTTTAGTTGGCAGGGTGGTGTTCAGTCAAAGGCTGGACTCGAGGATCTTAAAGGTCTTTCCCAGCCTTAATGATTCTATGACTGCTGGTTCTGCACCTGACACAAAGCCCTTCTCCAGCCAGTTTCCCCATTCCAGTGGCATTAGGAAAAAGGGACGGCCATCTCCATCTTCCAGATCACGAGATATTCCTTGCCCATTTTCCAGCTTCTATGAACCAAAGTCACAATTCATTCAATTCCTTTAGCATATCATCAAACCTTAACAAGACCTATTTCAATATGCAATCTCCCTGACAACCAAATAACTGTGACCTTTTAAGAACAGAGGTCCGTATTTCATTTTTATGTCTATTATCTGCAGAACAAAAGGAAACGGAGTAGTTGCTTTTGGGCACAGAAAATGTATTTACCAAGCAGTTTTTTTATGGTGATTATGAAAGTTTAACGAGTGAATTCGGGACAGTTGTTCTCTCTGTGCTGTGATGGAACGACAGCCCCGATTTGCAGGGGCTGGGTCGCATTGCACAGCTGCTCAGGGAACCCTGCACAGCTCGCCGTCACCCCGCGCACCTCGTGCCACGAGCTACAGCTGAGCCAAGCATGGAGGACCCTGAAGCACCAGCGGGTGGCGGGGACAGCGCGTGTGGCACATCAGTAGTACAGGTCCCTCTGCGGCTCTCTCAGAAAATCCACTGGCTGGAGGTTCCCAGTGACACTGCTTTCACCTGGCCAAGCACCAGCAAAAGGCACTCAGGGGCTACACGGCACTGAACAGGTTTTCACAAAACTGCTCAAAATTTCCCAACTAATGATGTCACTCCTGTTTTGCCTTGATCCTTCCTGCCAGCTCATCCCTGGGTTTCAGCAAGGCCATGATGTATTCACCTTGCTCTGCCTCTCCTCCTCTAGCCCTCTGCACCTTCACTCCTATTTCCTTTGCCAAAAAAAACCCCCACTTAAAAACAAAGGGAAAGAAAAGAGCTGAAAGGTTCAGGTGGGAACCAGTGAATGATGAACTCCACAAGACAGAGTAATGCTCAAGCCTTAAGGAAGACAGATGTCAGGCAGAAGCAGGTATAACTGGTATAAACTGGTGTAAAAAACAGGTTTAAGTGAAATTCAAGTAAAAAGATTCAAAAGCTATTAAAGTACCTAAAATCCATGGGGGTTTGATTGTGGAGTTCCTAAGAACTTGGTATTATTTAGTCTTTTAAAGCCTCAGTCGTAGAGACTCCAAGCTGTTGAAATGTTAACTTATTCCATGCTCTACAGAGACAGAAAATAAATGTGAAACTGGATCCTGACAGCACCACTATATCCTAAAATTGACCCTCCTGCTTTCTGCTGTGCCTGCTCCACAGAACATGCTACTCCTGGAGAAGTTTTAAAAAATAAAGCCCAAGCAAGTGTTCTCATGTCCTCTCCACTTCCCAAAGCTAAGGCAAGCAGCTCGCTTGAGTGGCCCTCCCACACACATCACCCTCTGGGCCCTGGCACTTGCAGACAACTCTGCACCAGCCCCACGGGCTGGCCTGGCACCAGCCACGAGCAGAGCAGCAACCGCAGCGCGCAGCTCAGCACACTCGAGCTACAATAAACCTGTCAGACTGTGCAAGACATGAATCATATGGACTGCCACAACAGCCACCCTGCGTGTGCAGCCCTGCTAAAACAAACAAACAAACAAACAAACAAACAAACAAACAAACAAACAAACAATCCTAAGACATCCCAAAACACAGATGTAGGTAAAAGGGACTCTCCTGAGGCTGCCAGTGCAGTTATACAAAAGGGCTTGCTGGAAAAACACACACTCTTCTGACTTGTGACAACTCAGAAATGTTCCAGCAGAGCTGTAGTAGAGGGCCAGGGGAAAACAGGACCAACACAGTCTCTTCTCACTGGGAAACTGGACCCTGATCAAGCAAATGCCTGGGTTTCCTGGGACACTGAAAGTGAGAGAAAACACCTGTAGCAAAGGCTACTGCTCATTGGTCACCAAGGGATGTGGCTGCAGAGGTTGTTCGGGGTCTTTTGGAAAACACATCTCTGTACTTAGCTGAGCGTTCTGCTTCTCTCACACTGGCTGGGAAGTTATGTAGGAGAAACAGCAGCATTTTTTCCTGCTTAGGGTTTTCCTGTAGGCCTTGGTACAGCCATGAGACTGAAGCATGGAAATAATGCTACAAGTGCACCTGAGGGACTTGCATGCCACCTCTGCCCTTCGAGGCAGCCTTGGGAGTGGATAACTGCTCCATCCATGCTTGTGGGCCGTCAGGGCATACTATTTCATACCATGACCCCGTGACTAACAACTACACTTTGGATGTACATGAATTTTTCACTTGTATCACGGCAATACAGTCAATGGGGATAGTGACCATTTCTCCATTCTGTTTTCCTCCCTGCTATTTAATGATATTACTGTGTCGCCTCTTAAACTACAGTCCTTCAAACACTTGCAGACGCCTCTACCTTCCAGCCAGCAACTGCAAGACTGTGACCCACAAGATGAATTAGGCAGACAAAAACACAGGGGAAAGGTTTATGGCCAGTCTATTTGCTTTTCCTGGCAGATTCAGTCCAGAGACTTCAGCTTTTCCAGGTGACAGGTGTCTTCCAAGACAACGCTTGCACCAGAAAATATTCTATAAAATCCTGATTTAACTGCTCCCCTAGGACAGCTGGCTAGACCCTCACACTATTGCCACATGTGCCTGCGTCTGAGTTTTAGCACGTGAATTGTCTTAACTGACTTCATCAGGACAACTCACGCACTGAAAGCCCACTACATGTGTAAGCATTAGCAGGAACAGGGCATTAGTCATCTGCCCTTGGCTTTTGAAAGGGGGTTTTTGTAGAAAAAAAAAAGAAAAACCTCCATAAAACTTGTGGGTACAATGCAGGTACCCAAGTGATACACTAAATTAAACTCCTCTCCTGCACTCTCCCTTTTAAAAAAGCAAGTTCTTCTCTACAAGTGTATAATCTGTAGTTAACTGCCGTTGACGGATTTCAAAAGAAATCCTGTGGAAAGTAAAGTCTCCAGTACCTGTGCCCACCCCACAAGCAGCACACCCAGAAAATCTACATTTGGTTTTCTTGCAGATTTTTCCTTCCTTCTCCATGACTAGCAATATGCATAGCAAAACATGCTCTCTGCTCTTGACAGAGTGGCTGCTGCTGCTGCTGCTGCACATTCTCCACTTGGAGTGAAAATTCTCCGTTGTCACGGCAGCCAACAGTGATGTCACAAACTGAGTATTGTGACTTCAGCTGGAAAAGGAGCAGCGGGAGCAGATGAACTCTGAAAACAAAGATATTGTTTTGGTGTAAACAGCCTTCACAAAAAAGAGGGGAAAAAAAGAAGGAACTATATATAAACATCTGACAATTACAGTTTTCTCAAAGAAGTATAAATAAATACACGATAAACAGAGGTCTCTCTAGGCAAATATCTCAAAGGTCCAACAAAGTACTGAAAGAATTGTCATTTTGTTTCTGTTCTGTTAAGAAATGGGACCCTTTTAGCTTTTGAAATACACATTTTCTATTCTTTTTTACTTTTGTTTTTAATACCTTCTTGTCTGGTCATTGTCCCAGAACAAGCAATCAGCATTGCTGTGTAAAGAAGTAAGTCTCAGGAAACAATGCACATGTTTCCAAAAGTTTCATTAATGCACGGCTTGCAAGTACTGCCTGCATTCCTATGTGAAGGTGGTTGTTTTTCATATAGGTCACGTATTAACGCAATTTGAAAAAAATCTTAACTCCATTCAACCACATCCCCTTCCACCTTTACACTGAAACTCAGAGGTTGTAATTACACCCGGGAGCAGGAATAAATTAAAACAAGTGCTCGCATTGCCTTGCACTCTTTTTTGGAAAGAAGAGCGATCCCATCTACCCTGCCTGATGTGCTCTGTCTAACTCTGAACTCGGCCGGCTGACAGGCAAAGGGGCAAAGAGGTTTTCATGAGGTCAGAGATGAAAACAAGTCACTTTCAGAGGTCAGAAATGGAGTAATACATCCCATGTTCTAACGTGTATCAGATCTTCACAGGGGGATGTTGTCTTCACTACCTCACCTCCTGCCTCACAGAACATCTTCAGGCTGTGGCACCCCTGAGCTCCGCGGAGTGGAGCGGGAGGGAGGCACCTTATGGGTGAGACACTTTCACCCCTTAGCAAGGGCTATTAAACAAGTGGCACATCATGAGAGAAGGAAGGAAGGAAGGAAGGAAGGAAGGAAGGAAGGGAGAGAGGGAGGAAGGGAGGGAGGGACTATCACTGCTTGCTAAAACAAAATTCCCTGATGCTTGAACAACTGTAATAACCAGCCAGTGCTGGCAAACTGTCTTGACAAACCCTTCTGAAAATTCACATGCAGAAGAAGAGGAAATACTGGTAGGACTTCAGTTATCACCTTCTCAGGGGACATCACAAATAATAAGCAGTTCCCTCCCCAAAGTGCCCTAATGATATCCTAGCATTACAGAAAATCATGCTTGAATATTTTTTCTGAAATATAAACTTGCCATGCACAGCCAAAATTAAAAAGAAATATAGGGCATTTTTAAGAGAAATTCCATGGGGAAAAGCAACTGTGAAATAGCCAAACATCAATTATGAAAACCACATCAAGAAGAGGCTCTTGTGCACGGGCTTTAGGGTTTAGGGATTTCAAGAAAATGTGCATCCTAGTTTGACTCATAATGTAGGCAGAGAATGAGCAACTTTCCTCAACTTAAAAACAGCTCAGTGACTATGCAACCCTTTAAAGTCACAGTATCTGTACAACTTTCTTGTAGCTCCCAGCCGATGGGAATCTTTGCTCTCCATGCCCAACTCCTCGGCAGGATTGGAGTGACAGGCTTACTCCCATCCTAAATCAGAGCAGAAGAAACAGCTGATACTGCTGTAACAAGGGTAAACTTCTGCCGAGGTGTGCACTGCAACCACCCCAGGGCTTGCTCATTGGTGGCATTATCATGATCTCTACTGCAAACCCTCCACCAGAGCCTTCTCCTCCCCTGCTGCTGCCCACATACAGCTCTGAACAGGCTGTGGGCAGCACTGCTTCCTTCTACCTGAGGGTAGAGCACAAATGGAAGGAAAGCAAAAGGTAACAAAGCAAACAAAGGCAGAGGGATTTGGGGTTGATTCTGCATGTGAGTCAGGGCTGCATCATTTTCCCAAGCTTAAAGATTATGGTCTCATGAGTGTACCATTTGGGACTTCCACAGGGCAGGATCTGGGAGAGGGAGCAACCAGAGCTGGGAGTACTCAGGGTAAAACCAGGAAACGCCTTCCCACAAGACCCAAAGAAAAAGCAATGGCATGATCTTGTTTTTCCTTAAAATAACTTGCCAGTCGTTGGTTTGTGGCATTGCTGTTTAATGGTACAGAGCATTATCAGAGAAAAACAGCATAAACCAGACAGTTATCATAAGGGAAAAAATACATCCCAGTTCATTTGCTTTTTCCCTCCTGCCCTGAACTTCTATCTTGAGGGTCACACTTGCTCCCACATGTATTGTTTGGATAGAAGGCTTCACCAAGAATTTTCCTCTCTGATGACAACCAGCACCAAGTGCTTTCCTGTCTCTTCTCCCAGGAGCAACAGCTGTTTATTGTTCCTCATTCCCACTCTGCATGACCAAAAAACTACACTGAAAACAGAGGAAGGTGAAAGCAAGGCTATTTATAGCTGCAAATCAAGAACACAAGGCTTAGGAAAACTCAGCTTTATGGCTACCTGTGTAACCTTCGACCCTCTTGCCCGTGTACCATGGCACAGCTGTTAATCACATAATCACAGGCTATTTTTCCAGGGGGCCTTGGCCTCAGCCAGTGCAGCAGGATCCGGGGTGCTCCCCCAGCAAGCACCCAGTCACTATTTCATCTTCTTGGCGCTGTTGGGAGGTGTGGCCCTGAGCCCTGCTTACTGTGTACCTGCCACACTCTGCTCTGCAGATGGAATTAGTAACTTACTCGTGGCCTTTCCCACAGTACACATCATTAGAGTAACTGAATGTTTCACAAACATAAAGGAATGTATTTTCACACTGCCCTTATAAAGTGAGACACTATTATCCATATGTCATGGGCAGGGAACCAAAGCACAGAGAGATTACTGTGAAAAGCTTCCACTAATTTTAAATGCTCAATTGAAACTCTTAGCTACAAATCCTTCAGAGACATGTTTTGCCAGTTGAGGCTGCGGTGACAAGCTTTTTTTGGGGCTGATGCTCCTGGAGATAGCAAGAGCTTCTTGGAGAAGTGGTATCCCTGACATAAATACCATTCAAATTTTACTGGGTTGTTAATGTGGAGGTTTGCTTTCTCATTTCTTTGTACATTTATTATATTTAACTTGCATCAAAAAATTCAAGAGAGGTATAAAAGAGCTGTTTTGTAAATATACATTCTGAGGCAGGTAGCTGGGATGGAAAATTTCTGCCCAGACAGTTTAAGTTTAGTGAAGTTGTGAACAACTAAAAATGAAGGTCTTAAAATAGGGAAGCTGTTGGATGGCCTCAACAGCAGGTCATTGCCATAGCATACACTTTTCTTTCTCTTCTCAGTTGCTGGCAGAAACCACACAGGTCAGATGTTACACTAACAGAATCAAGTCAAACTGAAATGCAAACTGTAACTAGAACTTTATTTTATATCCTGGTTCTGGTCAGATAAACAGGATCAATTTATTTTTAACTTTAATGCACAACAAAGTGCTGTTACTCAATTCCAAATAGCGACTTTTGCTTAGAGCATAAGCCCCACCTTTCCTCCTGTTCTCTCGGAAAGAGAAAGCAAGTGTCAGGCACTGCAGGCAGCACTGGTCATAAGCTGGATATAGGACAGGCAGATGGACAGTACTCAGAGGTAGTGAATCTTACATCTTTATAAACTGATCTTTCCCCTGATTATTTGCAGGGAGATGCACAAATTCCTATAAGAAAAAAAAAAAAGCCCATCTGAAAATTTCAGGCAGTGATTTCTCTGTGCTGACACCAGGAAAAGAAAGACAGACAGACAAAAAGACAGACGGTGGGGGGGTGGGAATAATTCAACCAACTGCCGGTGCCAGCCTTCTTCAGAGCAATAAGGTAATTTTAGAGACACTTCTGTAGGAGCATAAAATCCAACCTTGCAACTGTGCCCAGGACTCAGGACACACAGACACAGACACACACGGACACACAGACATGACACTGGACAACAGTGTGAGACAATGTTGGAGCTGGCAGAACTGGTTCCTCCATCACTTCGGGAACACGCAAGGACAACCCTAGGATAACTCCTGACAATTCCTCTTTGCCACTTAAGCTGTATTCCTGGCAAAGGGTGTTATGAACCATTCCTCCCCTACACACATACCATATCCACACAGAGAGGAACACAGACCCAATTCCTCTGTCCTGCACCGAACACTCTCACCGTGTATCCCTGCTTTTGAGCTAGTGATGTCTCCTGACTGCACTAACTTTGACTAATATAGTATTTTTAATTACAGAGGGATTTACAGCACTGCACTACAGTGCTCTCTTTTATTATACCCACTGTTTCTGCTGAATCTGGGTACACTCTACATACAAAGTTGCACATTAGACAAATTACACTGTACATTAAGTAAATCTCTCTCTAGAAATAGGATTAGATGGAGAGGCAAATCTTCCTCATTCCTAGTGCATAAATTAGTATCTACAAAATCAATATAAAGTAAGAGCTCCATATCAATTTATGAAAAAAAAAAAGTTTAAACGTACTCCACAATTAAACAAATTTATGTAGGAGATGCAGTCTTTTTCTCCTATTTTGCTTAATAAATAAAACAGCTGGTCTGAGGAATCAGGTCAATCAGTGTCTGGAAAAAGCCCCATTAAAGCTGCTATATAACCTAGTTTCTCAAGCTGCATAAGGCATCCTAATATTGAAGAGGCAGAAGTCCACACAGAGACAGCCTGGATGGCTCAGCTTCTGGCCCTTCGGGGTTATGGAGGATATTTATCACAGAAGACAGCAGTAAGTGAGGTATCTTGCAAAGATCTAAGGAGATAGGCTCTGAAGGACCACAGCAAAAACATGATGCATCCAGACCTATACATAAAATAGAGCTAGTAATCTTGGGCACCTAAGTTGAGGTCATCCAACATAAGGAGATGGTAAAGGCCCAGATTTTCACATATGTTCAGATCCCCTCAAAGCTTGCCTAGCCCTGCTGCCACAGTGGGTGATAACACCTCTTCTCACAGCACTCCACAGCTACATGGTTCCATCCCTCCCATGTCACGTGGGAGGGCGAATCCGGCAGTGCCCAAAGCTGTGGGCGTGTTTTGCGGGCACAGAGCCTATTCCAGTGCAGGCAAAAACTCCACAGCATCAGCCCTCCTCCTCCTGCACAGCACACAGCACACAACACACAATGCCCAGGCCCTCCTCACCTCAGAAAATGTAGCCCTTCCTATATTCAGGAGGTTTGAAAATATTTTGCAGAGGTTATCACAATCCACATCTTATAGAGATAAAAATGGAGCCAGAAGAAAGTAAAGTGACTTGCTCAAGCTTAAAGAGCAAGGCAGCATCAGAACTGGGAAATGAAACCTCCTGGACCACAACCCTAGGTTTTAGCTTCTTAAATAAGGATTCTCTTTCCTCATTAAAAAACTAAAAATGGGAAGAGAGGGAGGAATATTCTGTAGACAGAATGAAATTTGCCCTCAGAGGACTAATGACCTGATAGCCATTTTTTTTCCTTCTCACCTCTATTTCCCCTGATAAAGTTACAGTAACTTCAAGGACTATCCCTCTTTCTTGGTCTGCTTTAACCTAGTGTGTCGGCTCAACATCCTTTTCCCAACCACCTGAAGCCAGAGACCATCCTTCCCTGAGAGGAGATTACCTTCTCACTGTCAGTCTCTCTGGACATCCTTGCAACATCCTGGACTGAGACTACTCTGCTTTCTGCATCGTGCTGAGGGACTCCAAAGTCCTATCCACTGGTCCCAGCCCGCAGTACGTGGCAGCCCGAAAGGGTACCCTGGAGGTAAAACCTGGTTGTTCTCTATTAATTTTTCATTTCAAGAATGGCTCCAGGGAAAGGAGGGAGATATAGGTCAGAGACTTTGGGGGCTGGTTAGTAACTCTGTACATCCCTCTTCCTTTTTTTTTTCCCCTCAATTTTTTTTCTCTTCCAAATTCAGAAACAGAGGGTTTCCCCTCCGTATTTCTCATTTACTCTTTGAGCATCATCAGCATTAGTCAGCAAACTCCTGCTATTTCCTCACAAGCCCCTGACACTTGCAGAGTGACTAACCCTCTCTCCACACACTTTGGTTCTAATAGTTGCATCTGATTTTTTTCCTCAAGAAGAATGGATCTCGGTGTTGCACAAGCGCAGTTCTCCCTGTGGTCACTGGAAGGGTGACAGGTCACTCCCCGTAAGCTCCTGGTGCCAGGAGGCTGTACATGCCATGGTTTTTCATGCACAGAGCCAGAGAGCCAGGAGGTGATGGCAAGGCCTGCTTTCAGGTCACTTCATAATTCGCCACCACCGTAGCAGTGTCCCTCAAACTAGGAAGAAGTTAGCTCCTGCCCCAAGCACAGGCACGTGGAGAACACAATGGAGGAAGCCTGAAGCCACCTGGCTTCTTTTCGCAGCCCTGCCAGTCACCTGGTCTGTCAGGTGACATTGCCTTCACATGCCTGCACTGGCCTTTCCTCCCCAGGACCAAGAGTCTCTGCCCCCGTCATGGAGCCTGGTGTCTGACATGATGTGCAGAAGGCCTCAGCTGGGATTCTGAGGCATGAATACAGGGTGAGTGAAAACACAGCTCCTTGTGACTCAAAGCCACCTCATCAGAGCATGACAGAATGCTCCTCCTGGCCAGGTGGGCTTGCACAAGCTGCCCACCCACCGCCACGCTCGCAGAAGACCTTGCATGCAGCTCATGCTCACGTAGGCATACCCACAGACCTGCCCACACTGTGCTCTCGGTGCTGTGTTCAAGCACACAGCAAGTTTGTTGTGTCCACCTTTCCAGGGTGATGTCAAGAGCACACAGACCACTCTTCCTTATGTCCAACATGCAAAGAGGATGTCTTACCCCCAGGGCAAGGCCATGCCCTCAGGCAATGGTAGGTGCTACCTGCTGCCACCCACTCAGGGAACAACCCACATCCAGAGCAGAGCACATCAATGAGGATCAGTGGGAAGGCTGGCGAACTTGGTGCTGCAGAAGTTTATTCCCCATTTAACCTCAACACCCTCACCCCGGCACCGACCCTGCTCCCGCCACCCTTACCTCCGTCTCCATTGTAGGAGAGCCTTCTGCATTGCTGTGTAGGGAGGCATGAAAATAAACCACCGGCTCCAGTGCCACACTCCCTCCTGGCAGATCTGTTTCTCTCTTCTTAACTGTTTCCAAGTGCCTGGCTGTTTTATAATCCCCAGCGAGCAGTCCCTTAACTCCTTCCTCTCTGAGTCCTTCCACTCTCCCTTGCTCGCTCTCTTCTAAAAGGCAGAAAAATGCAAGGCGAGGTAGGGGATAGAGAAAGCAAAGGAGGGGGCCTGAATCAAAGAGGGAACATCTGAATCAAAGAAGGAACATCTGAATCAAACTGCACGTATTAGTCATTTCCCCAGCCTTCTCTTACACAGACAAACTGACTCTCCTGTTAATGTATTGCTTTTTTTTTTCCCATGGACATTTGTGTACCTTAGAAACTTCTTTGCTAATCTCCTTCTGCTTTTTCATACCATGAGGTCATATGCTCCTGCTGGTAGCATGACTTTAAATCACCCAGCAGCTTGCCCTTTGAGGTCTGAACAGAAATCACTGTCTTAGATCACAAGTAAATATGAGTTGATGGCTTCAAGCCCAGTGTCACCACCACCCCACTTATGCATACTGCAAAATTCGAGAAGAATCAAATGCAGGTGTCGCTTCCCAGTGGAAAGGACTTTGGCAATCACTGCAAGGGCTGTGAGAGGGCTGTGTGGAGGAGCTCAGGCAAAGGAACACATCCTCCCTGTTTCTAAGACGCAGGACACTGCAACTGCCCTGAAGTGACCTGTTGAGAGCCACACACGCTATGGGTGCTGAAGGCTGTGCACTGCGTGTGTATTTGCATGCATGCCAGTGAGTGCAGATGGTGGGGGAGGGAGTCACTCGGCCTGAGACATTTTAGGAGACCCACAGGTCATGGCTACACCTGGATAACCACAACGTAGTGGAGGTCACCGTGTGCCAGGGTGTGCTCGCAGCATGGCGAGGGGTGGGACAAGTACAGCGACCCAGCAGCTTTGGATTTCATAACCCTGACTACGTGCAATGCAACGCCACAGAACACTTTGGTGTTTACGCTGCTCCTGTGAGAGCACAAATAAAGAAGACGGCCGAAAAAAGCATTGGCTTTCACGTGTCCCCTCTCAGGTGGGAACATGATACCTGCAGCTGGCTGCTGCTCCTCCTCAAAGCCTATGGCTGCTTCTTCCAGCATCTTGAGGTTACCCCTGACAGCTTCCACTCAAAAGTTTGCCAAGGTATCTTTTTCCCTGACAAAATGAGCTATTCTGTCACACAAGGCTGGGCCGCAGGGCTTTTAAAATCTGGTTCTGCTGATGTTCAAAGGGAGCAGCTTGCTGTGTAGAGGAGTGGTAGAGTTAATAGCAGTAAGATCAGCACAAGCTCTTACCCAGCCGTCTGCCTTCAGCTCAGCCAGGCCTTCTGCTGAACAGCCAGTGTGGGCTGGGGCCACTGGAGTGAGCAGCAACTCGCTGACATGAAAGACTGCCTGGGTTAGTTGATTAAGAATAAGATTACGAGCACAGGAATCCTGTATAGCGCTGGTACTGACTCAGTTCAGGAATTTCATTCGGATATTTAAGCCCAGTTTTCCAAAGAAGTCTTTTATTTTGCACAGGTGGGTGTTTGTGTGACAGCGTAAACAAGCCCCATGAACTGAGGATCCCAGAAACAGGGGTCATCTCTGAAAATGCTTTCTTCTTTGGTCACCCCCGCTGGAAAACAGGGATAAATAACACTTAACTATCTCACTCCCCTGTAATGTTTAAGTCCTTTGCACTTACAGAGCTCTGGAGGAAACACAGGGAAGGCCACTGGAATGGACAGGGATGCCTCTCACAACTATGGGTCACAGATCCCTCTCATTCTGCCTTGTGGACTTCTTTTAAGCACTGGCCACTGCCTGCAGACCCTGACAGAGGCTGCGCAGCTCTGCTCCTGCACATCCAGACTGACAGCTGCCTCAAGAGTTCTCCCTCTTTTTTAATAATAGAAGAGTCACTTAAGGGTTGTGGATGACCTCAAAGTACCAAATTGCTAACCCACTACCAAAGTCGGAACCTGCCAGTGCAACCATGAAGAGCAGGGCTTGGTCCCCTTGAGGGATGGTGAGGGCAAAACAGTTCTGTAGTCCCACAACAAAATACTGAGGTCCACTCTGATGTCATATTATTCTGTGGTAATACCCTACAGCCATTTAAAGGACTGCTGTAGCTGATCTCCAAACCTGGGAGGAGACAGGTGGAGGGTGCAGCAAAAGGGTGCTGGTCTGGAAGGGAGATGGGGGATCTGGGATGAGTGAGGGCACAACCTGCCTGCTCTGAAAGAGAAAAGAACAGAGAGGCCCCTCCTTTCTCAGATGGAGGGAGAAAAAAAGCAAGATGAGCGAAAAGCCTGGACTTAATCATGAAAAACAATAGCTCATCATTTATTTTCATATCCTCTCGCTAATGCTGGCATAATGCTAACAGTGGAATTCTTATGGCATGCATGTCATGCCTGCAAATACCAAGTGAATTACTTCTCAGCGAGGCTATGGGCTATGGCACTGAGCAGCACATTCGTTACAAGCGATTGGATGATGAACGACAGTTCCCAAATTCCTCCTTCACAACGCTACTTGCATTAGCTGTAATTTAATGAGTGTGAGAGAGAGAGAGAGAGAGAGAGAGAGAGAAAGTTTTGGCTCAAAACACAGAAATAATACTGCCTGCTGCTGCTTCCCACTGGGTCTTGTATTAACTCACACCACCTCCACCTCCTACTTCTCTACCTCCTCCCTTTTCACACCTATCCTCAGGTGCTAAAAGTCGTGTCATGAAACCCATCAGCATGGCAAGAGAGCATGCAGAAGCCCCCAAGCACAGGCATTCCTTCTGGCTAAAAGGTGGGAGAGGACACAAACCTCCCTCTTCCCTGCCAACAGTCACACAGGCTGGGGTGGTTCCTACAGCAGCCAGTGTAGGACAAGCTTGTCTGTGTAGACAAGCCACCAACTCTCCTTCAGTTCTTTCCTCCTAGGGAGTCAGTGCAGGTGAAAGACACTGACCTGGCAGTTCTGGAAACAGAGCACGAAGCGCACACTGCGTGACCCACACTGGTGCGGAGCTCCCACCGCACACCCTTGGCCAGCATGGTCCTCCTGCCTCCCCAGAGGGAGCCACAGCAGGGTAGCCCAGCCTCATCCTCGCCTTGCAGGCTGTCTTAGCTGGTTTTTTGCTCTTTCTAACAATTTTGAGATGTGGTAAGCAGCCGATAAATGTGAACAAAACCTTTGATAGGGGTTAAAGCCTTCAGCAGTATAAATGTGCCATCACTGGTGACCCCCAGTGAACCTGGCAATCACTGCCACGCTGCCTCCTCCTGAGCTCTTGGGTAGATCTGTACCTCCCACATCTTCAGGGCATGAATCAAGCCCCTTTTCTTTGCTCCACAGACCTTGACACAAAAGGGACAGCCACAGTAGCAGGGGCATTTTGCGGGTCTCTGCCCTGGAGGGAGCCTAACTGGCCAGCATCACCTCCCACTCCTGTGGCAACCTTGGGACAGAGCCTGTACCCCTTCACCTGACAGGACATTTATCCATTAAATGACCCTGCACGTAAGGCTCACACCTGAAACAAGACCCACTGTGTGGGTCCTCATATTTTGGGCCAGAGGAAAGCCGAGAGGTCTGATCTGAGCAGCAGACTTACAAGTGAGAGACTGCAAATATCACTACTATTCTCCTGGTGTATCCAGTCTCTTCAGTGTTTCCTGCTGACAGAGCCTAAATGACAACCATCCACGGATTCCTACCCAGTGGAGCATCCAGAATACTCCTTATCCCTTCTGTGCCAACTGTAATTTAAAAGCCCCCCTCCCACATTTTGCAGTGTTTTGAAAAAAGCAAATCCAAACAAAATTTACATGTTTCTGAAACGAAGCCATAAGCAGGGGAAGGGAAAATGCCCTTAAGGATTGGAACCAAATGTGTTTGTGCAAATGAGACCCAGGATTTACAGTTACCTTCCAGCCTCCAGCAAGTGCTACAGTCTTAGCTTTGACTTAAAAACAATCTGTTTTCTTGTAAAGGTTGAAAAACACCAGTGATATTTTCTCCGGTGTACTGGCCAAAGTCCCACAGCCCTGGCTGGGAGAGGAAGGTGGATACATTGTCACAGGACACCCCCAGGGACATCTGCAGACACAGGTCTGTATGGACACACAGATGCACATCTGTGCTTCCCAGCAATACAGCAGGAACGATGCTGGGGGCCACCTTCAGAAGCCATCAGGACACAGATATGCTCCTTGTCAGAATCCCCCTCCCAAGCCCCTCCCAGCACTGCACACTCTGTGGCTTTCTTACAACTACGGCTGTGCTTTGAGCAGTGACCAGGCTCTGAAATAAATGAAGACATGCCTTGCTGAAATGACCCTAAGTGAAAGCAACAACTGGCACAAAGAAATAAACAAGCACCACAGCTGCAAATGAAAAAGGAGGAAATGGTGAGCCTCATCAGCCTGCTGTAGCTAACCTTGTGCTGGGCAGCTCACTGACTCCAGCAGTGTGGGGAGCCACACATCTCCCCAGGGGGTACCAGAGAGAAGGGGTCACTTTGCACACAGCAAGTGTGGGGAGAAGGGGACACAAGCATGGGAGGGAAGTGGGGGGCTCCCGTGACAGAGGCCCACCACAATGGCTGTGTGGCCTTTAGGAGCCTGGCACAGGGGTGCTGTTACCTGCTACCAGCCTGCAAAGAGAAGCAGTGACAAGGCTGGGGACATGAAAAGCAGTTATCAGGGGCAGAACTATAGGGATGAGCACACCTAGACATATGGAGACCTGCTGGACTGCCAGAACAGGCCTGTTACTGCAACAGCTTCTTTGGGCATACAGTGCAAGCCACAGCGGTCAGAACTGCCAGCCATGATTTATCACATTTACAGCTTAAAACCCAACCAAATACAACACTTCTGTTGGAATCAAGAAGTTCAGCTGAAGGTTCCTGGCCCAGCTGGGAAGGCAGACGCTGTCCTGCCCCTTGGTTCCTCTCCTGATAGGCTGTTGTGGCTCAGAAGGGTGAAGCTCAGACACAGCACGCTGTGTCACACTTCAGCTCCCTTTAAGCTTTCAAATGAGGGCTTACACGGGGCTTAAGTGCAGCCTGTCCCAACACAGCATTGGATTTCACAGCTCCCATGTGCTGCTGGGTTGCCACCTCCAACTGAAAAGGGGATGAGTGCCCTGCAGGCAGCCTGGCAGGCAGTCCATCCACCCAGATACCCTGAGCAGGGGATGGGGAGCACCTGATCACAGCAGCCCTTCCCATGTCCCTGGAGGGAAAGACAGGGAGGCTGAGATCAGCAGGACAGGCTCCTGCTTCCCTTGCCTCAGTTAGCAAAATAACTCCCAATATCCATCTCTTCAGAAAGCATTTCATGGTAACCATGGCATGTTTTACCTCTGTGATCAAGCCTGTGCTCTTCTTCGCCCACATCCCTGCTGGCTCCCCATGGCTCACCGTGAGCCCCAGGGTGACCACAGAGTCCCCACCCATCCGGCCCTTGGGCTGGGATGTCTGACATGCAGCATTCAGTTCCCACGTGAAGTCAGCATGCTCTCGATACATGGCATGCTACGTCCTCAGCCATGAACACCTCAGGTGGGCCGCTCACCTTCCGGCAAGGACAGCTGAGTATGACAGGGCTGGGCTGGGGAGGGGCAGCACAGGGGAAGAAGCTGCCAGAAACAGGAGAAAGGACACAAAATACTCTGGGAGAATAAAAGCCTCATCCCCTTCACAAGTCCTGCAGTAACAAGAAGGCAAGAAGCACAAGAGTATCAGCAACAACAAAACCCAAATTAAAAATTATGACCAGCAACTTGCTCCAGTGATGCCATGTAACAACTGTGTCTAGGAGAAACACTTCCTAGCTCACCATCAGTGCTGCCACAAGCATCTGCTTTATTGTACACGGTATCAAAAGCATCAGGCATCCCCACCGGAAATCATGCCCTCTCCTGCCATTCACTCACATCCCATCTTCTTTTTCCCTTGCACGTTATTTTCTACAGGCAGCAGCTTTTTGGCAGGAGTCTCAGCGTCTGTTTGCAACAGGGCATGGCAAGGGAAAGCAGACAACTCCTTCTAAAGCATCCTCTTCCTGAAACCCCTTCAACCCTTCCTGGCTGAGAGGAAATGCAAGGACTGGTAATGACTCAAGTGCTCCTCTGGGAAACAGCAGTGATTTTAGAGAAAGATGAAATAACTTTTAATCCAAGCCTAGTCCTGAAGAGGGGAACTCCACACTCTGTAGCTCGAGTTCACAGCTGCGCATGAACAAAGCCGGGATTCAGGTGCCCACCAGCAGAGACACTGGAAAAGATACAGCTACTTTACTGAGGTAGTCTCACCTACATTAGATACATTGTGAGTGATACAGTAAACACATCTGAAGGAATACAGATTCCTCAGGGAATAGTGTATTTGCACACAGACCCCAGTTACATCACACCACTACGTAAAGTCTCAAATAACTGAGGATACAAAGGTAGACCTGAGACACATTAGCAGAGCTGAAGACATATCCAAGAACTGGTCCAGTTGGGCCACCAAAACCTGGCACTGGGAGAAGATGCATAAAAGATGCCTGCCATACAGCTGTTCTGGATCAGGATAGAGACGAGCTGGTGGATGTGGATTACAGATCATTTTCCGTCAAAATGTCTTGAATGATATTTCTCTCAAGCTTGGATTTCTAGTAACCCTTTTGTTCAGCCTGAAAAGTCACATTGCTTGGAAAAAATCTCTTCCTGCCTTTTAAAGGCAGAGTGGCAGTGTCCCCTCCTGAACACACTGTGATTTACAGTCTTCCACACTCACACTGGCAACACAAGCCCTTACGCAGAGACTGCAGACAGCACTCCTGCCAACACATACGCTGTCACAGCACTGCTCCACATAAACACCCTGCATTCACCTTGTTTATATTTCCTCCTGTACAGGCTGCGACAGCTCACAAACACACACAAAGCCTAATTTATATTTATAATAAATCTCCCTTCTTCATTCACTGCAGGGGAAAAGAGCCCTGGTACAAATACAATTTGTTGAGAAAATGGTGTAACAGCTCTAAGGAGAATCAGGCCCGTGTTCTTCTGTAGATAAAGAGGACAAAGCCACACCAAACACACGTGTACACTCCTACACATGCCTACAAACATGGAAGGAGTCCCACATATACACACATACACACAGATACTCTTCCACCTGCGCTCTCACATACACTGCTCAATAACAGCACCTGCTGTCCCTTCTGACTCGCACGTGCTTTCAGGCAGCACAGACTTTGCGAGGTGCACTTTCATTACACAGGTGCTCACAGCCTCAGATAAGCGACAGGAAAACGACACTGCAAGAGAAGTACTGTCACCATCAGTGGGATATGCTTGTGCCTGGGTCTCACAGGTCCTTCTCAGGTGGTGCAGCTATTTTAAAATGGGGGTTGCAACTTGTTTCTTATCTCAACTTGCTAAATATATACCTATTCTGCTGTTGAAAGAATGCAGAGAGGGAGTTAGGTGGGAAGGCAGATTTCTGGTGGTGCCACTGATAGTGCTAGAAGAGAAGAAGAAATTTTTTTATTGTACTCATGGAAAAATGTGACCCCCAGTTTCTTTGTAGACACATGCTTTGGAGGATTTATGAGGTCATGGGTTTCTCCGTGCTGTCCACAAACTGGCTGTAGCCAAGAGTTGTCCTTTTGTTTCAATCTGGTTTCAGAGAAAAGGTTGTGATCGCTCTTCTCTCCACAAAGGACCTTGCTGCTGCTTCCCAAGACTCCATCACCCTGAGGCTTGATTGTGGCAGTGTGTTCCCCACAGGACAGTGCTGTCAGCCTGCTCTGAAGCTGCGCCTAGTGTGCCATGTGGGTGCTTGCAGGGGAAGCACACCCAACCAGTCCTCTGTGGTCTCTACTGGCTCCCAATAAGCTTCCATTAAGGTGACCTAACTATTAATTCCTGTCAAGGTGTTGTGCGCTCACATGTCTTCTGTACAGCTCTAACTCCTGATGGCCTTGCAGAGTTTGAGTGACTCAGGCAATTCATCTGATCTGCCACCTTCTCTCCATCCTGGCAACACTAAGCTCGACCAAAAACTTCACTCCGCATCACCACCAAGCACACCAGCAGCCCGCCCAGCTACCAGAAAGTTCCTGTGCACTGACATATTGGGAGCTGGAGGATGGGCATCACCTAATCCCAGCACTGCTCCGCTGCTGACCCAGGGCTCATCATGCAGCACATCGCCGAATTCCCGTGATGGTGAGAGCACTATTACACACTGCCCGAGCCAACTGTACCACTAAGGTGAGCTGACACATCACCTGGCACTGCTGTGCTCAGATCCCTCCACTTCACTCCTCCCTGGGGCACCACAGGGCCTCAACACGGCATCAATTCTGTTTGTCGACGTTAAGGTGCTCATGTTTGTCGCTAGAGATTTCCAAGTTAGAGACGACTCTACTCCGGGTATTCTGAAGACTAGTAATGGCTATTTAACTCCCCAGAAATTCTGTCACAAGGGGAAGATTAAAGGTTGCACATACACACACATGGAGCTATGAGGATATCAAGACAGTTTTCTTGGACATTTTTCTCCAGCTTTTGAAGTCAAACATCTAAATAGGAGAGTAGCAATGATGGCTGGAAATTACCACTATTTGGAGGTAAAACAGAGACCTGCTGAAAATCCTTGCCAAACTATGTGGAATTTGTAAAGACTAAATGCTGCCTAGGAGAAAGTAAAGCCCCATGCATTTTAGCTGGACATTCTTCTCCTCCAGCCTATTGCTTCAAGCAAACAGATAGCCTTCCTACCAACATACATACGGAGCAATATGGGCACTTACCCTTCTGCAATCCTGCTTCTGTCAGGTCCTGACAGTGGGATAGCCCAAAGCCATGGAAGAACCATGTAGAAGGTCAAAAACAAGCCCACTCCTGGCACAGCTCTTCCACAAACACCACTGCGAAAAGCTAACCCGGGGATGAGTCTCGGACCCTCTCTGGGCAGGCTGAAGCAGTCTAGAGACCACAGTCCCCCTAAAATCCTTCTGGGTACTTCTCCCTCTTCTCCCCATGCCACCTCTGGCTGATTTGAGCACCTGTCACATCCCTCCTCAAATACAGGTTGTGTATTCTCTGGGGCAGTGCCATGCCACATTTGTCCATCTTTTGGAAAATCTGCAGCACAGAGATCCTTGGCTTTGGATCCCAGCTGCTAGTGGGTATGAATAATTGGTAATTAAAGTAAAAGTGAAGCCATACCAGGGGATTGTTGTGCCTCTAAGTTTTCTCCAGTCTACTCTCAGGAGACACAGGACAGCCACCAGAGATAAAAAATAAATCTCAGCCTACGAGGTTTACACAGAGACCATCAAAAATATGCGTCTGTATTGTTCTGACCTCCAGATCTTTTTTTTCCTTCACATTTTCCTAACCTTTAAAAGGCATGTAAGATAAACAGAGGAGAAGCTAGGCAGACAACATCCTCGGAAGAGATGTAGGAATATAATCAAGCCCTCAGACACACGCACACAAACACCATAATTTATCTCTTCCTCCTCCTGTTTGATATTATCCTCTGTTCTAGTATCATAATCTGTTGCTATGGAAACAGCTATGATGTCACTACAAGAGGTTTATGGATGCCTTGAACAGGAAGGAAAGGTACAAGATGATGGGAGAGGGAAAAAAAACCACCTACAAACAGCTGCTGAGCAGGAGATGTTCCAGGAATGGCAAGTGTTAACAGGGAAAAGATAAATACATCAACGGTGCTAGAGTTGTTGCAGACAAGAGCAGAATATAAACCACACTTAAAAAATAAAGAATGCTTACAAATTTTGCCTACAAGTAAAAATATTCTGGGTAAGCTAAAGGACCTTCCTGAAAAAAACAAACTTTCTTTGAAATGTTCAGCAAGTTTTCTGGGACTGGATATTCTCTGAGTTTTGCTGCTAGAGTCCAAATCTCCACCAAGCCACTCCATCATCTGCTGTAACACTCCCTCCAGAAGCGTAACACTCCATCAATGCAGCTAATAGTTAGGGAGCTTGCTGGCTACCCACCATCCTGTGTATGCCTCTACAACCTGCAACTAGAAAAAACCCTCGTGTCTTCAAGCAAAAATAAACAGAACCATAAAATCCCTTAGGTTGAAAATCATGTCTAAGGTCAATGAGACCAGCTGTTAACCAAACACTGCCAAATGCACAACCAACCGTGTCCCCAAGCACCACATCTATACGTCTTTTAAATACCTCCAGAGATGGAGACTCCACCACTTCCCTGGGCAGCCTGTTCCAGTGCTTGACAAACCCTTTCCATAAGGAAATTTTTCATAACATCCAATCTATACTTTCCCTGGTACAACCTGAGGCCATTTCCTCTCGTCCTGTCACTTGTTACCTGTGCAAAGAGGCTGACCCCCATCTCACTACAACCTCCTTTCAGGTGGTTGTAGAGAAAGATAAAGTCTCCCCTGAGCCTCCTTTCCTCCATGCTAAACAAGCCCAGCTCCTTCATCTGCTCCTCATAAGTCTTGTGCACTAGATCCTTCAGCAACTTCGCTGCCCTTCTCTGGACATGCACCAGCACTTCAATGTCTTTCTTGTAGCGCTCTTGTGCCTTTAAGATTTGTTTCTTGGAGAACGTCCAGCCTTCCCAGACTCCTTTGTCCCTCAGGACTGTCCCAAGGGACTCTATCAATCTGTCTCCTAAACAGGCCAGGGTCTGCCCTGTTCAGAAGCCCAAAGCAGCCATTCTGCTGAGCCCACTCCTTACTTCTTGAGAATTGACAACCAATCATTGTACCCGAAACGGCCTCCGAACACCACATCACCCGCAAGTCCTTCTCTGTTCACATAAAACAGGCCCAGCAGGGTGCTTTCCTTTGCTGGCTCACTCACCAGCTGTGTCAGGAAGTTATCTTCCACACACTCCAGGAACCTCCTAGACTGTTTCCTCTCTGCTGTTTCCTCTCTGTGCAAAGACACACTGAATCCACTGGATCACATCCAGTAGCAAATAAACACCCTGACCCCAAACTACAGGCAAAAAAAGAGCTTTTCTTGCTCTCTTCACCCAAGAGAAAAACCATAACCTTACAGACCCGCTGCCAAACATACTGACATACCTGCCCTGCTACTAGAGGGAACAGTATGCTGAGCCTCACATGCCTGAGATGTGCCCAGCCTTCAGGCCATGCACATCCATGGGTGGGATGATGCACATGTGGTTCTCACCCGGGAGCTCAGGTGCTGATGACTGGACCTCCATGCTCGTACCTTTTTTGGCCACCCTGACTGATGGTGAGAGTAGAGCAGACACGATGACAGAGAGGGTGGGACAGTCACATATGTCCTTAAAGACATCATGTGCAGGCTGAGGGAAAATTCAACAATTTGAATTTGCCTCATGGGGAGGAGGAGGGAGGATGGCACATCAAATTTGTCTTGCATTGTCCTGGGAAGAGCAATGGCAGCGAAGGAGGAAACCACAAGGATCTCAGATCAATGAAAAGTGATGGTGTCTCAGATAACCTCTGTCCCATCAGAGTTTCCTGAGCACGGTGAGCAGGACCAGAGATTTTAAGGGAATGCCACAGCATCAGTTTTGCCTCTGGTGTCAGCTCCACATGGGGAATACCCAGACAGACTCTCTGTTCTGCCTGTGAGCATTAGGATATTAGTATTATCTCCTGTCCTTGCTCACCTCCCCTTCCACAGATGTTAAGAGACAACTGCAGGGGAAAAAAATCTGGGAGAGACTGAAGTCTGAAGAGAGTGGGAGAGACTGAAGTCAGTAAGGGCAACTGCAAAAACAGTCCACGATGGGATCGTCAGCATTTCAGTCAATTTTCTGTTCCTGCCAGCCTTGGTTGTGACAGCCTCAACCCCTGAAGTTCTCGGGGATCATCTCCCTCTCTTCTGTTACAGTCACTTGCCCTCATCTTTGCTCCCCACCTGCCTCTCTCATCCTCTTCTCTCTTGTTCCTGACCTACCGACTTACACCTTCTCAATCTTCAGCCCACCCTTTCCTTTCCCGGAGGAACCTCTGTCACAAATGTTGTGAAAAACCCACACATTGTGATTCCCTCTCCCGAAAGTGCCCTGACAATTCGTGCGATGCACCCTCCTGTGTCTGCACCTACATGAAATGCAAATCCTTTGGGGTGGGAACTATCTACCCCTTCATGTCAATGTCATGCCTAGTACAGTAAGGTTCTGCTTTTGTTTGGCACAGCAAATGCAACTGTTATTAGGAACACCTCAAAAGCACCAAAGGAGAGTAAAAGAATAGGAGGTGTGAAAACAATGCCAAGTGTTTTGTGTGTTTTCCAGTTTCTTTTATAATTTGTGGGCAAGGTTCTGTTCATATTTTTTATTAAATCGTGTTTTCTCTTCCGTACTTTATATTTGGGACTGCAGAACAGACAACAAAGCTGATCTCGGTGAAGAAACAGAGACTGTGCTTTTTAAATTGGAGGGTGACACCAAGCAGGATTGCAAAATTGGGGGAATTAGATAAGAATTCAAAACAATCACAACAAATTGAAGGGTACAGGATGACATTCAAATGGGACAGATACAAAAATCACACACTTAGGTAGGAAAGTCTACCTCCACACATACAGGATAGGAAATGGCTCATGAGGCATCAGACTTCTTGGACAGAATCTGTGAGCCACAGCACATCACAAGCTACACAGAGATGAACAGTGTTACAGTGCAGAAGTTAAACCAAACAGGAGTACTGCCTGTAACAGACATGAAGGAACACTTTTGCTCTCCTTGGCCAGCACAGGACCCAACATACAGCACTGTGTTCTAGCAGTGCCATTGCAGAGAGAGATGGACTAGCTGAACGGAGCACAGAGAACCAGGAGGATGGTCAGAGCTGAAGAGGAAAAGATACAAGAGTTGAAGAACGTGTTCGAGATATGATTTAGCCTAAGGAACACAAAGGAGAGACATGACAAAGACAAAGGCATAGTTTTCCTACATCCACAGTTAAAACGACAATGAATCAGAGCGAGGAAAGCAGAGAGGAGTTACAGAGGAGGTAAAATCTTTTCAAAGCAAAGGGCAATGATGACAGCCTGGGCATGCTGTGGACCATCCGTACACGGGGAATATGCTGGACAAGCTGTTAGAGAGCATGCTGGACAGGCATTTGATATCCTGCTTTGAAACACTTCTTTAAATCTTTCCTTTGCCCATTTCCTATGTAAATGATTCAGGTGAGAGGTAAGTTTCTTTGGCATTTCAGCATAGCCCAGAGCCCAACCTGTCAGCCTTTAGTACCAAAGGAGATGTTAGCCCGCAGGGTTCTGCTAAGTAACACCATTGTTCCAGGTCTTGCTAGTACCTCTACAGATTAAAATCTATAAAGAACAGGGAAAACAGCTGCCCTTCGTAGTTTCCCAAGTGTCTCTGACAAATACCACTGCCTTGTGGGATGACCTTTCCTGCTTTTCAGGGTAGGAGCTGTGTGTGACTGCTCTTACTTTGTCCTTCCAGAGGCAGATGTCAGCACAGGCCCTGGAAGGTGAGCGGGACAGAGAAGGACATGTAAATAGAGTGAGCTTTAGCTTCTCCAAACATATGTCCCGTTCAGTGGTGACACTGAAGAAAACCAAGGCAGTGAACTACAGCATCCTTCACCCAGCATGAAACTCCCTCTCCCTCCAGAACATGACACAGACAGGCCAATGCTCATCACACGGAGACCATGCTTCCCCAGTGTAGCTCCCCAGGTTTCAGTGACACTGCTGCTGATCTGTATCAGAACCAAGCTCAGGAGCAGCTCAAGGGGTTCACATTTCAAAGATGTGTCCCTTCCTCTGGCTATTCTGTACACGTCCCGTGAGTAAGCAAAAGACTGTTCTTGGCATCATTCTGCCCGTGGCCTGATCAGACAGCCACTAGCCACTCTTTATATAGCACCTTGAACATATACAGCATTGTATAAATACACACTATTACATCTTATTGTTACTTCCATTCAACAAATAAATCCTAATGGCACAGACAGCTTTTTAATTTAGTCCTGACACTGGATTTCCCCAGGTATTTTGAGATGTGGCAATGTCTTTGCCAGCCTACAGAGACGAAGGCTGCTCCTCCACTCACATGCATGGCAAGTCTTAGTAGAAGTATTTTTTCCATCAAAGTTACCCAGTTCTGAAGGCTACCTGAATTCAGGAGTGGTCCCAAAATATAGGCACTAGTGCTTTCCTGAGGATGGACCTCAGTTTGCTGATATGGCCAAATGAGGGAGTATTCAGAGGCGCTCTGTGCTATAAATAAGGGATAGCAGTAACAGGCCTCTACTCTTCCTGCATGACAAACAAATGGCTAAATGCCGTGTCTGGAGTGAAATTATCATCTGGGTTTATTTTCAAAAGAAAAGGTGAATTCTGTACTGCTAGAGGAAATAGTTTCAAAAGAGAAGGCTTCCAGTTAAACACCTTGGTCCACATTAGAGTACGTAAACAGCTTAAGAAACAACCCTTTCTCTAAATAATGTTTAATTCTCACTTCTTGTTGTCCACCAGTTATCCTTCCAAAAGTAAGAGAAAGACCTATAAATAATATTTCACATTCAGAGGGCAGAGATTTCCCAGTAAGGGTGAGGAAACAACCTCATTTTATAAATGGAGTGATTAAGCTATAGAGGCCATGAGTCAGAAAGGTACTTCAGCGTGTGGCCAGCTTTAAAGACATAAACAATCCTAATGAAGTCAGCAGCACTGTCTGTGAGCTTAAATTTAGGCACAGACCTGAAAATATCTTCTTAAATTGGGATCAGGGAGGAAAAGGGTGGAACCTTAAAAAAACCCCCAACAAACCAGTCTTAGCCTACCTGTTCACTTCAGACACGGGGATGGGGACACCATAATAGCTGTAAGCCCACCACTGAACGCCTTTGCAAACCCTCCCCAGGGGTCTCGCCCACAGGCAGCACTACCACAGTTGCCTTGAGTCCTGCAGCTGGAAGAAGCTGTCTCATCTGCCTCATACTGGTGTCTCAGCCTGGTCCCAGTCACTGCACTTCCCTTGACCTCGCCATCTGGCAGGACTGCTCTAACATCAGCAACTGGGACCCACTCGGTGAGGCCCACAATCAGGATAGGGATTTATCTCCAGGCCCAGGTCACCAATCCTGTCACGATTTGACTTCCCAACTTCCGTCCTGATCAAATATTCACATACTTTCATGCACCACTGCTGTGACGCTGCCAAAATCGGCCCTTATTCATTTAGCCACCCGAGTCCATTATCTGCCTCCAAATACACAGTCTAACTTCCCAAGGTTGAGCTAAGTTCAAGAGTCTCACAGGCCTCAAGAAGGTCTCTAGGCTGTTCCCCTTCATTAGAAGAATCTACACCGAACAAGGTGCACAGGCAACTCTTATCCAGTCTGGATGAAACGACATCCAGTGGTCCCAAAGCACCATGTAAAACTGGGCAGTAAATAACAACCGCTGAGCAAATGGGGAAACCTAGTGATGGAAAAATGAAAATTATTTCACTTTCCAGGCCAGCTGAGGTGTCCAACTGAAGCCAACTGGGTCCTCCCCACCTGTTACAGCCACGAAGAGGAATGCACTGCACAGAGTCCAAGAGCTGACGACTGCAGTGAGTAACTGAGCTTGCCTCTTTGTCTGCTCACCCTGGCCCCTAGTCCCAGCAATGCTCTTTCCCCTTCTGAAAATAAAACAGCATTTTTCACCCGTTACATCGCAAACTTGTTTAATCACTAGACACAGCAGCATGATAAGAGCAAGAACTTTAACTGGAGGGGGCTTCCTGTTATCCTGGCTATAGCCATATCCTGAGCAAATAAAAACTTAGGCTTTTGGACCCAGCACTGACATAGCTTAAGTTCTGGTTATTATTTCATAAACAGGAAGCGTCTCTGAGTTATCATCTCCCTGCATGAACTTTGGGGTAAAAACCTTTACTCCGCCTCACTGGGGCCACTTCCCTGACGAGCAAGTTTTGTGTGCTTTAACGAGATTTGAGGATGCATTCAAAACCCAGCAGGGCTGGCCTGTTTCTAGCATTAAATGGCATCTGATCCACAATGAGTACAGGGTCAGATTTTCCGGCTTTCCCAGCCCCACGTGTGACAAGGATAGCGTGCAGGCAGGTCCCTGCCTGTGCTCAGCTCTAGCAGCCGCACTGGTGGCGAGGTGCAATTTACAAATATTACCCAGATTAATTCCATGAGCCACCCACATACAAAACTACCGATGCGGCTGCTAAAAATACACCCTGAATTGCAACAAAGTTGTCAAGAATAAGTAAGAAGCAAAGTGAAGAGGAACAAAACCCAAACAAAGGTAATCACTGTTTAGAAAATAAAGGTTGATACATATAAATACATCTCTTTACGCAATTGTGAAGGATGCCAGGTACGAGACGCCAAGGAAATCGCTGGAGACACCTGTCCTAGGCAAAAATCTACCCACAGTCTGTGATGTTTAGCAGACCCTCTCTTAAAATGGGGTCTCCCCTGGTCCATAGAGTCTGGCTGTATTCTTTGCACAGCAGGAAAAGTCACAAGTTGAGTGCACAGGTGACGATTTTGCACAGCAAGGGCAACACTGCCTAGAGGAAGGTCTAGAGAACCAGATTCTTGCCTGGCTCAAGCCATGCACCTCCTCTGAAGCCAATACAGCCACTCCTGATGAAGCCACATCTCTGGTGCTCAGTGGCATGGCAGCCACTAGTTTGCCTCAGCTCTGGAGCAGAGGACATGTGGGATTACACTTGATGAGGTCTACTTTGAAACTCAACTCATTTCCTTGTACAGCTCACAAACGAAACTAAAAACCAGGTCAAACATTGCACAGCAGTGTTACTTCTGTTTTGTTTCACTTGTTATATTTTTATGTCCTTCATTTTACTGTGAAGCTCACCACCATCCAGAAAAAAAAAAAAAAGGATAAGAAAAACCCAGGAGAGGAGAAGACAAGAGCAAAACCTCCAAATTCTTTAAAACAAATGGGAAAATTCTCCTGGCACAGTGTGTGTGGGAGAGGATTTCACACCAGATATTCACTTATTTATCATGCCTCGCCTATTAATATCAGGTGAGGCACCATTCTGCTTCCCAGAACTGGTATTTAAGCCAGCTGCTCTGCACAAGCACACACCACCCTCACCTGCACGTCAAGAATGGTAGGTGACTTTCTGCGTGTGCTCTACGTTATCACTCACTTAAATTTCTACTGGAACCACTTCATAAGGCCTTTGAGGTGTCACATTTCCTCCCGGGGTGCTTTTTCTGTCAAAGAGCCTATGTTCTGAAATCGGTACGGCGGGGATACGGTTTCACCTCCCCTCGCCTGCCTTGCGGTGGTGGCGGTGGGCGTGCATGTGTGCCACCCGAGACTGCTCGGTCAAGGGCAGGAGCAGAGCAGTGCCTGCCCGTCGCAGTGCTGATCCGAGCCCTCGGCTCCCGGGCTCTCCTCCGTGGCCTGACTGTACCTGATGCTCCAGAGGAGGGCTACAGACCGAACTGCTTAGGCACATAACGTGAAGCTCGCAGGGGAGGATGGCAGTCCTTGCCTCCTTCCAAGGAGGAAATTGCATCCCCTGCGATAAGTAAGTTTTTATCTATGCACTGCGATATTGCAGGGAATTCTAAGGACCTCTCATGGCAACTAGGAGGCGAAAAACAATCATTAACCCCTCCTCCACCTCCCTCGAAGCCATTCAGCAGCAATTTAACCGGCAAGCATACCGCAACAGAACACAGATAAAACAATTCCTATCAGCCTTTACGCTATCTCCGGCTCCTGCCATTTGGGATATTCACCTACTTCCAGGCTTAAGCCATGCTGCAGAGCCTGGCTGCAGACCCTTCCGTATCTGCTGCGGGGGATTTGTTTCTACGGGTCACTTTCAGGGTATTTTTTCCTATCTGCTCTCTTTTTCCAGTCAGGCAGAAGCAGGGGCGCCGCTGAAGTTAGGATGCTCTAAGGAACCGCTAAACTTCCACCGCACGCTCCGGTGCGGCACCGCCGCCCCCTCCCCAGGAAGAAGCCGGCGCCCTGCTCACCCCGGCAGTGGCCGAGGCCTCTTCTCTCCTCTTCCCTCCCCTCCCCTCCGCTGCCCTGCCCGGCTCCGGGGAGGCGGCCGTGCCGGCGCTCGCCCACTGCGGCGCGCCGGGAAAGGGAGCGCGGCGGCGCTGACCGCAGGCCCCGCGGCCCCTCCGCCCCCGGCTGCTGCGGACCGGCCGGGCGCCACCGCTCGCCAAGGGGCCCCGCACCGCCCCGCACCG
>VXBT01003525.1:849779-871096 GCA_013400235.1 Oriolus oriolus | reverse complement strand
GGGAGGAAAGGAGAGGGAGGGAGGGAAGGAGGGGGGCTGGCGCGGTGCCCCCGCTCTCAGCGCGGCATGGCTGCGTGTGCCGGGGCGCCTGCAAAAGTTGCGCTGGGGGTGAGAGAAAGGGAGAGAGAGACGGAGGGAGAGAGAGGGAGACGGAGACCGAGACGGAGAGGAGGAAAAAAAAAAGGAGGAAAAAAAAAAAAAGCAGCGAAGGGAGTTTGCAAATAATCAAGCGCCGATGGCACCGATCGCGGCTTCCCAGAAGGAGCGGGAGCGAGCGAGAGAAACCCTCTGCTGAGATTATGTGGGATCTTGTTTAACAACACATTTCAATCAGGAGAAAAAAGGAACAGTCAACAGAAGTTGGTGAAACACTTCTGTCTTCCCCCCCCCTCCTCTTTATAGAAAAGAGAGGAAAGGAAAAAAATAAAAAGGCAGCTGATTGAAGCTTTGCAACTCACTGGTTGTGGGGATCATATAATTTGTGCTCATGTTTTACAATAGCATGGAAAATTCCTACCTCTCCCCCTCTCCCCAAATAAATCTTCTATTCCCTCAAGGCATTTCACAATCTGGTTCACTGACAAAAGTTCCAATTTATCTTTTTATTTTTTTCTCGTTTAGCTTACTTGCAGTGTAAATATTTAGCGGATGCATTTAAAATAAACATACGTTGTTGCTTTTAGGAGTCAGGTTGTGTTTTTGTTTTGTTTTGTTTTTTTAAAAAAGGAACCACATCAAAGAAGTGTTTACTAACTGAGATTGACAGCCTATTCTCCCCCTCCCTCTCCCCCCACCCCCCGGTTTTTTAAATTTTAAATCATCCGTCTCTCCAGTTGCGGTCTTGCTGTAGGAGCACCAACCCGACGAGCATCATTTTTGTCGGTGCGCAGAGGAAAGCTGTAGGTGAAGCCACAGGAACCCCCTTTTCCTGACAGGAGCTTTACAAAGGAAGGTCAGTCGCCAGGTACCCATTACGCAGGCAAAGGAAGCTGAGACTCATGCAAAGCCTCTGGCAAAGGTGGAAACAAAACCTCGGGCTGTGATCCTGCATTAACAGCCGTCTGGATCTGCCTGCCTGGAGCTCCTTACAGATGAGCAGTCTGGGACTGGACCGGTGAAGACGTAACTCCCTTTGTGCTCGCTGTTACTGCTGATCCCCCAAAACGCTGCCTCTCGCTGCTGCTGGTGCCACCCAGACCTCTCCCACCGCAGCACTTGGTCGCAGCGGGGCTCAACACCCGGCTACGCCCACTGATGCCTCGAGGACGAGGCAAGAGGTAACTTTTGCTTGGGGATTTCAGTGCGAGTCAAGCGCTCCAGCCAGCCTGGCCCTTGCCTCGGGGTGCTGCAGGTGCCTACGCTGGCAGATAAAAGCAGGCCAGGGAACAACCCATGCTGACCAGCCGATGGAGCAGGATGGCCACGGCTGCGCTGCGGAGGATGTGATCCCCAGGCTCCTGTGGGCCATCTTGTTTGCAAGGTATCTTCAGTGTTTTGCATGATTTTTCTCCCTCCACTGAAAAATGCCTGAAACTACAGGAGAGCTGTCTCACGCCCCATTAGCATTCTGTTTGCAACATGAAGCTGAGGATACATTTTAAATGTGTCGGGGAGTGCCATGCAGGGCCGGTGGAGGTGATTAAGGGCTCAAAAGTGGGCTGGGATGGCACTGGAGGAGTATGTACAGCAGAGGGAGCAAAACCTGCTCCCGTCTCATCCCTGCTTCATTTTGAGAGTGATCCCGAGATCAACCATCACTAAATCTTGGAAAGAAATGGAGCTACCTCCAGCTGGACCACTGGGCAAGTCCAGGCCAGAGCTGGAGGGCAGGTGTGTGGATGACAGCAGGCACAGTATTTCAACATGCTTCTTGTCCCTCTTTTATTTAGCCATGGCGACCCTCAGGGTTCAGCTCTAGGCACGAGACAAAAGCCTCATATTTTACTGAGACGTGTTTCTGGTCATTTTAATTCTGCACTGCTCTCTTCTTTATGATGGAGAACCTTATCTGCGTTCCAAGGCTACTGATGCTTCTGATCCCAGCCTGCCTCCCCGTCCTTGATCAGAGCGGCAGCCATGGAGCCCTGTCTCAGAGACACAGAGAAGATGTGACGTGTTGGAGAAGAGCAGACGATAACACTAGAGGAGCAGGCTGCTACAGGAACTGGCTTCACTTGGCATTGCATTCTGCTGCAGCGTGGCTCCAGGTTAGTCACATCACCCTCACTCCCCTCAGCTGCAGAACGGGGCAGATGTACCAGTCTGTGCTGTGTGAGACTGCACTGATAGTTTCTTCTCCTTTTGTTTCACCCAGGCCTATCCCATAGCCCGTGGGGTCTGTCCATCAAAGCTGGCATGACACAGGAGCTTAAAATACAAACCAAACTCACTCCTTGCCAGAAGAAAAGGAGGAAGGGGTCATCAGAGATGTCTGCAGGACTCACCATATGTGGCCTGGGCATGGAAGTGGTGCCCCCTGGCCCTGTGGCTGGCGGATGGAACACAAAGAGGGACACAGGAACATCCAAACCTGTGTGTGACATACTTAGGCAAATGCTAAAGTTGTTGGCTTCAAAGCACAGGTTATTCTGCTTGTCTTAGGGAAAAGGTGCTGAACTTGATGGACCTTGAACTTGGCTGGTCCAGGACATCAATTCCTGAATACCTCTCAGGTTCAGTGTTGCCAAGGACGTTACAGACTCTCATCCACTCACAATTTGTCCCGAGATAGGAAAATTAATGGGCATGTTTTCACCAACAAGGACTGTTCTGATCTTACATGTTTTTAAATGTTGTTGCCAAATAGGGCCACATTTGGTAAATAACAACCAGCCCCAACAGGTCCTGGCCTCAGCCCAGACTGGCTGCGACAACATGCTGCATAGAGGATGCTGGTGTTTCGTGGGCATGCAGAGGGAGCAGAGGTTTGCCCACAGCCCTCCTCCCCAGCTCACACAGGGGCCTCCCCCTGAGTGTCTCTTTCGGAGAGGACTTAGGGCACGTGATTGGAGCTAAGGGGATACAACTCCTTGCTGTACTTCCCCACTGCTGTGAACAGATGGGGATGCACTCTGGACATGGCCCAGCTCTGAGCCTACAACCTTCTTTCCATTCTCCCCAAAGCTGAGCATCCATGCAAGGATGTTACACCCTTGGTCACCTGGGCCCCTGAGCCGAGGCCAGAGCTGTGGTGTGAACATGCCTGTGGTGTGAACATACCTGTCGGGAGCCAGTCATCAGCAGTGCGGCTGCAACAGCCCCGGGGCAAGGCCGTTCTGCTGGAGAGATTGTGGTCCCCTCTCTGCGTGCCTGACACTCCAGGGGCTGCCACTGAAATTTTGAATCCTGAGAGACCTTCCCACCTCAACAGACTACTACTTCTCTCTGTCCCCTTCACTTGTGAGAGGAAGGCAGACCAGCACTGGAGAAGCACCTTTTAATGCCTCATCTTCAGGTTTTTTCATTTCTCTGTTTGCATATTTGGGTCTCCCATAAACACAGCCATAGTCTGGGTACAAGGACGTGGCGTGCTCAGCTGTGTTGTGGAGAATCCTGTGCCACCACGGCAGCAGCATCCCCAGCTATGTCCAGCGTGGCTGCTGGGTGGTGGTGGCAGACACTAAGCCAGGGAAAGGAGGGGTGGCCTTTTCACAGCACTGAGCTGGCACTCAAGGGGGCTCCATTTCTGCTCCACATGTGCAAATTTTGGTGGTCTTGGCCTGTAACTCACTTCTCCAGAAAGGCACATGGTGTTCCACTGGTGGGTCTCAGGGGCCTGTTACCCTCGGGGGTAACAACCTGAGCCTATACCTAACTGCAGTGGGAGCAGCAGGAATTGCTGTTTCTTGCTGGAAATGGTGAGAGTTTGGGCTTTTTTAAAAATTTTCTGTTAGAAGTTACCACAGATTTTGAAAGTCAAGTTTAAGAAGGAAGGCAGATGAGTTTTAAAACATAGTTTTTGGTCATCATTCCCATTTTAGGGGGGTTGTGTGAGTGGACAAAAGATGCCCTTTGGTCTCTCAGAGCCGGAAGCTCTACGGTGGCTTCACCACCTCTTCTCTGGTGCCTCTGCCAAACTCTGGCTGTACCAAGAGCATGCCCAGAGGCATTGCCAGAGGTGCCTGCTGCTGAGATGCAATTTCTTCCTCTTTCCCCCAAAGCTGGGGGTTCTGTGGCTCCCAGCTGTCTTGGTTTAGTGTCCATCCACTGCATTTATTTCTTTGGAGAGACTGACCTAAAACTGTACTAATAAAAGACTATATGGTACATTAAAAACAACAACAATGACAACACAACAAACCAAAAAAACCCAAAGAAAAAGCAGAAGAGAAAGGCTGTAAGCACACATGGTGAGCATGTCCCCTTCAGTGACAACGTTTCATACCTGTTTGCCTTCATGGTGGAGCTGGAATGCAGCAAGTTGTTAACAAGGATCAGGCCCCAAATCTTTCACATTAAGCAAAGCAAAATATTTTTTTTAAACAGCAGGGGAAGGTTTCCCAGTGAAATACACACAGTTGTTTTCTTTTTAAATGTAAATCAGTGAGGGAATGGACAGTTTAATTAAAAGCAAAATTATTAGGTCAGTGCTGAGGGAATCTACATTATTTGCTGGGTACACTCACATATTTTTACTGGTGAGTCAATTGCAATTTTTAATTTCTTTCCACCTAATAAGAGCAGCTCAGAGAGTAGCCACTGTGATGTGGAATATTTGGGGAAGGATTTTTCCATGGATAGCAGGAATGTCTGTTCTGTGTGCAAGCTGTGGATGCCCAGGCAGCATCCAGCATGCCCAGATGTATGTCCATTACAGCTCTGCTAATCACAGCATACTGTGAGTTGCAAGGGACCCACAACGACCCTCATTAGCAAACACTTGCTATAGGCTGCCTCTGTGGCATCACCTGGAGAAAATCCTGTCCCTTGTGACAGGGATTTTGCATCACTGCTAGTGGCTAGAACGCTTGGGCTTACCGCTGGCTGGATGCTAAGGGAAAGGTGCTACATTGTTAAGTGACTTTACACCCTGCTGCTGCTCTGTTGCTGGACTCTGCTCCCTTCAGCGTCACCCGTCCCTCCACACACAAGCCTTTTGGCAGGCAGGTGTTTTGTGGAAGCACCCCTGCCCCTTCCCTCAAGCCCGGGCGTCCCTCTTCCGCATGGCAAATGATACAGACGGACTCCCAAGCACACCAGTAAACAGGCAGCACACTGGGCTGGGGCAATGACTGCTTATTTTGTAAGGTTCTGAGGGAAGGCCCTTATCTTTGAACACATATAGAAAATATGCTGCATACTTGAGTGGGGTTGGGGACTGATGGCTCTGTCAGAGCTGAAGTTCCAAATAAGACCACAAAGCCCTACAGCACAATTATCCCATGCACCAGCAAATGGGACTCTGTAAGGACTCAGGTATTTTTACTCAGTCTGAACATCAGTGCCATCCTCAATGCAGCTCATGCGATGTAAATGCCCCTTTCAGGGGGTAACAAATGGATTTACAGCGCAGGCATACAGAGGGATGAGGTTTAATTCCCACTATGAGACCAGATGATGCTGATAAAGCCTTAGTGGCTTCAACAGATGTACCCTGATAGAGACAGGAGTGCGGTGCTGAGAAACAGGACAGATGCTGTAAAATGCTTTAGGTACCACGGATGGAGGAAAGGTGCGATGAAAGCGCACAGCCTGATCCATGCCCCGGGGAAGGCAGAGATCTGGGTCATCTCAGCCAGGCCTGCCACCACATCTGATCACATTCCTGAGCTTGCTTCCCCATCAGGAGTATCGCTGAAATAAATGCCCTAAAAATGGTGTGGCCTCTCTGTTTGAGGGGTTAAACACAATTTCCCATTGTCAAGCTTCTGCAGTTGGCTCAGGTATTGTTGCAGCAACTTGGATCCTTTTCTTCTTATTATTAATAAGAGAAACTTTGAAATATATATAAAAAAAGTGCTTATCAGATAATGAAATTCTAGCTGTGGTTGTCTTTCAAACAACCAGGGCCATGATTTAATTGGAAGTAATTATAGTCTTTTCTGAAGTATAATTTTTAGGGTATTTTTTCCCCTGACATTTGCAGTGTGGAAATTAAAAATAAAACGATGTCAGAATCACGAGATTTCAATCTGTCTTCAAACAATAATGTGGGCTAGTGTCAGAGGTTTGTCCTTGGCTGGAAGGAAGGAAAACTCACTGAAGAAAATCCTTCTGGTGAAAATCGCCAGTAGCACCTACTGGTGCATTTGCAGTGCTGAGAAATTCCTGAGAGACTCCTGCTTCCCAGAGCTCACTAGAAACCCTCCTACCTCTGCTGCAGTGGGAAAGGGCACATCAGTACCTAGCTCCTGAGAGCACCACATTTGTGATGCAGGCTTTGTTAATTATTTCACCGGTAAAGCTGTATTAAAAGATACACTTAGAGCAAGGAAAAAAATTTCCCATTCTACACAACAAAAATTAAATGTATTCATCGTATCCTGCTGAAAACAAAGTTAATTCCATACTTCTTTTTCCCCCAATATTTTTTTTCAAATTTTTAAACAAGAAATTTTTCAAATTATTTCTTTCTAAATTTCACCCTGTTTTCACTTCGCAATTCCTCACCTTCCTTCAGTGAAACCACCAGTGTATCCCCTAAACTTTGACTCACACTCTGTGTCTTACTCAAAGTGCCGTTTCCAAGGGAAGGACAGTCTCTGCCAGCATCCACTCAACCTCTTTGGTGGCCAGTGGCATCAGCAGGGCCCCGTGGGCAGAGCCTGAGCTCCTATCAGCCTGTGTGGCTCTGCTGGTACTGGTGATGCTGTGATGCCCCTGGACACATCTGCAGCTCTAAATACAACCATTCAGAGGACAGTTTGGCTCAGCCTCCTAAGTCACATTCTCCAGGCTTCAAATCATTTCTGTAGGGATGTGGATGCGCACATGAGGAATCATCTTGCACTCCGAAATCTCTGCTTCTGGATCGGAAATTTTATATCTAATGCCCATTTTCAGTCCATTCCTGAACACCACTCAAAGGGAAAGGAAGGAACTATTTCAGATTAAAAGGGCAACACATATAAAAAGTTACATATGAGGCTGTGATTCACTGTATAAAGTGCTGTAGAGGATTGTATGAGGGATGCTCCGTTCTGCAAAGTGTGTTGACTTTTTGATGAGGCACTGGGTGAGGTCCCCTATCATTACAGACTCTGTGGAGTTATTAACAGGATGATTTACAAGCCAAATTCCTACTCGGCAATGCCTGCCTGGCCCACTCATGTACCCCACCTCACTGCTCAGCTTTATTTATTCCATTTCACTCTTCATCGTAAAAAATCCCATTGTGTGGCCTTTCCAGTGAGGAACAGCTATGTTTCACCTCAGACATGGCTTCAGCAACAAGGGAAGGGATTTCCCTCTACTCTTCAGCCTCTGAAACAGCCTTTTCAAAGAGAGGTATTTTATTATATGGGGAAAAAATTTGTACAGACTGAGGTAAAATTTTGGTCAGGCCTTACAAAACAAACTCAGTGACTTTAAAGCAATAAAACTTTCTGTGGCACTTTGCCAGAGCTGATCTTCTATACTGTGCTTCAGGGATAAGTACGGATGTGCTGACAGAAACCTCGTGGCTTCCAACCCATGCACCGTGTAGAGCCTCAAGGGGTTTTCTGGAAAGCAACTGCTTTTCCGAAGTTAAACATTTTTATCCCCCTTCCCAAAACGGCCATCAGACCAGCAGTGTTTCAAAGACAAGCACATGTGTTTACTTCCACGACTTTCATGCTGTCAACAGAAAATATTTGAAATTGCAGGCAAAGTTTCCAAGAAAGCAGAGATGGAGATTTTCCTTGCCTTAAATTTCCGAGTACCTTCCAGCAGTCCTTGTCCTGTCTTTGCACCACTCCCTTGCTCAGCTGGGAGCCTGGAGATCTGAGCCCATGACTTGAGCACGGATCTGTCTGGGGACTCGGTGTGTTTGGGTACTCTGGGCCAAGGAGTATGTTTGGTACACGCAGTGCCAGCCACAACACGGCGCTGAGCTTGGTGGGAGCCTTCTGGCCAGGGGTGGAAAACCCTTCCAGTATTTACACTTATTTGGCTATGCAGTGGATATTATCTCTTTTTCCAGCCCAGATCTCTATGAGAGCCAAACCCGGCCACGATGTCCATCACTGTTAATGCTGTACCAATAGCGAAACAACGGGTGAAATGTTGACACGGAAGCATTGTGCCTTGCTGATTAGTCACAGCCTGCGACTATCACAGCTTTAAAAATTGTGATCATGAGGCCTTGTCTTGCGACCCTGCTGCCCACCCACTTCCATGCAGAGAGAGATGAATAAATATTTACTGCTTCTCAAAATAACACCCAGCCACACTCACCCTTAGTGCTGCAGAGTGGTTCATCTAATTGAAATAAGAACATAAGTAAATTGTTTGTCAAGGCAGTTTATTAGGAAAAGATTGCTGTGTCAGGAGCTCCCTCACTGCGAGAGATGCTGCGTTGTCTCTCTTAATATTTAATGTCAGTTTAATAATATTTCCCAGTTAGGGGTGCAGCCTGATGCTATAGACTAAAGCCTGCCAAAGTGGGGAGGAATAAAAGCTTGAGGTCAGCTTCATTCCATTGACTTTTCCACCTGGAGGCTGGGCAAAGAGCAATGCTGCACTTTTTCCAAGGGACTCAGCCACTCCCCGGTACTTCTCTCAGCAGCTTTATCTCAGATTTGTGGATTTTGCCTTTCACTCACTCAGAACAACACTTTAAAAGGTAAGGGCCACATCCTGAGGTTGTAGAGATGAGCAACCTACCTTTTTTCCTTTGACAAATCCATTTCTCTTTGCGATGCTGCTCCACTTGGGCTCATTAATCAGACAGTACCATAAACTACTGAATTTCTCCCAAGCTTGCGACTGCATCTGCAGCTACAGCACTCTTGACTGTCGGTGGCAAGTCTTGTTTTGGAAACCTCTGGGTTAAAGTCAGAAGTGTTTTAGCTCAAGGAGTGGGGATATTCAGCTTAAGTATCAAAGGTCCCTGCTTGTAAAGCGTCCCCCGACGCTGCCTCAGTGTCACCCTCCAGCCCCCACAGACCTGCCTTGACTGCAAAGATGCTGCACCAGTGGTGCCCCAGTCCCCATCCCGTTCCTCCAGATGTCTCCTGGTAGCAATGCCCAACTCAGGCTCTTCATTGTTGTGAAAGACTCCTGGCTGAAGGACCGTGGAGTCAGAGCCTTTTGAAGCTGCTGCATAATAAGCTGTATTCTTTTCCTAAACATCACTAGACAGTTCAGTAATAATTACACGAACTTTGTAATCAGCCAAACCAGCATAGCCATCTACCTGACCTACACGTAGCATTTGTGAGTAATTTTACATAAAGGGCAGGTACTTTTGTACTTAGTGCACAGGCCTTGTGCACAAACAGCTATAGAAGGAGGGCCCAATTATAAATAAACCGTCCTTAGCTGTCACTTTGCTGTCTCTGACTTCCCACGCATTCAAATGGTGAGACTGATTCATTTAATCTTACTCTAAAGCAGCAAGCCACAGAGTCAGTTTCCTGACAGTTGCTTTAAAAAGTGTAGCTGAGCTCTCTTAAATTGTCTTCCCTTGTATTATATTTAGACATTGTGATTAGAGTATCTGTCATGATATGCTTTTACTTTAAGGCAGAAGTTCAAGCCGCTTTCTGAAAGCAAACAGAGATGCTCCTGGGAGCCAAAGGGGCACGGGCGCTGGGGTTCAGCATTTAGGAGCAGAGATCTTCAGCACTGCTTGTGCTGCTGGCTCCCCTGCACAGCCAGCCTTATGAAAACCTGAGTTTTCAAGTAAGTGCAACATTACTTACCATAATGAGACTACTGGGAAGGGTGGAGTCAGTGAAAGACTGCGCGGATGTTTCCAAGGGTTTTAGAAACATCAGCTGAGCAATTCTTACTATCTTCCCTTCTCCCTTCCTTCTCTCTTCTCCCCCCCAAGTTTTGTCAAAGGCTTAGATGCAAAATCTGGACACTCCTGTCTTATGAACATGGCTTTTATATGTTTGTGTCATTGCAAAGCAGATTATAATGACTACACTTCATGCATTTTACCCTAATTAAGTCAGTAGAGGTTTCAATGCAGATACAAACTCGATGTGCAGCTCTGTCCTTGACAATTGCCTACCAAAGAGAATACCTGAAAGCTCTTGTTTTGCTAAATATGCTATTTAATATTTTGTGATGCTCGGGTAAATACAGTCACTGAACACAGAGACTCCTATGTTTCTATAGTATTGTGGAGGATGCTATTAGAGTTATGCTGAAGGAGATTTCCTTGCTCCATGACTTGCTTTGCCAGAGCACTTGTCAGACACTGAACTGCAGGTGCCAGTCCTGCTGACCACCGTCGGTGATGAGGAGACCCCCAGACTCCAGCAGACTCTCAGCCACTTCTCTGCTGGCAGGAGCTCTCCAGCAGCCTGGCAAATGTGACCAGAATCTGGCAGACAGGACAAAGTGAAAGACCTGCTGGGCTCTAAGGTACAAGGGGGTATGGGAAGGGCTCTTTGTAGAGGGGGAACAGCAGAGAGCAGATACCATGCTTCTGTTGTGTTTTGTTAAGCTGAAATAAATAGAGCTGTGGTATTTAACACACTGAATTGAAAGGTGATTTTCTACCAAGTGCCATGTATAGGATGCCTCTCTTCCTCTAGCTGATCTACAGAGATTTGTAAATCTGTTTTATTGCTTCCACATACCCTCATAGAAACTTGTGCTTTAGGTTTAGTGTGTAGAAAACTTTAGGTCCTAGGTCCACATCCAAGTGTTTGCCCTAATGTGGTTGGATTACCATTCCTTTAAGACTGGTCATATTCCTTTTCCCTCAGATAAAAATGTCATGCTACAAGTTTTCTACCATCCCTGTGTCTCTAGAGAGAATCTTGGAGACTTGAAGGTGACTGTTCTGAAAAATGGTCTCAATATAATTCCAAAAATACTTTATAATTTGGAACCTGCTCCTCAACCTCCAGCAGAGATCAAAGAGATCCCAGAAAAAAAAATTAAGCACCATGCATTCCTAGGAGCTGAGCCTTTGGCTGTAATGAATCAATCAACTACCCTTTTATCAGCTAGATATAAACTGACTTAGGGCATTTTGGAGCCAAAGACTAGTAGTACAAGGCTGCTGGTTTAGGCTTTGCTTTCCTTTAAAAGTTTGACTCCAAAGAAAGATCTTTGTTTTCAAACAGTGTTTTTTACATCTTCTTGTTATTTTCACCTTCGAGCTTGCTCAGCCAGTTGGGTATGAAAAACTTGTTCTTGCTTCTTAGTGCCAAGATCGTCTGTTGAGGGTATGTATGGGGTGCCAATTACTATCTGTCATTGGTACTTATGGTTTATTTATTTATGTATTGGTTCCAGTCACTACAGCACCGTGGTGCCAGGTAGAGTATTGAGATAAGCAGGTAAGTGGATGTGGACTTACATCCGTGAACGTGGACTCTGCTCTTCCCACCCTGGTGCTTGTCCCCTTTGACTTGGAGACTTTGTCCCCTCACTCATGCTCAGACGCGAGGCACCTGAGAAAAAGTGAGGTTTGTGCTTTGCTGTGCAACTGCCTCGGCCTGTGAGCTCGGCCAGGCTGTACCTGGTGCCCGTGGCTCCGTCTGGGATCATATCCTGCTTCCGTCCCTCGCGCTGGCGTGTGACCCAAGGCACCAGCCCTGTGACCGGCAGCACTGACAGCAGAGCCCACAGAGCCCGCACCCTGCACGCCAGCTGCTGCTGAACTCTTTTCCACAGAACTTTTTCCAAAATCCAGGAAACTGCGGCAACTGGGAGAGCTGGAATCAGTAGAGGTGCTGCTTCCCAGCCTGTGCAGGGTCACAGAAGGTGTCCCAGTCAGACAGCATGGAAAGCTTTGATCCGTTTGGACAAGGAGCTGCCGTGAAGCAGACGGCTGCTGGAGCCTGGCTGGCATTAATGGGAAGAGCTTCTTCTGGCTGCTGGTACGAAAGAGACAGTTTGCATCTCAGACAAACTCAACCCTTTGACCACAGCTGTGGCCAGAGACTCAGTCTCAGCCTGATTCTGAGAAAAACACATGCCTGGAACTCCATTTCTACCACTACAGAGAAATTAATATGAACCCACAAGAAAGTGGAGATGAGATGAAAAAATGCAGGTCACAGTAGCAGCTAGTTCCTAAGTGGGACAGGCATAAATTTCTTTAATGTGGATATAGAAGGGGACGTATTTTGTTTCTATTATTACTCGATTGTGGGAGGCTAAAGGAAAATTTTCTCAAACCTCAAGAAAGAAGTGTTTGAAACAAGTTTTTAAAATGTGAAAATTAAAACAAAAAATTAGGAGCGAAACTGTAATGGATGATCTCTGTAAAATATTTCCCCCCTTCTTTTTGATCAGCTCTGGCGGTTCTAATTGATGTCCAAGGAGAAAGCTTGATGATTTAGAGATGAAGAAGAAAGGAATCTCACCCTTGGTAAGCCCTGCCTATGGGACAACAACCCTGGAACAGGCTGAAAATGTTTAAATAAGGAATGTGCCATGAACCAACATTTATCTCCTGCTTACCCTTACAGCTATTTCCTTACCCTCAAATTTTCAGGAATGAAAAGCTGTAAGGATCAGTAATTATGCTGAGACTTTTCCTTTATGTATCACTGCTCACTCAAGAATTTCAGCCCATTACACAAATAGCAGTGACGTGCTTGGCAGGCGCCCTTTGAAGCACAAAGTGCCATTGCTGCCAGCTTGGTTTCCTCAGCGGAAGAGCCGCGGCAGAGGGAGATGAAGGGATGGAGGCTGCAATGCTGGGATGCCCTTCCCTTCCTCGCCTTCCCGAGTCGCTCATGCCCCTCCTGCTTTGCTTCCATGGGGGTTTCTGGCCTCACAACCCACCTGAGGCCCGGCTCTTTTGGGATGATAGAGCATTTCCAGATGCTTAGGTGCACCAGGCAAACAGGGAATGGGCACCCAGCACCTAGTGCTCAGCGCCCAGGGCCAAGCAAGCCAGTGATCCTTCCCCTTGATTGCTGAGAGCTGCTCCATGACGCCAGAAGGTTCACAGAGAGCAAGCAGGGCTGGAGTCAGGTTACACTGACTCCCAAGGACCAGGCAGCGGCTGCCCAGGGAAAACACATGCCCACGTAAATAAAGAGGGAAATAATTATAAATGAGTAATTACTTGAGCAGAAGTAAAAATGGGAAGCTGAAAGACTGAAAGAAAAGAGAAGTGCGTGAGGTTTTTTGTAGATGCAGAGGCTTGCATTTTACATCTAAAGAAATAGAGGAAGGAATTTAAATACATATTTAGGAAAAAAAAGTCCAATGGGAAATGTGAAAAGAACCACTTCTATGAGGAAGCTTCTGAAGAGACAAAGCTATAAATGCACAGTTCCAAATATCAACCATTTCTTCTTCAGCAGAAAAAAACCCCAAATAATTCATTCTGTAGAGAGTTAAAGCAAACTTTTGGAAAAGCACCTAAGAACAGTGCTGGGAATTGCCCACCTTATGATTTTTGTTCCTGTCACTGGGCAGTGTAAGTGAAGTGCTATTTATCGCAAGAAACTTTACATTCCTTTCTTCTCACCACTATCTTGCTTATAGTCAGGTGTATTTATAGAAACCTGCTCAAAGTCCTGAGGTGCACTGCCATCAGTGTCCCAGCACCATCCACTCAGTGGTCAGTGGAAGGATGAAAGACTCCTATCCAGGGAAGTACCCTTTCCCATAGGATCATAGAATGCTTTGTGTTGGAAGGCACCTTTAAACATCATCTCCCCTTCCACAGACAGGGAAATTTTCATCTAGATCAGGTTGCTCAGAGGCCTGTCCAAACTAACCTTGAATGTTTCCAGGAACGGGGCCTCTACCACCTCTCTGGGAAACCTGTGCCGGTGTTTCACCACCTTCATTGTAAAAAATTTCTTCTGTTTGTCAAGTCTGAATCTACACTCTTTTAGTTTAAACCCCTTGCCCCTTGTCCTGTTGCTACTGTCCCTACTAAAAAGTCAGTCTCCAACATTCTTACAGGCCCCCTTCAGGTGCTGGAAGGCCACTATAAGGTCTCCCAGGACTCTTCTCTTATCCAGTTGAACAACCCCAACTCTCTCAGCCTTTCCTCATGGAAGAGGTGCTCCAGACCTCTAATCATCTACAGATTAAGCAGAAAATGGCTTATTAGGGAGGCAGGATCTCATTTAGAGAGCTCCAGACTGAAAACCCAGTCTTTAGCTTTCTCTGAAAGACAAGATGGAAAACAAATCTAAATATGCTTTCTTTGCTCAACCACCACAAGGTACCTTGTGTACCCTGCTCTCATGTTTCTGGCTGAAAGAAAATTCAGTGGGCAATTTGTCACCAAATTAAAGTCACCGGTATCAAAATCATTCTGGATCCAAAAGAGCCAAATAAATTTGATTGTGCCTGCAGAAATGTATTTTGGGCAATGATAAGGAGCCTGGGCCAGCTGCAGCTCGCTTAGCTCTTGTGTAGCCAACGCCTGCATGGATTGCAGCTGGGGATAGCTGAGCGAGGGCTGGATGGGGTCATTGCAGTGCCATGGACTGAGCTGGAGATGGAGGGGCTGGTGCTTGGAGACTACATTACATTCCTCAACTTGGGATAATCCAGAGTCCCCAGAGGCAGGGCAGCCAGGTATGTGCTGCCTTTTTTTCCAGCCCAGTTAGGAGGTAACTGGAGTGACACCGTAGGGAAAAGATTCAGGCACTGTGATTGAAAAAAAAAAGAGGGAAATAAAGTTCCTTTATGATTCCTCTATGATTTTGTGGCTGTCAGAGCACGCTGGGTGGTGGGACTGGAAGTGTGGAAGCACAGCACACAGACAGACTTTATTAGCCTGATAAACTAGAAAGACTGGTGTGTTTTGGCACTCCATCACTGTAACTGGTCTTTGGTGAGACAGTGTCTTTGGCCAATGCTATTTCCAGGGAGGATTTCTCTGTCCTTATGTACACCCTGCCTATTGGGCACATGAGAGCTGTGCTATTTAACCCTCCTTCCCCTTGTTTATATTCCCCATTTCCACACAACCCACAGCCAACGTTCTATAGCATTACTCCCCTCCCCCAAACTTTCCCTGTTTCAATTGGTGTCACCACAAAGGAATAGATTATTACTGACACTGATCCCAATTTAATCCTTCCAATAATCTGATTTTTCCAAGCCTATTTATATCCTTGAAATGACAGTAGGGTTTAAAGTGATACAAACACCTGAGCCTAAGTGCTGGTACTATCCACACCAGTCTGTTCCAGTTTTGATCCTTCAGAATAAACTGTAACCCCAAATATTATTTGATAAATCCCTTCCCAAGTGTTTGTAGTGCTAGACTGGTCCTTGGTTCCTCTTTTTGACTAGCTTTTTCACATTACAGGTTTATTCTTCGTTACACTGGTATCAAGCTGAAGTCCCAAAATAAGTTTTAAAGCTCGTATAAATGTAGAATTTCTGTTCCCTTTGTGGATTTTCTGGTGTCTGGAAATGATCTAGGAGTAAAGCTTTCATAGGAGTGTAAAAAGTATAAACGCATTCTAGTTTGTTATTTCATCCAGCAACCCGAGACCATTTTTTATTTTCCTGGGCTTTAAGGTGATCAGCCAATGTTTTCTCCTATCTCCAATCTCCTTCACAAGCTTATTAATGTTTTACATTGAAAATAAAGACAAACCAATCTGAAAACAAAGCCATCCTTAGGGCTGCATACTGTAAATGTGCTTGCTGGACTATTTCCACTATTTGTAACCAATTCATTTTAATATTGCTCCTGCTTCTTGCTAGATCTGCAGAACTTCAGTTCACACATAGCCAAGGAGTAGTTCAACCAGCAGTCAGCAGGTTTTTGTTCTTTTTTTTCCCCCCCACTCTTATAATTCAATGCAGTGACTTGTTTATATAACCGAATCCTTTTGTTTCTCCAAAAGGGACTTGGCTATTTCACTTGAGCGACAACACCCGTGGTAGGTGATGGTCTGTTTTTTCCAAATCAAAGGCCTCAGTTTTCAGCAGAATTTACATTCCAGTAATAAATATTTAAAGGAATTATAATGGAACTGAAGCAAAGAATGTCCCTCTGAAACACACACACACACACACGTGTGTACATACACACACACATACATGCACACTCACAGTCAATTAGTCTGGGGTCCCTCCGGTGCAGATGGTGCCTCTGTTCAAACCCTGAGATATTTTGCTTTTTCCATTAGGAAACTTGGCCCCCTTGGATTTTTAATACCCCATAAAAACCTTGTAAAATATTATTCCTTGCTGTCTATGTAGCAGATCACTCAAACATCTATGTCAAAGGCATTTTCTGCAGCAGGATCTCTTTCTGCCCCTAAAAAAGTGTAAGAAAGAGTACAATCCATGCTGATTTCTTAGTGTCTTTTCTCAGGTGAGCTTTAGGGTTTTCAATCATCTCTATTTTATTCTATAATAGACTAAAATAAATTACACCAGAATGGCAGTTTTGGAACATACTGGGGCTACACAACTACCTTTTGGCTTCCAATGTGTAGATTATTATAAAGCAAATGAGACACTGATGTACTTTTCCACTTACAAAGCTTGGATTTTCCCCTATGGGCATAACACTAGGTGATGTCTTAATTAATGATGGTGAAGATCATATATGTGACATAAACAAAAGAGCTGCTTTTTAACAATAATAAAAAAAAGCAGAACAAAATATTCCAACTCTTTTGAGAAGAACTGATGAATGAACTGATTCCAAAAAGTAGAATAATGAAAACCAAAAGGCAAAAAAAGGAAGAATGTGATGTAAATATTTGAGTTACCTGGAAATGTAATCTTTGCCAACCAGAAAGTATTTATTCTGTATAGTTTGCTGTATCCTTGTCTCTTCATGTGCACTGAATGATGCCCACATTAGCAGCACTACATCTGTATTAAACTGCCTGATTATAATGCTCACTGACCACTGCCCACCCATCAGAGCCTGCTTGTCCCTTCTCAAGCCAGTGCATGTGCAATATTCATAAAATGACACACGGATCACCCACTCTGTCCACATTTACTACACATATATGTATCATTATCTATGAAAAAAATAAGCATTGAGTCTTAAAAATGAGTGCACAGAAGGGCAGCTTTGCCGTGAGGAGGCCTGCAACCTGCAGAGGAGTTCCCTGTGCAGAACTGACCCTCTGACACAGCACGCTGAGCTGGACTCTGACATGTCCCTCTTCAAACTGGCAGATGAAAATGCAGTGGCCAGTGCTCTTTTTGTCCTCACTCCTGTGTGACCTGCATCTGCAGGAATCTTGGGATGGGAACGACACACTGATGGGTGCTTATCAAGGGACGACCACGATTAGCTCTGACTTTGAAAGCTTGAAACATATAGGATGTGTGGGAGCTGCAGAAGGACCTGTGTCTGACAATCTCACCAAAAAAGCAAATTGAAGGAATGAAGAAATGGGTGCTGGGGGTAAGGGGAATTGCTCTTGGAGAGGGGCTCTAAGGGGAGGTGGAAGGTTACATGGGGCTTTTTCCATTCATTCCTGTGTCCAGGGCTAAGCAGGAAAACAGTACTTCTCCATTTCCACCCTATCTCTGTTTTTTCACCTTTGGAATCTGATTATTCTTAGCTCACTAGGTCTAATTTGCTAACCTGACGTGAACATATCTGGCTTAAACTCAGCAGAAACAGAAGTAAGAGTGGAAAATAACCCTTCTGACAGCTAGGGACAGTGACACTGAACCAGGTCAGGAGAGATGGGAGGTGGTCACAGGTATATGGAAGGTCTCTGTCTACTCAAGGAAGTCCACAGTTTAGGAGCAAAAGAGTGGGTGTTTGTGGACATGTGAGCACGGACATGCAGACACCAGTGGAGACGTAGGGATAGATGCTTTCATACTCATCCGCCCCCATGGCTGGATTCAGCTTTCTGCAGGCATCACTGCAGGGAGGCAGCCCTGCCAGAAGCTTACCTTCATCGAGAGAGACCTTCGGGATGGATCCGCTGGCCAGGAGAGGGAACGAGAAACCTCCTGCAGAAAAGGGGAGACCGTCTAGTTCAGGAGGAGCTCCTGGGAGAGGGGCAGGCGTGGATAGAGGCAGGAGGGCCTCCCACTCCTGTCGCTCACCCTTCCCATGCCAGCCCTGCTCCATCTGCTGGCAAGAACAATGCGGAGCCGCTGCCGTTTGCCCGCCGGGGTCCGGCCCCTCCTGTCCTCCTCCCCAGCCCAGATTCCCTCCGTGTCTTCATTTCATCTGCCTCAAGTGCCGAGGGAGAGAAGAGCAGAGCCTTCCCCAGACACAGGAGGGAGAACAACCCTTATTTTTGGATCCCTGCTTTCCCATGAGCTTCCCTCTATTTTAGCCTCTGATATGTCATCAAAGTTACAAATTAAGTACTGTGCATGCCGTGTATTTGCTATCTATCTGATCTACTGGCTGGGAAGTTAACTTCTCTGCTCGCCTGTGGTCAGTCAGACCCAATAGAAATACCCTGCAAGTCCCCTGAGGCTGCACACTGGGATACTGATGGGAATGGAGTGAGGTGGCAGCACCAGCTGCTGCCTCAGCCAAGTGGCCAGGAAAACAGGGTGCAGCTGTGAAAGGTGTTCAGGGGAAACAAGAGTCCTTTGGCTCTTTGCTTTGCTGCTCAGCACGTTGCAAGGGTGTTGTTTTGGATCTGCCTCCATTTTTCCCTTGCCTGCTAGGTGCTTAAGAGAACATGCTGAAGAAAGCTCTGATTTTTTTCAAAGTATGGAAGCAACATGGAAAGCTTTTGCTGTGTATGAGCCTGCATGGCGAATTTGACTCACTCTTCTATGAACATGGAGATGCAGGGTGTTCACAGCTCCGCTATGAAAGGGTTTTTCAGCTCTGGCACCACGGGCGTTAAATTCTTTTTCCTCTTGTCCTGCCTTCTGCTTTTGGAAAATCATCTGCACCTGGAATTTGCATCACTTTTCCATATGGGAAAAAAAGCATGTTCATCCTGCTGTGGTCCTTACATATGGCATCTCTTCCGGCTCTGGGTTACAGGCAGTCAGGTGAATGGGGCGGGCTGAGCTTCCCCATCAGCCGGCCCCTCGGGGAGGGAAGAAGGGCAGCCAGCGTCAGACCAATGTTTACAGAAAGTTTAGTCTCCAGTCGATTTCCCTATTCCAGTGAAACAATAGGAGGGTCTTGTGCTGTATTATCTATGCTTCCTCTTTATTCTGATATTATCTGTGAATTCTTGCAAATAACTGATGACTGAGACCATTATTGTTCTGGGAAATAGGAAGATGAAAACATTAGATGGACCTTAGCAGTTTCAATAGACTTATTCATGGTGTTTGTAGTTATGCGAGTCAGAAACTAGCAAAATACCTGTTGGAATAAGTAATAACCCTGTGCATTCACAAAAGCGGTTCTCTTACATCTCATTTTTACTAAGAGAGACTGCCTCAGTCAACCAAGTGCGAGAGAGTGCAAAACAAAAAAAGAAAGCAAACATAAGTCCACTCCCAATGCCACAAGATCTTGGGAAGCAATCCATTCCAGCTCTTCCATATATCTGTTTTAATATAGGCATTCTGATATAAATTGCATGGTGGTGATTAATAAATCTTCCATCAATTGAAGTCAAAAGAACATACTTCTTTTTTTCCTTTTTCTTTTCTAAACCTGCATTAAAATAGATTATTCAGAACTCTTGGAATGAAAAGTGCTAGGTCAAAACTCACATTTTTCTGGCAAGTCTATGAAAACCGACTATAAAAAGTCACATACTGTAGAATCTCAATTATCCTGGAAGGCTTATCCGGGTTATGGCTTAAGTGTGCTATTCATGTGCTGCCAGTTTGTTCTAGAAGTACAAGATGAGCTGTAGTGCCTTGCAAAGCAGCTAAACCCTTCCCTGGGCCAGATGGAATCCAGAAGCCGTTCAGTGGATTGATCTGGGTGCAGAAGTCCTGCAGCTTCCCTTCAGTCCCGTGCAGAGCTGGGCTGTGCCTCAGAGCTGGAAGCCATGGAGCAGTGTGGGTCCTCTGCAGTTCTGGCAGGACTCAGTATCTGCCTCTACAGCACGTCCTCCTCATCTGGGAAGTCTTTTTCATTTAGAAATGTTACCCTGCAACTGCACAGAGATGGCCATGGTGTGGTCCTGCTAAGAAGTCTTTACAGGTACCACCTGTCTGGACACTAAAACCTCCTGCATCACTCATGTTTTATTATTTCCTGTTACTTAGGACCTTTCCTTCTCCTCTTCTTCACCTCAGGTAAAGGGCACCTGTTGATATACCCATGGATTTAATACCTACTGGTCTTGGAAGAACTTCTCTGGCTCACTGTGCATTGTTGACATTTTTTAAGCACGTGCAAATAATAAAAACTGGGCAAAACTTTAAAGCCTTGGCTGTATTCTGGACAGATTATGAATTTTATGTTCTCTGTGAAGAATTGTTAAAACTTGCTACCCACAAGGACTAATTACTAAGAGCAGATTTTACTCTGGAAGGAGAACTTTCTCTCCTCTGCAAAGCCTTGTGTTAGGAAAGCAAACATTCATAGTTAGGCAAATAGGGCCATGCTCCCAAAGGGGTTTTTTGTGAGTCTCACGGTGTTTAATGATCGTATTGATCTCCCAAATTCAGGGCAGCAGTGACTGTGTGACAAACTTCACCTCTAGTTTTCAGAAGAAATGCCTAGCTTTTGGGAACAAATGCCTAAATGAACACTCAAACACAAGGTAAAAACAGAATATACAATTTAGGCTCACCTTGCATGGGTCCATCCACGTAGGCAAAGGTAGCTTGTGAACTGAAAGCCTGAATAGGGCAAACTAATTCCGAATAAAGCAGTGTTAGTGTGAAATACATGTCCAGCACAGGGAATGGGAGTTATGCAAGAGAAGCTACTCCGCAGTGACTCCCAATGTGGATAAGCCCTTAATTACTTTTAAAATCTCAGCATTACTAAGCCATGCTTATAATTTCTCGAGGCCTTGAGTTTCTGGAACAACTGGAGTATGAGATTCAATTGCATTCACTTCAGTGGAGGATACAGTTAAGTATCGGCACGTTTGTAGGCTTGAGGCCAGTCATTAACTAATTAGTGTATGGGAACATTTAAGTTTTTCCCATCTGATTTTGCAAAGCTATTTGGCAACACTTGCTTATGAGCTTTTATTTTTCACTTTTTCCCTTCTTCCTTCACAGCAAACCAAAGAACCCCTACCAAAACCAGAAAGACAATTGGAAGTACACTAACTTCCCATTTTCCCCTGGCTGGAGATGAAAATATTTGCTGAGTTTTACTCATTTTCTTTTTTTTT
>VXBT01003525.1:823594-849739 GCA_013400235.1 Oriolus oriolus | reverse complement strand
TTTTTTTTTTTTAATTTTTAATGCAGACATACATATATAGACTTAAAAAAAAAGAAATATATTAAAGGTTTCGGAGTGTTTGCGGCCACGAAACATGACATGTTTCTTTCCCAGCAAGAGCATGTCAGCGGGAGAGGCTGGGGGTGGTGGAACTACAGCCCCCAGAGGGCGTGGCGGGGGGCAGCCGAGGGAGACGGGGCAGGGACGCGCGGGGGCTGCTGGGAGCTGTAGTCCCGCGGCCCTGCCTGGCAGCTCCCCCAGCACCTGTCTGTGCCGTGGGAGGCGGCGGTGGCTCCGCGCCCCACTGCTGCCCTCAGGCTGCTGCAGGGCAGCTGCCGGCTGGCACCCCAACCAGGAACCGCTGGAGGAGGCATGGCAGACCTCTGAAGGTAAGGATCTCCTGGGATTTTCTGTGTAAATCCTGTGGTCCATCCTAGTCCTCCTTGCCATGTGCTTTTGGCTGGGAAGCTTTGCCATGTCGTTCCTGTGGCACATCCTTGGGCAAAGTCATCGGGGTTTGGCCTGGTTGGCGGCACTGTCTGCAGTGTCAGCATGTGGTATCGGGTAGAGGTGCCATTCTCCCCTGCAGCCATGGTTAGAAGTGTTGGCTGCTTTAGGTAAAGGTTAGTGGGATAAATAATCATTCGGTCTTAGAAAAAGTGAGGGTAGGAATCCCACTCCCTAGAGGGGCTGGAAGCCTTTCTCTAGTGAATAAGGGTCTTATAGCATCCAGCTTTTTGGTGAATTTAAGCTTGCTTTTTAAGCATTTTTTTTTCCTTTTAAGTTGGCTTTCTAGGTCTTAGTAGAGAGAAATTGACAAATACACATTTTGCATATGTGGCTGCAATAGACTCTGCCTGTGTACATTTCCTTCCTCCAGTGTATCTGCTGTTTGCTAAACTGGAGGCAGCTCAAAGGTTCAGGCTCCTCTGACCACTACAGTGAAAATCCTTGGAAATGCTTCCCTTTCACCCTCCTGCTTAATAAAACAGAAATGGATTTGTGTGCGTCATGGGTAAGGTAAAACACCTCTGAACATCTTGGCTGTGGTCCTCTGGCAAGCAGGCACCTGGGAAATTATTCCAGCCTTGCTGTCGGTCCCTACACCTGAGGGTAAATTTCCCAGAGAGTTGTGGTAAATACGTTGCAGAAGAACACGCTGCAGACCTCCCAGGGCTAAGTGTACATGAAAAAGCAATGCCCTGTGCATGGAGACTTGATTCAGTGACACAATTATACCCTGCTGGTCCTTGCCTACAAACACTTTACTAATTATTCTGAAGACCCCAGATGTTTTTGTATGCTTTACTTACGGTCAGGGTCACTGGTTCTCAGCTACTGCTTCTGGGGTGAAGCAGCAGGCAGTGGGCAGGCTGAAAACTGTGGGAGCAGAGTAGGAGTTTTTAACTAAGGCTGCTGGTGCAAGACCCTATTTAAACAAAAAAGGTGGAAGTGAACACAGGAGACCCTCCTAGTAAAGGTGTCCGCCAAGAGAAGGTGTGAAAGGGAGTTCTCAGTTCTGCTAGGAGTTGCGTTGCCCTTTTAATGGCAATAAAGTAGCTTTGCTGTTGATCTCTGCAGATATTGCCAAACGCTGAACTGAGCAGGTCTGGACAAGGAGGCAGTTCCCTTCCTGTTCAGAGGCTTGGCAGCTCTCGGTCAGTGTGAGGTACGGCTGTTGGCTGCGTGGGGTTTGCACACCATGGCATCGGGACTGCTGTCACATGGAAAGGCAGAAAGCAGAAAGCTAAAGAGCTGGTGTCCTGCATGAATCAAACATGCAGAAAGGTTAAACACAGTGCCCTGAGATCTGAAATGAGGATGATATAGCTAGTGTTAGAGCTGTTGGTAAGAAATGCTAAACTTTCTACAAACTAAGCCATTACCTTAAAAATCCCAGCAGCTGTAATGGGGAGGTCTCATGGGCTGCACTGCTGATACGTTTGTAATAGAAAATAACTTTTGGGCGCATCTGAATTGGAATAGAAACTAATTTCTGGGGGCATCTGAATCTGAAAGCATTCCCTACACATTCCAAAGACTTTCTTAAATGTTTTTTAAGAAAACTAATATAAAAAACAGGGATCATACCTGCATGCAGCCTTGCTGAGCTTTGAATGTTTCTCTGTACACAGACAGTACATAAGGCAACTTAAGCCAGGGTGTCAGAACTCCTGCAAGAATGTCTCCAGAGAAGTGTGATGGCTGGGGATGCTACTGAAACCCTGGGGCAGGGCAGGTGCCCGAGGAGGAGGATGGTAGTGGTGGCACCAAGCCCTGTGCAGGCAGCAGCAGTGGTGGGGGCCTCTGCCCCCTCCCTCCTGGTGCTGAAGGCGGATGGACCTCCCTACTCTACCTTTCCTCATCTGACAGCAGACTGAAATGTTTAAAACGGGCATGGATTTTCCTGTTTGCCCAACATCAGCACTCCTCCCAAACAGCAATTGTGTCGGTTTTGTTTTCCTTTCCTCATACACATCAGAAATCAAACAGCGTGATATGGCTAATGGGGTTATATTGACCCACCTCTGCAGTTGCTATTAATATCTGAAGAAATCCCCAAATGCCTCAGCCACAGTGGTAGTACAGCTGCCCGCCCATCTTTCTCTTGCCAAACAGAGCGGGGTTTTTTACGTTGGCAAGTCCAGTAATTACAAGTCCAAATTTTTCTTCTAGGTAGCGTTAAGAAGATAGGCACCAGGTTATATACAGAAGAGAATATATGTAGAATATCTGTTTTTGAATGGATAGCAAGCTGATTTGCAATGCCATTTAAACGGCATCCTAACAGGCAATTCTTTTTTAAAAACAAAGGAGGCTGAGGAGGTTTGAGGGGGCTCATGTCTTTTTCTTGCTGACCACAGAAACATAACCCACCCTTTCTAAAAAAAGTGCATTCGAAATTCAACCCTGCTGCACAGGCTACTAAATTTCAATTGCTGGGTTTTTGTCATTATTGCAGTTGCAGTAACTCTGTAAAACACAAGATGAAAGGTTGCTCTTTCCACTCTGAGCTCTTTCCATCCTCCACCTCTACAGCAAAGGTTACCCTGAGCAGTGTGTGCGTCTGTTGTTAGTGTAGAAATACGTATTATTCATAACTTGCCAATGTGTATGCTGGAAAAGAAAAGCTGAATTTATAGCTATATTTCCTCTCTGCTGGGGTTTTTAGAGTTGAGTGTTTCAGCGTTTCCATTATAAACCCCTGTTTTCTGAGGTTTATAACAGTCTTGAAGAGCGGAGTGGTCTTGAACCATAATAGAAAGCGTGTAATGTTGCATTTACAGTACAGCTGTAACTGCACATTAAGGAGTGTAATCTTCTCAGTGTACCCTCAGTGCTTCAATAAGGTTCATTGGAGTTACATATACTGGGAGAAAAACTATATTTCATGTTTGTAGTTGGTGCTGTCCCTCCACAGAGCTGAGTGCATCACACGAGGACAGAGAGCATCTACCTGCACCAGACTTACAAAAATTCCTTGCTACGCCCTTAAAATGCTCACGTGCACCTACGGGGGCCCCCTGAATTACAGCTCATCATAACCTCCCTCTGTCCCTGGGCTGTCTGAAGTACACCCAGCTGGTCTGACATGCATCTGGGTAGTGGCTGGCATTTCTAGTTAGCTTGAGCTGCCACAGACAGAGCAGGGGCTGTTGAGGAGAAAGTTCCCCATACCCTGAGAAGGATACACATTTCCTTCTCGCACTAGCCCAGCTACAATATAAGGCTGGGCTTCTCTGCCACTTGGTAGAAGGCATCAGAAGGTAGGAAGGAGGCTGGACTCTGTAAACTTCAGGCTTAGATCTCAACTACAGTATACTTTGAGAGATGAAGTTAAAAGGAGTGTCAGCAGGGTTGAAATCTTGTTGAGACTAAGTTTTTCTTGCTGTTTCAACTCATAACGTGAGGTTATTTAGTCTTCCACTTAACCTCTCTTCCCGTGGCTAATAGGTCAGCTTATTGGGTTCATGCCCTTTTGCAAGTATTGCTAACCTCAAGCATTCAGAAATCACAGATTTACTCTCAGATTCATGAGACTGCAGGAGAAACATGCACTTTTTTAACTGAGAAATTAAAATTGTTTAATTAGTATTTTAGCCCTGATCCTTGGAGTTTCAGAGCTTTTGAGCACTTTTTTCCTTGCTTTGAGCTTGACAGTCTTTGCCCCCAGTAAAACCTGTATTTGTCACAATTGCACGAATGAACAACCAGTGCTGTAGGAAAAAACTCAGCTAAACCAAGACTTCAGAGATAACTTGGGATTTGGAAGCGCTGGTTTTGTGCTTGCATAATTTTTTTCTTTTTTCACTTTTTCTTTTTTTCCCCTCCCCTCACCGGTTATGCATGTCCGTGTTACAACATACCTGCTGAGAATGAGACAGCTGAAGGGATTTCTGATTTGGTGAATTAGTGTACAAGTGGTCAGCGGGAAGGTCTGCAGCAGAAAAGCCCGATGAAGGGGAAAGCACAAAAGGCTGAACTGGAGTACAGCCGCCCGTATGCTGCACGTGCTCCTCTGCTGCATACAGGGGGGCTGCAATTTGCATGTTAGTTATCTGTGCTCCCTTTCGTACGGGTAAGAAGGCCTTTGGGAATATTTGGCATGATCTACCAAGAATTATTCATCATGTGATGCATACATTTCGGCAGCAAACACGCTCTGCATAGGGGCATGAGTGAAAAGAATGCTTTTCGATGTACTCTATATTGTCCCTGCGTTTGCCCCATAGTGTGAAGGTTTTATGTATCTTCCTGCCCCAGCTTTGTGTGTTTCAGCCCCATAAATTTTGTTTTCTTACTGCTATCTGAGAATATTAATCATGGTTGTTCACAGTGCAGTTATTGTCATTTTGAAATGCTTGTCATGGGGAACATTTTCAAAGGCAAGAGAGGCAACAGGGCAACAGCTTCCCCCTGCCACATCTGCAGGAGTCAGAGCAGCATTACCAAACCCTGCACCTGGCATTCTACAGGAGAGTGTCCTGTGAAGGGATGTTTCTGCATCTTGAGAAGTGGTTCTGTAGATGCCACTAAAGAATTGCTGAAGAACTGGTCCTCAGTGATTCCTTTTGCTGCCAGTTTGAGTTTCTTTGCAGCCAGGTTGCATTTCTACATGTGGATGTAGACTAATAGCTTGTGGGCTTTTTGCGGTATGAGAACCATTGCTGTGACGATAGTATTAGTCTGACTTGCTTCATTGCCACCTGTCTTCTTCCTTTTTGCCAGTTTACTGCCTCTTCTGTGCAAGGACTAGTGCTGGTAGTGCCTGAGATGTAGTGCCTGTTCTGGCTTTGGCATGTTTGGATCATCTAATACATTGCACGTTCATTTCCTGTCTCTTTTTGCTGTCTTATTCATCTCAGAGGGACAGTTGCATCCAAACCTTCTGATTTTAGACCGTTAGAGATAAAGCATAAAGGGAGAGCTGATACTGCCCACAGTTGCCAGATGGGAAGAATTCTACCATTCTTGTCAGGCTGAAGGTTGTAAGCCATGGGGCACATTCTCCATTCACATCTGTGGGGTTTCTTCTGGGAGCATGAAACAGTGAAAAAAACAGTGGTGGACCTGAGGGGAAGAATAGTTCTTTACCTTGTCTGAGGTTCAAGTTTTTTGAGACTGTTGGTGCCTTCCCCATTCGTGCTTTTGAATTTTGACAGGGTGTTGATAAATGCATTGTATTAGTCCATAAGTTTGTTTAATTAAATTATAGAGCAAGGTACTTCTGTTAAGTTTTTCACAGTTCTTTTGACCTGTGATCCAGCACCAAAACAGAATTTGGAGAATTCCAGCCTGGAATTTGTTATCTAGAGTAGCTTTTCAATCAGACGAAGAAGGTTAGGTATTTTTCACAGTGTTTAAAAACTGAGCTTCACAAAAGAAATTCTAACTTACCAGTTCTTACTGTAATATTTTTACAAAAGTAAACATTCATGTGTCTCTCTGCAGCTACAAGACCAGTCTAGGCAGGGTTTTTTGGCTTTTGCTGTGAACGTGGAGCTATTGATCCGTGAACATAAATCCTTATTTATCTCCAGTCAAGTTTATAGGACAATGAAATTACAGGATTGCTTGAATCAATCAATGTTTCTACAGAAAGCTATAGAAATATAAACAAGTTACCAATTATTTAATAAAGCCAATTTGCTTAGAAATGCCTGGCGACGGGCAGCAGATGTTACACTAATTTCTGCTTTCTCTGGAATTTCACAAGGGCTGCAAGATCTTAATGTCACTATTAGCAAAGGTAACTTTATTTTAGAAACTCATTCTGAACTCTCACAGCGAGAGGAAGAAACTGTCATTCCTTTTGACCACAAAATCTGTGCTATTTCCAAGAGGAGTTCTTTGAAATAACTAGGATATCTCACAGCTTGTTGCTTTAGAGGGGACTTAGTACAGTGGCACTACATTTAGTTAGCATAATGAGGTTTTTAGCCTCTAAGATACTGGCTGAGTTTGAAGTACCATAACTTGTAGTCAGCTAAGATTAAATTTGTAAGTGAAGTACAAGTTTGCATAATATTTTAGCTTTCCTAGAATTTTAAACTGGGTGCCTGTTTCCTGAGAAGCATTTAGGTTAATATAACCAGGTTCTGACTTGGCAAAACAAATTAAGTATATAAGTGTGTCTTTCTGCTTCTCAGTCGGAAGTGTCATGAAAGTGGCCTCCTCAGTGTGGTTTTACTGTGTTTGCCTTTTGAGATCCACTTTACTGGAGTGGCTTTTTTCAAGGTGACTCAAGAATCTCCTATGAGCTCATGGTGTCCTTTTGGTGCTCCTGCCTGTTTTGAATGTAGAGCAGGATCTTTATTAGTAGGCTCTGATGCCTTGGTGGTCTGTCTGTTGGGTAGTTTGTCATAGTTTATCATGCAGGAGTACAGAATCATCTGATTAATCTGCTTAATCAATCCTTGAACAGGGATAGTAGCAATTAAGTCACAGATGGCCATTGTAAATCCTTCTATTCCAATACATTAATATTCCCAGTACTTTGGATATTAAGGTTGTTTTAAATTAAAAAAAAAAGAAAACCTCTGTGAAATGTGCCTCTGGAATTTTTTTTTTTTTTTGATTGGTCTATCTTCAAGAGAATTCATTTTGGCTCTGGAAAGGTTTTTGCTTTAAGATAAATTATTATCATATATACTTATACATTCTGGTACATGGGCTTTGTTAAAGCTTGTACATAAACTAGTCTCTGATTAATCTCTTTTTTAAGCTGTTCTGTCGTATTTTGTCTGCAGTATTCTGTGGCTAAGCTGTCTGTAGCAGAATTTTGTTGATCTGAAGACTGTGCTATAAATTTTTATAGACATAAACTGCTATAAAATTAAAACTTAACATCTTCCCGGACTTCCTTCATCTATCATAAAGTTGGTGTGGCTCAGCCTTAATTAGATTATTATAGACCTAAAATATATGAGGTAGAATAGCACAAGAGGAATTGAATTTGGTCATTAGCAGGAGTGTGTGGTTAGTCTAGCTGGTGTAGTCAGTAGCTCCTGAAATATGAGACTACACTTTCCATTTGATATGCTTTGAAGACAGGTCAAAATCCTTAACGTGATTTAGGTTTACTGGGAAGGTCTATAATCCTGCTTTTTAATAAACTCTCTATTTCATGTCGGAACAATACTTGTGTATGTCAAGCATTGCTGAGGCTCACAGCCACAGTTGTATTCCTTTGGAAGTTGAAATGCATTGTTTTGGAAGAGCATTTACAGAAAATATTACTGGACTCAGACAGGGCTCTAAGGCACGAAGGCTTCCTGTAAAACCTGCATTGTCTGGGTGCCAGGTTTTTGTTCTTTTTCAGCTGAGGAACAATTCCACTTTGCAGAATTTGAACGCTATTGTGTACTTCCCTGTTTAATAGCTACTGCTGTGAAAGTGTGTGCAGGCTGCATACAAGGCTGCTCAGCACTGAACTCCCTCTGTCTGGGAGGTCTGTCATTTGCTGAGGAGCTCTCAGGCAGTGGTGGGGAATGAAGGATGAGATGCAGGTTTTCTTCAGTGTACGTTTTAGTCAGCATCTGTTTGTGATGAGCAAGGTGGCGATCTGTGGTTTTTAATTGCTACGTAAGAGAAGAGCACGGATGGCACCGTGTCAGGGAGCTGCAAACCTTGGTAGATGCAGTCTTGAGGGAAGCCTTGTGGATGCAAATACAGGCAGTGCTGCTGACTCATAGCAGCCTGACAGGAAAAGGCTCTCTTCTGCTTGTCTCTGGCTTCCTCCAGCGTGCGGTTAGGCAGGACTTTGTGTCCCTAGCTCTTGATATGTTACCGTACTGGCCAGCGTGACTCCACAAAAGGAACTTGGAGGTTGGTGAAAAATATCTGTGCTATTAACTGTTAATTAGGACGACATTTCTCACGTAAAAAATTTGTAAGAGTCTCAGGACTGATAAATAGCTTGCTTTCGTCGCTGTCGGCATCCCTGACTCCCTTTTCTCCCACCCTACAAAGTATCATGTAGATTTATGTGACTCTTCACAGAGCTGAGGTCCCTAACTCTGAGATGATAACTGTAAGTGCCTCTGTCTGTGATGAGAAGTGCTCCAGGTGGGTTTTAGAATCAATGCGTGCCACCCTTCGTAATGGTTGGAGGTGCCAACCATTAAAATCCTTCAGCAAGAAACAGGGGATGAGGCTTAAAAAGTAAAACAAAACAAACCCCACCATAAACAACAGAAAAAGGCGAAAAGGAAAAAAAGCTTGATTATGTGTTCTCTTCCAAGCTGGATACTGATGTGAGACCCTATTTTCTTTCTTAAGTGTATGTTAAGAACTATTCATACCTCCTGTCTCTCAGCGTGACTGGGAAAAGACTCCAGTGCTTCTTAAAAAACAAGTGAGGTCTGTACTTGACCTGTGTGTGCTGATAGGAGTTGTGCAGTTGATTTTAATAGGAGAACATCTGTCCTCTATGTGCAGAAAAATGTCTTTTATTAAAAAGCCAAGTAAATTAAAGTGAAATTGCAGTAATATTTCTTGTCTTCTACCCTTGTGGTGATTGGTTTAGTTTTTTGAAAAGACTTCAACGCATATCAGTGTTTGATTTTTTTTTTTTTTCCTTTTTCTGAAAGTCCCACAGGATTGGTTGCTGGCTGGGATTAGCTTGTGCCCACTGATTAATTCCTTGTGTCGCTGGTCTTGAATCTTGTTGCAGTTGTTCTTGGAGAGCTTGCCAGCAGCAGCAAACCAGCAGAGCTGTTATTGACCTAGAATAGCAATGGAGTTGTTCATACATAAAGGAAAGTTTTCTGTGAACTACGTCGCTATTCTGTGTAGCTGATGAGCTGGTTAACACCTTTTACTTATTCTATAAAGATCTGAGGCTGGAAGGAATTAATGCAGTTGTGAAGCATGGAGAACGAAAATAGCAGTGATTCAGTTAGAGTAGAGCCAAATCTCCTTAAAATTAAACTCCATTGTGTTAGAGACTTTACTTTTTTGATACCTATATTATTAACTTCTCTGATAAAAGCAGGAAATGTAATACAGTGATATTGGAGAAGCCTTGCACATTAAATCTAAGCTCTTGTCTAGGGATAGTAAGAGAAGGAACCTCTCTTCATTGGGTGTGTTATGAGAATCAGATTTTACAGAATTTCTGGTTCTCAAGGTTACCATATAATTCACAAACTTAGTTTTTGCTTAGCATTGATTTCCTTAACTTTCAAAATAGGCTGTTTAGGATGGGTGGGAACTCTGCAGCACATTGATGAGTATTTATAGTTTTGTAAGTAACAAAAAATGCTGGACAGTTCAGGGAATTTTGTCATGGGCAGAGGTGTTTACTTGCAAGTTGCTGCTTCTGATGTTGTCCTGAAGAGTTTTTCAGTCATGGAATTTGGTTACTTTACTGTGTAACAAGTTGGTGGACTTCTCTCATAGAAGTACTTCAAGGTGTGTTTTTTGGTTTACCTTTCTAATTGGACTGGATGAGATGGTTAAAACTGGATTGAGGTTTGCAGGCAGGAAAATATGGGAGAAAGCTGAAGAATTCATATGCAGGGAACAAACCATTTCCAGAAATGCAGTCAGAACTTGATGGTTGTGTGAAGGTTGTTCAGGGCACTGTTGCAGCCTGACTGTGCCACAATGCAGAGACAGTAAATTTGACCATATTGATGTTAAATCTGATGCTAGAAATACAATGTAGGGGTAGCCAAAGTATCTCTGGAGAGACTGGTTACTGATACCTCCAAGGAGGACTGCACTGAGCCAGGAAAATTTGCTGTAGAACTCAAGAGCTTGAGATGACACAGCCAAACAGTGCTGTCAGTGTGGACTCACCAGTGGCAGATGCTGAGTTATGGATCTGGTACTACCCAAAAAATTGGGGTTTTCTGCTCACTAGTTCTTTCTTTATATGCATTCTAGAAGTCACATTAGACCAGTTTTCCTCCAGTTCCTCCTTTTAGTTGTGGTAATTTAAAGTTTACTTTGTTCCATTCTTACAAGGTATAACCAGCTTGAAAATCAAGTGCTAATGAAGTTTAATATTGTAAAAATGCTCTATTTTTGTTACTTTCGAGAATGCCACTGTTTGTATGTCAGGGCACCCCTGAAGTGCCTTTGTATTTTTCTCCCATGATCTATAACATGGTCGGGCTGTCTTCCCCATTACTTTTCCCCACACATTCCCCCACTTCCCATACTTAAGATCTGAAAACCTATTCAGCAGCACTGATGTGTCAAGCGGTGGGTATGTAAATATTTACTGGCGGGACAGTCAACAGCAGTGGGAGGGGGGAAGTTGCTACATTCTACCATTCGGGGAACCTTCGAGTTTTGTCTCAGAGTGTGCAGTCGATGAGAAGAGGAAAGGTTTGCAGTTTGTGCTTGACATGTTTTTGCTCTCTCGGTTCCTGTTTTGTTGCAGATGTCATTCATTTAGCTGTGGAAGGCTTTATCAGCCCTTGCCGAGGCTTTCCCCTGCACACAGCACTCAAGGCTGGAGCTGTAGTGGAGGAAAATGGAGCCTGTAGATCTCCTGGCACTTGCCTCCCTAGAAATGAACAGCACCACAGTCACCCTGGCTTTGCTGGCGGTCTTCCTGGTCCTGCTGTATTGGTAAGTGATGACGGTGATATGGGCTGCACATCAGACACAAACCCTGCTGAAGCTCTGCCAGCATCTGTAGAGTCTTTTATCCATGAGGGGGAACTCAAAGGTAATTGCCTAGGAGTGAAATGGAGGGGGAGTTGGTTTGGATGCAGAGGGTGCAATAAATACTCAGAAAACTCATGATGCTTTTAGAAAATTCTTTTCTTGCAATATCGTCTTGTAAGTGCTTTACCAACTGTTAACAAAAATTGTCTTCTAAATTAAGAACTTATTTGTCTGTTTCTTATTAATTTCTTTGGGCAGCAGGAACATTGGTCCAGGTCAGAAAGAAACCAAGTACTTGCTGCAACTCTTCTCTGTACTATGCTGCACTCTTGTTCTTTGGCTTAAGTATACAGACACTTTAACTGCTGCTTGAATTTCCTCTCTTGTTCTTTCCACACTGACTAGTAGATACGAATCAGAATAACAGCAGCCCTAATGGTTAGCACAGTAGGCATTTCAGTGAGCTGTGCTGAAATGAAAAATAACCCCACCCTGTCCTGACAATTTATTTCAGAAATTACATTAGCTGAACTGGGAGCGTTTTTCTGATTTTTTTACTTGCCTATCTCTTCAAATCCTGCCTTCCAGTAAAAGAATGGGTTTTTTCTCAATTGTGTGAATGTTCAAGAAAACGTTTCAGGGGCTGTTGCAGAAAAAAAAACATCCAACAAAAATCCAGAGCTAATCTAGAAGAGAATAGTGATGGCAGCATGAGTTTAGCACAGTTGTTGTAGCGATGTAAATGACGGATCACTTTGCATGTATTTTGTCATTCTTTCACCCTGTTGAGCTTTGTTAAGCTTCCTTCTGTGTCCAGGGAGAGTCTAGAGAGACTAAAAAGGGTCAAACCCATGTGTGTTTCTGTATCAAATAGGTGGGTGAGCCTGCTTTCTTAACAAGATCTGCCCAAATCATCACAAACATCCAAGTCCTACTTCCTTTGAATTTTATTGGGATGGCAGCTCTAGATCATTAAGTAAGACCATGCTGTTTAGCTGCAGACCTGTGCACCTCTGGGAGTGTAAGGGGGAGAGAGGGAGGACCAAGGCACATCCACAGTTCAGAAAAGCAGCAGATCAGCTGGTGAGATCTAGCCACCTGTGAGTCATTTGAAATAGACTGATACTTCCACATAGCACGTGTCCAGATATGCCAAGATCTCCAAAGACCTGGAACTGCTCCTTGTAAATGTCAGGTACCGCCTGGTGTGTGCTTGCCCAGGACCTCATTTTCTGGTTCAGTTTAGGGAAGGCTGTTCCTCCCCTTGAAGTTAAGACATGGTGATTTAGTGCACATTTGGTGTTGCCATGAACAAGCCTAGCTCTAATTGCAGAGTTAAACCGGACTGGTGGCTGTGGTCAGTTACTGCTGAACTGAGTGCCTACCATAAAGGTTTCAAAAAGTTCAACTTAGCAGTGAGGTGGGAAATTGCCTAACAGGAGAGACACCCTATTCAGTGTGTCTGCCTTCTTGGCTGAAGGTGAGTTCTGTGAAAGCATCAAGAAAAGTAAGGTGAAGTTTTATGTGGGGAAAGTGTTTTATACTCTTAGCTGCCAATGGTTATTATTAACCAATCTTGTTGATCTACAGATTCAAGTTGATTTTTAAGTAGCTTATTAAATACAGGTGCCTATAGATCACTGTTCCAAAGGGAAGCTGGCGATTCTCAAACCTGTGCTGAAATAAGCTATAGGCTGTTGGTAGGTTTGCCTGGTGGCTGAGCTGTTCAGATCTTTTTATCTCAGTAATATGCAGGGACTGAGCCTGAAAGGTTAAAGTCTTGAAACACAGCTGTAAGCGTGGTGGTTGTTGTTCAAACTTGTCAACTTTCTAATTTGAGTCTATTTTGGTAAAGTTTTTTATACTGCATGCCTGTTTAAACAAGTCAGTAAAACTCAAAGCATGCTCACATCTTCTTTTATTCATGACTGAAACCTTGGGTTCAAGGAATTATTTAAACAGTGTATAAAATGGTTGCTAATAGAAATGCAGGTTCCTAATTCTAGAGAATGTTTTTATTACAATCATGTTGCATGCCTGATTATTTGGCTCTTCTAGGAGGTAGAAAACATGAGTGTTTTGTATGGCAGGAGTAATAATAAAGTAATAACTCTTAAAGTTCCTTTGAGGTTTTCTCTATAAGCCTTATCCAAATTTTTTTAATAACTACTGTATTATTCTTTTTTTAGCTTTTTCTGCCAGGATAGTATCTTTTTAGAAGGGCAGTCCTGGGGAAAGGGAGGAATGAATACTTGCTGTTGTTAATTTTGGTATGATAGTAGCTTATGATTGATCAGGGTCACGTTGTATCACTTGTTGTGTGACTACAAAGAACAGGCAGTTTGTCCACTGGCTGTAAAAGGCTTAGTAAGCCTCAGCAGAAGGCAGCTGCAGGTAGAGGAGAGAGTCGAGAGATCTAATGCACACCAGGATAGGAACATGGTGATGGCAACGTTCATGTTATTGAGCTCTTTCCTTAGCACGATTTTTGTGGATGGGGTACTCAGTGGTTTAAGTGACAGCCTTGAGTTGCTGTCCATCGGCTCGGCCTCAGTCCCTGTTAAGAGTGTATATTGTAAGGCCAGCTGGGATTTGTCACAGTCCAGCTGGCAGGTGGTATCTTGCTAAACTGCGATAAGACCAATCTCTTCACATTTTTGGGTATGGTGAGGTCATATGAAAGAGGGAGAGAAGAAAGGGTTGATTGGGAAAGGGAGGAGAGGCTGTAGCTGCATAAAAATAAACTTACAGGGAAGATAAAAGTCTTAAGAAGAAACTTGGATGATTTGGTAATTTTTTAGGCTGTTATTTATGGTACAGTGAAGATCATCAATAACTCTTCATAACAAATCATGTAATAGCACATCTTTGATTTCTCATGAGTTGTCATCAGTGTGATATGAAGGTGATGCTTGTAGCAGTGTAGTGTGTCAATTTTAAATCAGTGGAAGCACCTATAACCTCTCAGTGTTTGTCTTCTACATGACCTTAAGTCAGCTCTAAGGAGAGGCTTTGTAAGCCAGTTGATTTAATGTTGTTGCTGGGAGTAGAAAGAACTACGAAGCTTTTTGGGTACATAGTCTATTTGGATTTGAATGGGAAGTTGGTTTTATGGTAATTTTTCAATTAAGAGGCTGCTCAAGCCTCTTTGCTATCCCTCATTCCTGAAGGATTTAGTCATCTGCTGCCCTCCCCATTCTTACTACTTGTTGTCTGTAGGTAAAAGTCTCTTCTTGCAGACTTCTTATCATGGATTCTTCGATGTCTGTTGCTACATCATTATTATTGTGATGGACAGGTTACGGCTTTATCGACCACAAAAAGGAGAAATATGGCTAACTACCAAAGTTCAGTAATACCAGTGGCATGACAGTTAGCACTCTTAAAAAATCTCTTGTCTGTGTCCTCTCTTGTGATTTCTTTCTATTAGAGCCGTTTCTTTTAAGAGCACTTTCTTTCTCAATTGTGAGCACTGCTGTCTCTATTTGCCTAATCTCTGTGAATCTCAGGGGGTTTTTTAAGGCATGAAATGAAACCAAACTCTTAAGGGAAGAGTGAGGTTAACATTTACAAATCCCAGTGATATTCTCTATCGAAAAATACAGTAGTGTATCTATGCAACATATTGTTCATTTTCATTTCAAACATATGCTGAGTTGGATATCCCATGCTTGGCTGTAGCTGCAAACATTGCTTTGTGTCTTTCTTTTTGCTGTCTGGGTAGATGTTTGATAAAATGAAAGCAGGAGTTTATCTTGCTTTAAAGTTTAATGTACCATAAGCTGAGCATTATGAAGAAGCTGTCACAGCATTCAGATACCTGTGTTCAAACTGGATTATCAACCCCTTGTCTAAACAAACCTGGGGATTTTTAGAAACATGGAGGTTGGATGGGAGTGTTTATTTATGTTTGTAAGATGCATGTCTAATTGCATGCTTTCAAACATAGCAAAACATAAACTAGTGGTGTTCCTGTCTGTTTCTGAAATGCTAAGTAATTCAGAAAGATGTAATTTTTACACTGAAGTAATATTAATGATTGCTTGTGCTACAGACAGGTGTAGAGAGACTAAGAGACTGTGATCCCCCTAGATCAAGGTACTATCCACCCAGTGCAGAACAAGTTAATCCTGACCCAAAGAATTTGCAGTCTCTGATAAAAAAGAACGAAAACGAAACTTAATATTTTTCCTCCTCTGACCTTGAGTGTAAACATTTGCATACAGCTGGATGGGGGACATCCTTAGACATGGGACACATGTGTTAGAGTTCATCAGTTGGTGCCATACTTGTACTAAACCACACCAGAAGTTGATCTCAGGACAAGGTAGTATTTCCATACAGGTGACTTCAATACCATTGATTGGCATTACTTTGCATCGGTGGTTTTGGAAAGGGCTCTAAAGGGAAAGTTTAGAGGTAATCTTTCTCCAACAAAATATTCATTCTGGTTTTGCAGAACCTTGCTGTTTGGGGTTCAGTTAGCTAAAACTTCTTTTCTTTCTAAAGTAAATGCCACCTAATACTAGATCTTGGACCAATTTTTGTTCCTTGAAAGATCGCTATTTTCAAAAGATGTTTGACAGCTAGAGCTCTAGGGTTATGGTCTGAGTGCAGGCATAAGGGAAGTAAATTATTCTCCCTAACACATCCAGATAATGCTTCTGGACAGATCCAGGGACAGGCAGTACAAATCTTGGATCCTTTTTGGGTAGGCAGGCCCTAACTTTTCCACCTGCCCCTGCTGCCATCAAAGGCACAGGGCTGCAAGGACCACTATGGCTGGAAACAGGCCTGGGTGTGGAGCATCAGCAGACACTGAGGAGGATATACAGCTCTGCCCCTATATCAGGCTCTTTGAGGTGAGAGGTTCAGAGAGGTATCCTCATGCTCAGGTGTCAAAGCCTGCTCATTTCCCTTTCTGGCAGAAGGCACAGCTCTGTAGGCAGCGAGTGCTCAGGGGCTGGTGCTCCTGTGCTGCTCCTGGACTCTGGCTGCTGGACTTGTCTCCACCTCCCACATCCTTCTGACCAGCAGTGTCTGACCTCTGAGCTGGGATCTGAGGTTATGGTCCCTAATGAGTCTTCCCCTATTACAACCTTGTAGCTTCCCAGTTTGCAGTGAACCCAGCATCAGGTTTACAGGGTCAGAAGGCTGGGAAGTTTTGGGGTTTTTAATATTCTGTTAACCCCAGCTGGTGGTTGTTTTGTTTTTTTCCTAAAATGGCCATTATGTCAGTGGAAATCATTCTGCTTCCCTCCTCTTTATTTGAATGTCCCATTAGAAAACTAGAAGGATCTGACTCAACAGGAAACATCAGAACTGCTGTTGATGACAGAAAAAAACCTAAAAAGATTCTGAATTGTCTTTGTCATGCAGTTTCACGTCAAGCAAATCTGGAATTCCCACTAATGTGTCAAACATAATTTGATCCCACAGCTGTGCAATATATGGCCTTGTCTTTGAGCTAAATCAAGCATCTCTAGGTGAGCCTGAGAAGGAGCAGAATAAGTTACTGAATTTTAATTTGGAAAAGTGCCATACCACAAATGACTAAATACTTTATTTCTCTGTAAACAAAGTGGATTTGATCATCCAGAATGAAGTTCACTCAGTGCCCTGATTATGCTGCTTTTAGGTAAACAAAGTTATCTTACATTTTGGGGAAGAAGCGGAACAGTTTTCTATTGTTGCTATTGCAGCTTCAGAGCTAGGTTCTCTGGGATATCCTCAGAGGCTGTCATAACACCTTGGTTATCCAGACAAATGTTGGGCCTTTTGTGCTGTGCAGCTTCAGTTTTGCTTGGTTGCACTGCACTGCAAAACTCAAGAAACCTGAGTCTAGGCTCAAGTTTTGTTTTGTTTTCAATTTAGAGATTTCATGTCCAGCAGTGTTTACTTGAAGGCCCTCAAGTCTTTGCTATGTTTTTTGCTTTTGTGCAGGTGCACTTTACCCTAAAAACATGGTGTAAAAAAGTCAATCTCCAGCCTATTAATTCCTTGTGGTCTTTGTTTTTCCCTGAACTTTTTCATGCCTTTTCCCATTAAATCCCAAATTAAAGCACAGTTTCATTTTAGAGCGTGGAGATTGGAGCCTTAGTAGTATGTAAGAGCAGACCTACAGGGACAGGATGGCTTCCTTTCACAAACAGGTATATTTACCTGTGTTCTGCTGTGATCTCCAGATCCATGTCCAGCGGAGCGAGCTGCAAAACTGGATAATGCACACAAATGGCTCAAGAGCAAATAGGAGCTGGACACAGCCCTTGAGCCATCCCATTTCTGCTTTCCCCTCCTGTGGGGCTTGGAATGGCCTGGGTCTGGTCTCAACTGGGTTGCGTAGGCAGGAGAGACCAGCATGGGAGGGAAGTACTCTGACTTCTCCATCAGGCAACTGCTGCCTGGGAGTCTGCTCCAGAGCTTCACTGAGCTCTTCTGGACCAGCAGTTTGGTTTTAACTTTTGATCTGCTCTTTGCCTTTGGGCAGGTTGCTTTGTTTAACTTGAGGATATTTGGGCCCCTCTCAAACTGATTTTGGGTGCTTCAAATTATCTTGTAGGAGCTCCTACCTCCATCTACTGACAGTATTAGGAACATGAGGAACTTAATACCCTGCTGATGGTGCTTTAAACAGAATTGAAATTAGATGGTGGGAGAAGGAAATGTAAACAACTTCCTCAGAGAGAAGGCTCTGCAAGCCGTGGGGCCCTCCATCCCATTGCACTGGGGCTGTCTCTTGCTGTGTCTGTGCATTGAATTGCCAGGCTCAGAGGGGCTTCTCAGGTCTGCTGCAAAGTCTTCAAACACTGCCATGAGCTCTGCTCTTCCCTGAGCCCCAGGGGTGCATACTGGCCATTCCTGTGACTGCCCTGCAGTGGGGGGACTTGTTGTTCCCCCTGTGCTCCAAGGTGTGTGGATTTTTGTCACTCCACTTTCAGATAGCACACAAAGTGTCCTTCCAGCCTGGCTGTGCTCCCTCTTAAATGAAAAGTTAAAACAGTGGGCAGTTTTGACAGGTTAGAACTCCTCAGAGTGCTGAAATATAGATCTGTGCTCTCTCTTTTCTTGTCTCCTTTAACATTGCTCCCATCATTTAAAAAAAATTGCTCATATTCTTCTTCAGTCCTTTTTGTCTTTGCATCAGATTTCTTCCATACCAAGGTTTGTTTTGTCCTCTCTGCTGGCTCACAGGTAATTTATGCCTTTGATTGCCATGCATTGCTCTTCTGTAGGGAGTTTTTATATAGTATTTAATGGAGCTGTCTGAAAAATATTTTAAATTATTGACATATTATTGAGAGATTGTTTTTTATCAGTTCCCCTTGACATACCCAAAATCTTTAGATGGATTTTTCTCTCTCTTATCTCCCTAGTTCTGTTTTTGTTTTTTTCCCCTATTGAAAACAAAGTTTGCTGTTCCATGAGCTCAGTATGTGCTAAGTACTGTGAGACAGCTGAAAGAGCTCAAAATATTTTCTGGTTTGGGTTTGGATATGCATTTATTTCACTTATCCAGGAATAGCAGAGGAGCTTGAGAAAATGATGTTCCATGTCTGCCTCTTCCTTCCCTCGCTTTATATGCCACTGCTTACACTGGTGACAATTTCTTTTAAGCCTCAGTTGTTTATTTGACGTGCGTTATCTATGACTGGAGTGATGTGCAGGTCAATAGGAATACAAGAGTTTTAATGAAGGGATCATGTAGTATGTGGGAGATTCTCATTTTCCATTCCTTTGGTAGTTTCTTTCCTGGCTAGTTGCTGCTTTCATGGTTCTGCAGAACCTGTGACGTTGTTGGGGGAGCAAGGAAGCAACAAACAAGGAAAAGGGCAAAACTTGTTCTATTGCTTTTTTTACTTGGGTAGGAAAAGAAGCTGGATGCCCAGCAATGGCTGGGAAGGGACTGGGGAGAATGGCTGGGAACAGCAGGATATGACTCCATATGAATTTGTAGTGGGTTGTTACAGGCTGAGGTCAAGTATGTTTGGGCAAATTGAGGCTGGAAGAAAGAAGCTGAACTGAGATGTATGTTGGGAGTAGGAAATGGGGCAGTGGCTGTGTGCTTGCTTGTATGGACAAAGTAAAGCCTACTTCCTTGGGAAGAATAGTTCCTTTCAGCTGCTGAAAACCTTGTGATGCTCTTTATGAGTTGAGGGGCACGGGAAGGATGAAAAGGCAGTGGACTTTAGAGGGATGAGTAATTGGTAACTGTATGATCACAAGCTCCTGCTGAATGAATGTTCTTGGATGAGAACTCTTGGTGGAGTTCTGAACCTGTAACCCTCAGTATTGTTTTATCTTACTCGGTGGCAATAAATCTGATGTAATCTGTGTATGCATGTTTGTGGTTTCTCATCCAAAAAGCTCCAAAGAGCTTTTATATAAACACCCTCTCAGTAGAGCTATAACAATTGAAGAGGTCGTCGAGGCGTGTGGTTTGAAATGTGGGAAAGACATGAAATAAAGCCATCCTGGGAGAGGAAGGAGCAGCTAAAGGATCTTCAGTGGGTTGCATGCTAGCATGACAGACAGTGATGGTGGTCAAAACTGCAAGGGCCCTCTTCCATCTTTAAAATATTGATATGATCTGTTTGTTCTCCAAAGACTTTAACAAATCTCTGTTTGAAGATTTGCTGAAATACTCATCATGGCTTGAGATGAAGCAATCTCTCCAAGGGAGTTTTCAGTATAAGCTTCATGGTAGCAAAATGGAGAAGCTGCATGTTTATGTTAGGATAGATTTCAGTGACTATAACACTATTGTACTGGATTGATTAATGTCTCTGAAAGCTATGATGAATTGTTCTCAGTACTGGGACCCTGAGTTGACCAACTGTTGCTCAGTAGCCATTTAGGTCAGAGCTCTGGCCAACAGCTTTAGGAAGAGCAAAAAACCTCTTGATGGTTCCAGAAAGACTGCAGATCCCCCCTGCAGCTCATGAAACAGGGTTGTTCTGGAGTAGTATTCAGCAGCCTTCACTTCTATGTATCTGGCTTGCTCTCTCTCATCTCCTCTTCAGAGCTAGGAATAGGTGGTGCAAAGATAAAGAATCCTCAGTTTTATGAGAATATTCCTAGCTATGGCAACAAACCTCGAGCCCTTCCTATTTCAGAAAAATAGTATTTTAAAATTTGTTTGTCTACTAGAAAGTTTTGGACCTCAGGTAACTTCTCACAGTTTGTGTAGTTGTGTCTCTCGGTAGTTGTGTTTTAATCTTTTAAAAAGTTTAAATTTTTAGCAGTAGTTTAGTATTCAGTGGTTTCACAATATATTTTCTTTCCTGAGATACAACTTTCGTGTAATATAAATGGAAGTGCTCTCAAATTTGAGTGGGAAACCAGCCATCTGGTGTTCTCTTAGGACACAGAGCTCTGTTATTAACTGAAAGAGACCATCAGATCTTGGGTTTCAGGCACACAGGAGTGAGGAACCTCCCCAGCCAAGGTTTCAGAGCAATTTTAACTGTGGAATTTTAACTGTGGACACAAGATGGTGGAAAGAGCGTAGGAACCTGTGCCTTCACAGGCCATGAATCTCGTAAGGACAGGTGTATTTACGATGTAAGTATGTTCATCCTGCCAAGACTCAGTCTGGGATTTGAGAACTGGGATTTGGGTAGTTTATCCCTAATCTGCCTCCTCAGCTTTAGGAGACTCAGGCCATTAACAAGCATGGTAAGGAGGCCTTTATTTCCGTGGTGGCTGGTGACTTAGTTCCTCTTTCAAGCTTTAACTGTGTCACTGGTGGACATTTTCTGTTTAATTTTTGACATTGCAAGGGATTCTGTGCAGTAAAGCCTTTTTTTCTCCTCCTTCTCCCCCTTTTTATTTACGTTCCTGGGTGTGAGCATAGCCAAGCAGTGAGCTCAGTGCCATGGAAGCATTTTATATTTTGAGCAGAGATAAAAATCTCATTCCTTCTATAAACAAAACAAATCAACAGATGATGCCCAGGAGAACCATTTCTCTATAGCCATTTTCCTCCAGCTGCTTTCTATTCCGTGCAGCTTGCAATGCACCATATGAAATATGTGTGTGCCTTTCTGTGTGTGCAGAGCACAGGTTTCCTCCAGACAGTGGCAGCTTCATCATAAAAAAATAAACAAAAACCACCAAAAAACCCTACTTTTTTTTTATTTTAAAATGCTGTGATAATAAGATTACTAATAAAGTTGAGATGCTTGGTTGTTTAATAGTTTGTAATTTAGCAATGCTAGAGGATATGCTGGAGGAACTCTGCAGTCACAGCCACTGCATCTTCTCTCTGAATGGATTTGGACTATTGTCCATGGGAGTATGAGGGACAGAAATAATCTGAGTGAGTCTGAGTACCTCATAAACATGGCAAAGATGAGAGTACAGCAGAACTGCTCAGAGTTTGCTGCCCTGTGTGTGCTTGCAGGTGTCCCTGTGTCAGCAGGGAGATCTCTCCAGTGCTGCAGCAGCTTTGTGGCTGGGCACAAGCTTGCTGCAGGCATGAGATTGGTGGAAGGCAATAGGAATTGGCCCCTTCAGCCTGTTGTAAGCCCTTGGTTGATGGCACCTCTTGCTTTCCTGCTTTAGTTTGGCCATGGTGAACATCCACAGAGGTGGATGGCCAAGAGTTGCAGGAGGGTGGGGTTTGAGACCCCAAGGCACCATGGAAGGAGATCATGCAAAGGGAAGAGCAGAGGGTTGTCTGGATAAGGAGCTGGTAGAAAAGTGTATGGCAAGATCTCAAGAAGCTTGGGAGTAGGTGCAGGTCAGGCCTTGGCAGAGCAGCAGCTGCAGGTATATCTTATCTCAGCAGAACTTTCCGCTCACCTCCCCCTCCTGAGACGTGCTTCTGTACAGGAGGAGGGTGGCCAAGCCAGATGTTCCTTAGCTGGAGCCTGGGGGAGTAGTATCTATCCCTGCAGGGGCAGAGCAAGGTGATAAAAGTTTGAACATTACTAGGTTAATGGACTGTCTGTTTGCCATCAATAGTAGCCTCTGAGACGTGAAGGAACTTGGAACTAGCTGGGGGGCAGGAGGGCAGTAAAATTTGGCAACATTACTTTTGGTCATCTTGATAAAGCACAGTTTAGAGCTGAGGGAAAATGTGGTTTCACATCCAAAAAGCTCCTGAGTGCTTTCATGTAAACACCTTGCAAGTACCTATGTATGTATACATTTACACTTATATATAAATACATAGCAAGTGACTCAGAACAAACAGCTTCCAAATAAGCAGCCAAACGTAACTGATCTGATCACTGGGTAGATCATGTTCAGTGCCCAAAGCAACCCCCTTATCCCATCTCCAGCCAAATGACTCCTGGCAGCTAAGGAAATAACCTTGGGTAAAACCAATAGGATTTTTATAACGGAGACGTTAGCTATTGACCCTGAGTGTATTTCATGACGCTGCCTCGGTTTTGCCTTGTATATCTTCATTCTGCTGTTGATGGGTTGTTCTGTGTTTTTGAAAAACTGCAGTCTCTCCCCACCACTCCAGGATCTGTGACTGCAGCAGCCAGCTGCAGGTTCACACTCATCAGCACCAGATTGTTCTCCAAGGCAGACCTCATCTGGACAGGGCTGGGCACATGAGACCGTTTTGATTTATTTAACTGGAGTGCAAGACAAGGAATTGATACCATTTCTTCTGTGCTGCTGGGAGAACAAAGGCTGTACCTGATCTGGTTTGAAGTTCACTTGTCCCTATTAACAAATTTCAGTTAAAAGAACTTTTTTCTACCAGATCAATTCTTTGGGTGGTATGGCTCAGATGGTTTTGATCAGGGACTTCTTGCCCTAAACCTGAATTTGCTGAATCATTAAAACAGGGTCTCAAACTTGTGTGAGAACTGCGTTTTGTTTACTTTGCTCAATTGCCCTGGTAAAGTTAGGGAGCACCAAAAAAAGTTCAGTAGAAATTTCCCTGAATGGCAAGTGTACATGAATCAGTTTGGTTTTTTTTTAAAACTTGTATTTGTGAAAGTGTTTCCCAAGGTGATTTGCTTATGTCTGAGCATTTAGGCTTGCAGCATCTACGGAGTTTGAACTCAGAGCTTTAAGGAAATGAAAGCTGTGTTGTAACATAGCTGACTTCTTTTTGTTTTTCCCCCCCAAAGAAGTGAAATATTTTAGGTGCTTAGTTCTTTTGAAAATCTGGATTTAAAAGGGGTGGTTAACAGTGGGAAATTTTGTCGCAGTTGTTGGTGGCAGTGGCTGATTGTTTTTCTGTGTGACGCTATTTTGGGTCGACTTATAGAGCTGACTGTAAGATGTAAAACCATTTTGGTAACGTTTACATGGACAGCTTGTCTCATTAATTATCCAAGAAATTCTGAACCCTTAAATAACAGCTGTAAGCTGATTTACTAGTGCAAACCCTTTAAATTCATAGGCTGAATTTGGCTTGCATTGCATAGACCAGTAATAAAACCGTATTGTGGGGTTTTTTCTTTCTTACCTGAGAACATGATTCTCTCACCTTTCAACTTTCACACGGACATTTTTCTGACTGAAAAATGTTGTTAAACATAATATTGATACAGTAAAAGAGCAACCTACACAGAAACCCAAGCTGCACCATAAATCCTTCTCTGAAGCTGCTCACACTGGTTATGTAAATAAAAGAAAATTGATGCTGTTTGCAGAATGTGATGATATAGGGGAAATTTCTGTTATGTGATAGAAATTGTGTGCATCTGTGTGTGCCCCTGTACCTGTCCCCCCACCCAGCTCTTTGTTGTTTTGGTTAGCTCTGTAGCTGATATAGACACCAGAGAACCGCCCCCCGAGGCGGAAAATGTCCTTTCTCAAGGTTTCACAGAGGATCATTACAGTGACTGTTTTGTCTTTTCCTTGCTTGGGAAAGACCTTTTGACTGAAAAATATATTGCTCGTTTCAGGAGGAATTACTGTATGTAACCAAACACTAATGACTTTCCTTTGAATGTGGTGGGTTTTGGTTCCAATTCCAAATAGAGAATTGTATGTCTACAAACTAAGGGATGTTTCAACCCTTGTGACTGTTGATCCCCAAGGATGCAGATGATCCATCTAGGGGGGGTTTATTTGTAAATTGCATTGCATTTGTAAATAGCTGGTGGCCAAAATCATTATCATTGTGTTAATTTAAAGATCAGTCAGCATTTTCAAGGGCTGGGCAGTTTCAAGAGCTTTCTCTGAGCAAGTTGGAGGCTTTGTCTTGTAGGCTGTGAGCAAATTGTTACAAAACACAAGAGAGCTGGTAGGAGTTTGTGGAATCATAATTAATTGACAATGGTTTTTCAAAAATGACATTTTTCAATTTAAAATAAGCTGTTAAAACAATTTAGAACAGTGTTGTGATAGTCCCTTGACACATGTGGGGAGCTTTGGGTTAAACATATAAATAATGCTGAAAAGACTATATTTAGTTCCAGACTGATCCAAGGACAACTGAAAAATTGAAGGTCAAATAACAAAACGAAGAAAAGAAAATTATAGCCCTCCTTGTTCTGTTCTGCAGCATGCTGCTTGGCAGCCGTGAAGGTTCAATACTGGGGAATTTGTCACATACAACTATTTATGATTTGTACTTTAATCAAAGCAAGTAAGCATGAAGTTTATGTACTTATTGACAACAGCACATCACTGAGTCCTGTCACACTGAATCTGGAGAGCAGCTCAGGAGTATTGCAGAATTTTGGGGGGCTGGATATCAAAAGATCTGTGAAAGCTTATTAAACAATCAATCAATCAATCAATCAATCAGTCACAGCTTTCCTCATGCTCTGTCTTGACCCTTAGGCTCTAGTAGGTGTTTGGATCTGAGCTGAAGTGTAACCAGGTGCTAAATGGTGGGCCAAGACCATTGCTAGTTTTACTATTTTTATTTGTACAAGCTATTAAAACTATGGAACAGGAAGGAGTTCAGTTCACTACTAGCTTGGGAGAACTTTCAGTCTGTGCTTGAGCAGGAGTTTGTTTAAACAGCCCATTCGGAGAGCTCAGTGCTTCCAACTGCAGAGACAAGGCAGTGAGCTTCAGCCCATCTAAGTTATCCCTCTGATGCTGGTAATGGTTCTTTTCCTCCCTTGTGGAGACCCCTCGAGCATTTCTGATCCGGTCAGGATCCGAGCTGGGTGCCAGGCTGTATTCCCTTCACGCAAGGACAGTGCCTCACCCGAGGGGCTGCAGGTAGCACAGGCACTGTTGGAGCCACAGGCCCGTGCAGGTCATGCCTATTTATTCAGCTGAGGATCTGCACAAGGACGGTGAAACTCTGAATGCTCAGCCTGCTGATACATTGATGGAGATTGTCAGTGATGGGATTTCTGCAATCATGTTTATGCAGTGTTTCACTTGACCTAATCTTGCCAAGCCTGATCATGCCTGCCTGTCCTCTTGCACAGCTCCCAGCGTGCCCAGGGCACTTTCCTACTGTCCAGCCAGGCCACAGTCCCGGGGTCAGATCCTTCCCTGGAGTATCCACTGGCCACTTTCCTTCAGACATGTTCTGACTGTTCTGTTTTTATTAGGAGATTTTGGTAGTACATGGTGTAATTAACTATTTTCAGAGGCTTTATTTCATTTAAACTAGTCTCCCACTAGCTTTCCTCTCCTTGAACTGCTTATGAAACCTTATTCAGTTGAAACTACGGGGTATTATCTCACTGAGTAGTGCTGTTTTCAAATTGAATAATATACTTTAAATTAAATGTGTGCATTGCATGGACAGTGTCTATTCAGACAAAACTTTGGCTACCAGTTGTGTGAAAATCCAATGCATTTTTAGCAGTGTTCAAAAATGAGTAGGAATACATGTGGTCCAACTTGGCTAGCAACTTGTCCCAAGATGGGTGCATTCAACTCTGAAACTGCAACATTCAGAGAAACAGACTTCTTTTTCTGAGATGGAAACCACGTCTTGCATAATTTGTGTTTTTGCAATTTCACTTCAAATCTAGGCTTTGCCTGTCAGAGATAATGGGAAACAATTATTTCTTTCAATTACTAGCTGGCTGTTGTTTACATTTCCTATGAGCATCTCTCTCCCCCTCTCTCTCC
>VXBT01003525.1:702005-821721 GCA_013400235.1 Oriolus oriolus | reverse complement strand
AGTTGGGGGGAACCCTAATCCTGGTGACTCCCACTTTTGCTATTCAAGCCATAAGCATGTCTGTGCTCGCTCATAGGTTTCAGGACTTTGAGATTGCTTGTGGTTCTACCAAGCAACGACAAGCCTAGAAATAAGCTCTGGTTGGGTCTCATTATCCGTGCCCAAACTTCACTTCCTTATGCAATCATGCAGTTTTAATATTGATGCTTTCAGAAAAAATCCAAATAATGAGGGATTGACGATGAAGCTGTGAGATTTTGTTGCCAGGTTTATTCTCGTGGAACACAACTAATAAAACTTTAAGGAAGAAGCCATAGCCAAGTTTTTAAAAGTAGGTTATTTTTATTGTGAAAAACAAAATTAAAAACAAAGAAAGAAATGGAAAGCTTGGAGATTGAAACTCAAGTTAATTTAATTCATGTGGTCAGTGTAGGCTTTTTGGTGAGCTGGAACCAGGCAAACACGTGTCAGGTGCATAGAAAACAAAGTAGTATCAGTATGTTGGCTATGAACTGATCTTGGCTTCCTCCTCCTTGCTTGCATGATATTACAATGAAAGTTGGCAAAAGGAAATATGACTGCACGTGATTAGATGTTGACAGCCAAGGAGGCTGACTTTCTGTTTACAGAGGGGAAAATGAGAAAAAAAATTGGGGAGTAAAGCTTCTTGTGTGTCTTTATACAGTCCTGGAAAACATGGGGTAAAAATGTAAGAGAGGCTGTAATAGCAGTCTGATTTAAAAAAAAAAAAATCTCCAAAATGTTCTAATGAAAAAAATACTCTGATTCAAATTGCAAAGGAAAATCCTTACTCCCTCTGGGTGTGTGCTGTATTCCAGAGCAACTGAAAAATGTATGCTAATGGGAAAGGGGGGACAAGTATTCCCCTTTCCTGGACTTTTGATATGATTATTTAGCCAGCGCTGAGAGAATCTCTGCATACTCTAAAACTTCAGTCATTTCTGAAATATTGATCTGGGAAGGTCACTAAATTCCAGAGCTGGTGAGATCAGAGTAATGAGATCAGGTGACAGGCCCAGTGGTACCCACTGATTTAGTTGTTTAGACACTGTAACCAAACCATGACCTTCTTGATCCACAGCCTCTTTGATCTAACTGTGTGAAAACACAGCTGCTTACTGGATATTGCACGTTAGTGTGCATGTAGGCATTAGGGGAACTTCTCGTGACATTTATGTTGATTATTCTGGTGTCAGTTTATAAAAATGAGTGTCACCCACTGGCTGGGCACTAGAATGGGCTCCCCAGGGAAGTGGTCACAGCCCCAAACCTGACAGAGTTCAAGAAGCATTTGGATAATATTCTCAGGCACATGGTGTGACTCTTGGGGATGGTCCTGTGCAGGACCAGGAATTGCACTCCATGATCCTTGTGGGTCCCTTCCAACTCAGCTTATCCTGTGCCTAACCATGGATCAAAGTCTCTTCTAATAGATGAACAGATGGGTGCCTTCAGGTTGCTGTGACTCATGTGGTGTGCAATGGCAGAGGACCCTCTGGCTCCCAGGCTTTGCATGAAGAGGCTGACGGATGCCCCATTCCCGTGCTCAGTGCCAATTCCTCGATGCCCGCTTTCCCCTGCACCTCTCTGTGCAATGCAGCCCATGTTACTGGTGTTGAGCACACAGGGCAAAGCCTCCAGCCTGGGACCTGGGTCTGCCCTGGGTTCCACTCCTGTGTAAAACTGCCTGTGGTCTGGGTCTGTTCAGGGATGAACCTGTGTTTTGCTTTTTGTTTTTGTCAATCTTTATATTTCTCTCAATTTTGGGTAGCAGTTTGGTTTTCAACATCTCTGTATCACAGTGGTTCCCTCTGGAGATACCCTGCCAGCTCTCCACTGCCTGTGCCAGAGTCCACATGGCATTTCCTTCCCCGGCAGGAAAATAGGTATGGAGCAGAAATCGAGCCTGCTAAAGCTGTACCATGCTCCCATGGAAATATATGCCCAGATCCATATGAGATCATACACTGGAGCCCAGCTGCTTCCTGCCCCAAGTTTAAATACCGTGAGCACAATAGTAAAGTTCCATGATGTATGGATGTGACCTGGAATCACTTAGAGCAGAGGAGCGGGATGGAGAATTTATGTCTAGCCCAGGGCAGAGCACGTGGGCTCCTGGCTATTGTGTACTGTTGCCTTTTCACTTTGCACACAAGCCTATCAAAATGTTTTTGCAGGCTTGCTCCAACTTTCCTGTGCAGCTTTTCACTCTTCATTTGGGGACCTTTGCGAACTAAGCAGTAGCAGGCAGTGTGCTCAGAGAGGGTAAGTAGTGAGAGCTCAGTCGGAGCCAGGCAAAAAACCCAGGCTGCTGCAGAGCTTGGCAGGAGCTGGGAGCCCACAGCACTGTCTCTGCAGGCATGCTGGCTTGTCTCCTTTCCCCACAGGCATAAGAGTAGATGCATTTAAAAATAAAGAGGAAGACAGTGTGGAGTGCCAGTGTTGTGTCCCTCTGAATATGATCTGAAAGTGCATACTAGGGAAGTTTAAAGCTGATTAGACATGTGGACTGGCATTAGAAATATAAAGTGCATCCAGAGAGGCACCACAACTCCCTGTAAAGTCAAGCAAAAATAATCCCATGATGCTTTCCCTCCCCATAAACAAACACATCCGTGGAGACTGTCTGTGGGGTAAGCAGACCTGGCCCCACAGTACTGAGTGCTAAACTAAAGATGAAAAGATGGCCTAATAATCTTGAATACATTGAAGTGAAGGTTAGTTCACAGTCTCTTTCATGTGTACAGTAAGCAACGAGTTACAGGTCCTTAAAGTATGTTTTGTGTTTAGTAGAGAGATGGTTGTGGTTTTTGAGGAAGACAGACACTACCTCAAGCTTTCATCCAAACTGAAGTAAATAATTGAAGCATCTCCTTTTTATGATTTTTCTGTTTGTTTTTAAAAAACACTCTCACGTACTCTGTATGTAACATTTGCACAGTGCAGGCATAAAAACTGATCAGGAGAATGGTCTCTGTAGGCACTGGCAGGTTTTCACAGTGTGCACAAAGGTCTGGAAGAAGCACTTTTGGGAATGTTTTCCCCTGGCCATAAAATGCTGCTTATCTGCAGAAAAATGAATCAGTTTATGGTGGGAGCTTTTTATTTTTTTCATGAGTGTGTAGATGTTTCATGGTAAAATTAAGTAATTGAAATGCTCTGGGGTTTTTTTCGTTGTGTTTGTTTGTTTCTTGCTGTGGTTACCTATCAAGCACCAAACCAAATTGCTAAACATAGTACAACACCAAAGCAAAACTCCCAAACATGGTCCAAATTCATTGCAAGGCAACAAGCATAATTTTTTTGGTTTTTTGGTGGATATCTGAGGAATCAGCTGAGCATTTGTAAAGTACCTGTCTGAGCTCTTATCAGGTTGACTTCTAATGTGGACTCATATCAGAATTTGTATTATGAAGGAGTGTGGAAGGAATTATTTCTGCTGCTTAGCATTATCTGTATGAAATACTCACCTAGAACAGAAGACCTAGTTGAACATTTCAAAGAAAAATAGCTTTCAAAGCATGCACTTTCTCCCTTCTAGGTTAAAAGAATTATGTAGAGGCTTAAGTAGTTAGCTGTATTCTGCCCTTTCAAATAATGCAATAGGGAATGATAATTTATTTTTGTGTTTAATATTGTGCAGCTGTGGGTTGGCTGTAAAGTCTGGAAACATGCTTACACCCGTACGAGAGGCGTGCTCCACTTCCACTGTCTGTTAGAGAGATGGAAGAAGTATTGCTAGAAAACTCCACAGAGTGCTATAAAACTGTGTCAGCAGTGTGTTGCTGCAGGGATCAAATAACTAAACCTGCAAAAAGCTGCTGTCTGTTCTTCTGGTAGGATGCATGTAGATAATGGTGTACTTTCCAAAGAAAATTTGTAGAAGGCCAAATTTGACTGGGACCGTAAAGTCACTGTGAAAAGTAATGAGCAGTTTGTGTTTACTTGCTTTATTACTCGTATGCAAATTGGATACACACGCATATAGCAGGAGAGGTATGGCCAGAGCATTTTCACTTGTGACTCTTGAGGTGTTAAATCAGCCAGCACCTTAAATGGCTGCAGGGCAGGAAATTGGAGCTGGGTCCTGGAGCGGTGCGGGGTGAGGCTGGGCTGCCTAGGGGACTTCTCATGGGAGTCAGAGGGAGCTTGCATGGAGCTCTCTGTCTGTAACACATGGTATCATGGCACAGCATGAGTCAAGGAAATGGATTTGAGAGATGGTGTAGTCAAGAGAAAATTGAGAGAATCAAGGAAGGAAGTCAGTCAGCCAATACTGAGGTGTCTGAGCGAGTCACTGAGAAAATGGTGTTTCAGTAGAGGGTGTTGGGTAACTGTGGGGAATGCTGGTAGTATTTTCTGCTTTACTAAAGATGGAAACACTTTGTTAAATTTAAACTCCTCTAACTTTCAGCTATCTGGTTCTTATAGCAACCCTGTGAAGTGCATATGTGATATTGAAATGGATTAGATAGGTTGTGATGGAGTCTGTGAGATTAGAGTTCACTTTCCCACTGTGATCCTCTTGCTCTGGGCTGCATTTTTGCAGCCTGTCCAGCTGTACTTGGCTGTGGGCATGCTTCTGCTCAAACTCTCCCTGGAGTTCAAAATGCCACAGTCTTGCTGGCATAACACTGCCAGCCGTGGGCATGTGTCAGCCCAGCAGGCTGTTGGTATACCTCCTCTTTTCTTGGGATCCTGGTGTTAGGCAAAAAGTAAACACACAGTGGGAGCCAGACAGGAGAGAGAGGGATGCTCAGGAGGGAGAGGGTGATGCCATGAGAGGTCACATTTCTGTAGGCTTTTCTGTGCACTTTGCTCTTCCCCAGTTTACAAGCTGTGCTGGAGAAAAGGGCTGATGTACTGCGATGTCAGACTGTGCCAGAGCGGAGCTGTGTTCTTACGTAGCTCAGTATAATGCTGTGTCTGAGAAGAAAGCCTGAATTATTCACTCACTTGCATAACTGCGTGTAAGAGTGTTTATAATCAAGGACTTGGGCTCTGTCCATATTTATGAATGACCAGGGCTGAGTCTGGGCGTAATTCCAGCACTGATACTGTGTGTGAGTTGCACAACTGTTGTGAATACATGACATTGCTGCTCCATGCGAGGCCATGGGATGGCCGGGACATCTGGCCCAGTTTGTGCTCCCTGCTCTGAACAGCTCGTGCGCAGTGGGGACTGCTACTGTACAAGCACGTGAGCCCGGCACTCTTACAAGTCCTTGCACTGATTTAGCCACTGTCTTTGGCCAAAGCAGAGATCCTTCTCCTTCAGATAATTTAACTAGTTGCTAGCCACCCCTTGAATTTACCAGGAGGCTATCTCCAGCAAAAATAATAATCCCCCTGCTCCAGCTTTAACTCCCTTGAGTACTAATTGTTCACTCTTTTTGCCTTTTATTAATGGCATATGGATATAGGGTCTTTACTGTAGTTGATGAAATGTTGGGCAAAGTGTTGCAATTAGTTCCACAGCTGCTTTGGTCATTCATGTGAAAAACTTGTACTTCTCTAGAGGCCACTTTAAATGGGAATCTGATACAGACCATTATTACCAACCTCTTTTGCTTTCACCTTGAGGTGAAGGAGTGGAAGCCTTGATGGTACCTTAGGGAGAAAATTAGCAAAACTGCTGTGTTTGTTTCACTCACACCTCAGGATTCTGCTCCATAATGTGCTCTTCCCACACCTCAGCTGGACTCCACCTCACAGGGGATCATTCATCCCCTAGTTACCACTTTGCAATGATCTAGTCACAGGCAGCTTGTTTGTTCTATTCTCCTGGCAGCCTGTTTGTTCTATTCTCCTCCTCTTCAAGGTCCCCTGAGTCAGGTGGCTGGGTGAGAGCCCCTGCTGACAGGACTAGTCCCAGAGTGGGTTTTCAGTCCCTTCTGGAAGTAATGAGGATCCTGTCAGGCCCCTGTGTCTGACTGTGCGAGGCACGAAGCACCGAGACCTTCCTGCTGTGCAGATCCTATGGTCTAGAGCAGAGGACTGCTGGTGCTGTTGTATTCGCTATCAGCCAGTAGCTGTTGGCCAGTGTTCTGGATGAAGGCTCTGCCTGCTGTACTGACATCCCTCCAATTTGGGTAAATTCTGCATTAAGCAAGAGAGGCAGTGAGAAAATGTCGTGTTGATCTCCCAGAAGCAGCGTGTGATGTACAACTTCCTTCCCTGTTCCTAAATGAATTAACACTGCTGTAGAAAATGGAAAAAACCCAAGCCTCTCTATTCTTTCTCCTTGTACATAATAAGAGAGGGAATTTGCCTTCCTGACCACATGTTGGCAGGTCAGTAGATCCTTTCTGAAATTACACAGAATTAAGGATGTAAAATAATGTTCCTGTGGTTGCATCACAAACTCTAATTTTACTTCCCTACCCAAAGTAATCTTTTCTCTTAGGAAATGCAATTTCAAGTTAGTGAAAAGCAATCCTATTTTTTCCTAGCAACTTTGTGTAACTTTGGAGAATATGAGGGGTTTGTTTTGAGGAGGAAGCATCGTTCCCAATTTTAACATGTCACAGGTCACTTGGTCATAAAAATATTCCGTTGTTTCTCTTCTGGAGATGCAACAGAGTTCCCTCTGAATGTGCATGTATGAAACACACAGCAATAGAGGTCTGAAGGAGCTCACCTTCCAAAGCAGTTGCTTATTCAGCTCGTTTTCAAGTATATTTTTGTCCAAAGCCAGGATACAGCATGTTGTTCATGAGCTCTGCTTGAGGAATTAAATTCCTCATAGTTCTCCAGTGGCTGGGCCAGGGTAGCATGGCATTGTCTGCATCTGGCAGCAAGAACACAGTCCAGCCCTAAATGGTTAACTTCCTTGGGATAGTCGGTCACCAGTTACCAGGAATGGCACTTCTCTTTGAAGACTAACTCTCTTTGGGAGGAAGGTGGTGGCTGCTGTTTTTAGAAAGCAAATAAATGCAATTACCTTTACCGAAGGAAGGGAGCAGCTCTAATAGGATTTTTTATCAGATTATTTTTTTTAGACTATTTGGGTATTTCAGTGATTATTACTACACAGCTCTTTTTCCTTAGGGGATGCTAGACTGTTCCAAAAGCATTTGTTGGTTTACTTAGGCATTAAAGGGGTCCTTATGAATTTTGATTATCCTAAAGTACTTCAAAGTGTCCCTAGAGGCTCAGGCTGCTTTGAACTTAACCTTTTCTGCCCAGTCTTGTCACATGTGTGAGCCCAAAGATTTTAAGCAAGAGGTCAGTGATTCTCAGTCTTTTTAATACTTTGACCCATGTTATAACAGGAAAAAATAAACAAACCAGATTCATTCTGATCTATCCAGGAAGAAAGAGAGGGGATGGTTCCAGTGGGCCTTTTGTCACCCACTCCTTAACCTGCTAGCTCTCCTGACCTGTTAAATAGAACAAGCAGGAAAAAAACCAACAAACCCCAACTTTTAATACTCATTGCCTTGCTTCTAACTGCTTTCCTTTAAAATGTCTTTGGTCCTCAGGGCACCTTGAGATCTTAATGGTTTCTTTATGTAAAATTTGAATAATGAAGCATGTGAGACACTTGCGATTGGCAAAATATGAACTTTAATAAAGCTGGTCACGCTGCTTGTGAGCTGTGTATATCACACAAAAATGTGTGGCGAGATCCTCCGCTGGGACTGTTCAAAATAACTGCAGTGACTCCAGCAGTGCTCTGCTGATTTACGTGAGGTGAGAATCTGGCTCACATCCCATATTATCTTGCAGTGTGCCTGTGCAGCTGTAACACAATCTTACTCAGCTCTTTGGGTTCGGGGGCAAAAGAAGTGCCCGTGGTTATTTTTGGAAAAACACGTCATCAGAGGGTTTCATGTGATTCTCTCTCTCATATATTTATTTTTTATTGCTGTTGACCTACTGTTGTGGTTTGACCCCAGGTGGCACCTAAGCCCCGAGCAGCCACTCGCTCTTTCCCCCACTGGTGGGGTGGGGGAGAGAATCAGAAGAGTAGAAGTGAGAAAACTTGTAGGCTGAGATAAAGACAGTTTAACAGGTCAAACAAAAGCCATGCATGCAAGCAAAGCAAAACAGGGAATTAATTCACCATTTCCCAGGGGTAGGTAAGTGTTCAGCCATCCCCAGGACAGCAGGGCCCCAGCATACATAACAGTGACTGTGGAAGACAAACACCATCACTCCCAACATCCTCCCCTTCCTCCTTCTTCCCCCAGCTCCGTACTCTGAGCGTGGCACCACATGGCATGGAATGTCCCTTGGGTCAGTCAGGGCCAGCTGTCCTGGCTGTGTCCCCTCCCAACTTCTCATGCACCTCCAACCTCCTTGATGGTGGGGTGGTGGGAGAGACAGAAAAGGCCTTGACTCTGTGCAAGGTCTGCTCAGCGATAACCAAAATATCTCTGCATTATCAACAGCGTTTTCAGCACAAATCCAAAACACAGCCCCATACCAGCTACTGTGAAGAAAATAAACTGTATCCCAGTCAAAGCCAGCACACCTACATGAATTATTTTGGTGTTTAGAGACTTTAAAAAGAATAATTCAGTATTTTTCTTCCCTTAATGGAGATGGATAATTTGTCTTTTCCTCTTTCTATTGCTTCATGGTGTTGGTAGCTATACAGGTAAGGCATTATTTTGCACATGATGCAACACAGCTCTTGCTTTTCTTGAGAGGTGTGTCTGACTGCACCTCTTTTCACTTTCTAGGTGTCTCTACACAGCCTGCATTCTCCTTCACTGTTTAAAATAGAAATTGAACTGCTTGCGGGTTTTGTGGGTCACGTACTTCTCATTTTCCCATCTGAAATCTGAGCCCTCAGACATTACAATCATCTTGGCTACAGATAATTCTGACAGTTCTTTTTCCCATTTTGATCCTTTGCTTCAGTCCCTGGGCTACAAAGGGAGCATGAGGGCTGTTGGTGTCCTTGGTAGCAGGGTCTGCTGCTGATCCAAAAGCCTCTTGAACATATGCATCCTGTTTGTATGCCAATGTCTCCTCTGACAGCATTAGGCAGGAGGAAATTGGGAGAGTCAGTTATTTTTATAAGCACAAAGAGCTGCCTAATTCCCCGTAAGGCACAAGCAGCTCTTTAGGATAGTTTGAAAGCATGAACAAGGTACAACTGGGCGTTATCACCAGCATTTTTCTTTAAACTATTTTTATTTGCACGTGTTTTATCTGCAGCATTTCTCCAGAAATGATCTTCTCCAGTCTGAGAAGATCAAGCAGACGCCACATGTCCAGTGTAGCCCAGACAGCCAGATGACACAGTGGTGTTTTGATTTGAAAGTCAGACTTCTGCCAAGCATCAAGGGGCAAACCTTTATCTCTGCACGTAGTGCTGAGGGGTGTGGGGAAGAATTAATTCCCTCTGTCAGTGGAGCTGATCTAGGTTTTCCATTGCAGTCTTTAACTGCAAGTCTACTTGCTACAAGGGTCTTTTCTCCAAAGCAGCTCTCAGACCCGTGCCATGAAATGGCAGATCCACCAGCCCTGTACAGGTTCCTCTCCCTCGTCTGTTTCTCTTCTGAAATTCCATTGCTGTGAAGCAAGTGCAGGAGCCTCTCCTTGGTGCTCACATAAAGGCAAATGAAAAGGCTTTGCCTTCTTTTGCTATCCCACACCTTAATTAAGTGCAATTGCGACCTTGGTCCTGCTGGAATGAAGACTGCCAGTGCCCCAAGTTACTGGCTTGCTCCCAAGAAATATGTAAACCATAAAGGTGGTTCTTGAAATGAAGAGCTTTGAAATAAGACGTTGTCAGTAGATTGTAATGTATTTAGTCATTTGGACAGACATAGGTTCTGGGTTGTAGCTTGCTGTTAAGGGCAAAGTCTTGTCCCTTACAAAAATCCTTAAAATAAAATTTCTTTTAAAAGCATGAAGTCATCTCGTTCTGTGGAAAATTCGGTTCATTTGTCTTCTCTGCTGCAAGGTGTGCATAAATCAGACTGTGTTATGATAGAGGTGCTCACTGAAACAAATTCCTAATAAAAGAATAAACATGGAAGCAATCTATCTGTACCTCCACATTCCTCAGTGAAGCCTTGCTAGAATCACAGCCTGGAAGGGAACTGGTGGGGTTGATGGAGGATACCACTTGCTGGTAAGCACTGAGAAATGAAGAGATATGCTCAAGCTAATTCTGTTTCCCAAAAAGTAAATCAGATTCCCAGTATACTTTTATTTTGCCAGCCGAGCTAATCCAGCCCCCACAGGTCTTTGCTTTCAAAAGCTGGGGCACTAATGTAATGTGGAAAGCTCCTTTCATTAGCTCAGGTGTGTGTCATCTGGTCTTGCTGGTTGCAGTATAGTCCTGAATTTAGCTACTGAAGCTGGCAACTCTGTGTATTTATAAATACTTTTGTTAACCTCCTTCCCTTCTTCCTCTTTCTCTGCTTCCAAGAAAATCCTGCTGTCAAAAAAACCCCACCTCGTAGCATGTCCAAATACAGGCATGCCATTCTATCTAGGTTAAATTTTGCATAGGCTTTGCCTAGGTTTTTGTCTGGATTGCAGTCTGTTTTATCCAACCAGATTACATTTAAACAACATTTGATAAATGGATACCTATGGCAAATGTCAAGAGCTTACAAGGTATTCCTTGTAAGCCATGGAGGAAGCATAGGAGAGACTTGACCAGTTTCATCCCCATTTCCAAGTTACTGATCCTAAAAATTAAATTGACTACTGAAAAGTGCTTAGATTTGAGAGTGTGGTGATTGAGAAAGAAGAGAGTAGTGGTTGTCCTGTAGGGAAGAGGAGTTACTCTAAAGGAACTTTAGCATAGAATTGTACTTCTTACACTGCTTTCTGCAATGCCTTTTGCTTTAAGACTTCTAAACCTCAATAGACAAACCAGGAATTCTTGCAAGAGTGGTGTTTTTTCCTTCTAAGGGTGGGAGAGCTTGTACACAGAGAAATGCTCTGCCAGTGGTGCACAAGTCCACGTCAGAGCTATGAGTGGACCCAAAATTCAGGCTTTCTTGGCAGTGTGCTAGCTCTTTAGCATTATATTGGGCTTGTGTGAAGGATGAGTAACATGAAACTATCTCTCCTCTCCAGTGTAGCTGCAGTGCTTCCTGCATATGGACAACAAAGTGAATCCTCTAGAGTAAATTCCAGGAACCTTATTTCAATTGCTCTGCAGATAGTGATTACAGAATGAGGGGAAAGTTGTGGTAACAACAAATGCCTTGTCACTGTCTGAAGGCTGCCTTGGCTTGTCTGTGCCTTTCCTGCCCTGCGTCGTAAGGACTCAGGCAAGCTGCTAGTGAGTTTGATGCATGTTTAGTCTCCATGCAAATGATGTGAACTGCAAGGAAGAATACACAGTACTCACCCAAACTTCATGCCCATCTTGGGCTGTTTTTGAAAAGGCATTGCCAGCATTAAATGGCTGCTGTTAGAGAAAAGAGATTTTTATGATGTTTCACTGCCTTCTCGTCTGCTGCTGCTCCGTGTGGCTTGTTTTCCCATGAGGGCCCCCGTGTTGAATGATTAACACAGGCATTCGCCCTTGCAGTCTGGAGCAGGTACCCAGAAGAGGTGGTCTGGAACCATGATGGGAAAAGGAGGACGCTGTGGCCTGGGGTTTGCTGGTACACTTTGTGCTTCTTCACCCATGTGAGTTGCCCAGAGGAGCCACCACAGACCCTCCAAGGTGTCCTTTGTGCCATGTCTGTGTCCTTCCTGGCTCTCGCAGCTCTGGCACAGCAGTGCCCGACCCTCAGCACTGAGGTGTGACTGCCCTCTGGGCATGAATCCTGCCTCACCAGTCCCTTCCTCAGTGGGATCTGCTGGTGCACTTCCAGCTGTGCCTCACAGTACTGAGAAACCTTTCAGAAACAGCATCTGTATGGGGCGGGGGGCATGGAGGGAGAGAGAGGGGAGGGTTGTGCAAACTGTCTCTAAATAAAGATTTGCTCCCACTGTCTGTGGTTAATATTGATTTAACATATTTTTGCTACAACTCAATTTAGTCTCCACTCTCATCCAGCTGTGGGAGCTCTGGTTTGCAATTGCCTGTGCGATTAATCCTTTTGTGCGTTTCTTTCATTGTGTGCATAGTGTCAACTCTCACCTAGCACATCACATGCTGAAAAAATCCAGAAACCTGCCTTGTTTTCATTTGCTCTGCTGCACATACATATCAGTGTTTCAGTTGGGTTTTTTCCGAACAAAATTATCCATGGAAACAATGCTGTAGTGTTAAACTTATATCCCTGCTTCCTTCCCCTTCTCCCACACCCTTCCATCCTTCCTAAACCCGCTAAAGGTATATATAATCTTTTGGCTTTCCTGGCCTACTGCCATATTTTTTACATGAACAGCAAGGCACAACAGCACCTGTGAGCTTTATAAAGGTCTCATTCATCTGATGGGCTTGTGCAGCACTCAGCGTGGAGAGGAGGGATACATGCAAACAGAGCAGGAGGAAATACTGAAGGTGTGCTTACGAGAGAAACTACGAGGAGCACGGGAGGTAGGGTGAGGGTTTGTTTGAGTTGAGGCCTTCTTTGTGTACTTTCTACTGACTGACAAAGGCGAGTGCTCACCCCAGGCACCACCCTCAACTCTGCCACATACATGCACATTTGTGTCCATAGATCATTGTCCCCCTCTTGTCCTGTCGGCTCTGACCTCTGTCCTGTGCCTGCTGGGCAGGGACTGCCCTCTTGCTGCCACATGTGCTTGAGGGAGGTGGCAGTGGGACACGACGTCTGACTTCACGTGCACTGTCACGCTTGTATGTCAGCAGTCAAACAGGACAGTAATATTTGTTGTGTTTTACTCTTCCTTTTTTTTTGGCAAATAAATAAGAGATCATATGGACAGGAAAAACAGTTTGTGGCAACTTTCTATTCCTGTGAGTATGCACATCCTGCACAGGTTTATCTTGAAGTTTGACATTCTTTATGCTGAATTATTAACATAGTTGCACTTTTTTTTGGTAACTTCGAGAAAAGTTCTTGTAATTTTTTTTGTCTGTCCCTTTAAAGAAAGCCAAAATGGTGTAAATTAACCTGGAACTGATATGAAGGTGCCCGTACTATCTTGTCTGCAATGAATTTAATCAGTGAAAGTTTTATGCGAAGGACAAGACCTACTGAAATTAAATGCTCGACACTCCTCCTGTGTTCTGCTCTTCTCTCACCGTTTACATGCAGGTGACCATTATTTTAAGATCAGTGAGATTCTCTTCCTTGCAGAGAACATGATTAACTGAGGGGCAGTAATTCTGTAATCAGTAACCAGTGCAGTGTTAACAGCCCTGATGAATCAGCCTGGTTGTGCATCCACAAAAGCACCATCATGGGCATTTCTCCTTCCACAAAGGGAGCCTGTGCTGGTGCTCTTGGGCATGGACTCCATTTCTGGAAGGGGCAGTGAGAGACTGTGTTATGAAATGCCCGAGGCAGATGCTGACTTTGCCAATGAGAAGCTGGGCCTGAGTCTGAAGCTCTGCAGTGCTGTGTCACCCCTCCAGTGTGAGTTCAAACTTTAATGGAGGAGTATTTTAATTTGAGGCAAAGCGATTAAAAGAGCTGTGGATTTTTCTTCCCCTCTGCCGGAAGAGAAGCATCATCTAGCTAGGGTAGGATGTGTCCCACCTTTTCATATCAGTGCTCTTATCATGCTCTTGGAGAAATAAATTAATGTATGGTTCTGTGTTACAAGATGGTGATGTGCAGGGAGCATGAAGATGCGTGGTCCTTGATGGATACAGCTCTGCTGTCAGAGCTTTGAGCGCTCTGGTTCCCTTGGCAGAGCTCCCCTTGGTCCTGGGCACGGTGGCTTTGCTCTGCTGCAGTGGCACACGGCTTTGCCAGGGTAGGGTGGTCAGTTTGGCGTACAGATAGTCCTGTAGCAGTATGGATTTTGTCCTGCAGTCATACTTTTGCCATGGCCGTATGAGGTAGAACAGGAAAACAGTGTCGGTTGCCTCCCTTCTCACCCCAGGGTCAGGCCAGCTGTAGTTCTGGGTTAAATCCTCAACAGAAAAGGAGAGACTGCTCAGCACACAGAATTAGATAATAGGAGGCTGTAGAGTTTTTTGAGAAGCAGTTATGAATTTTTTTTTTTTTTAAAAACATATCAGGTTAATTTTTTTTCCACCGAGGCCAGTGGAGCTCTGTTGCTATAAAATCCTATTGAGAAAGATCATACTTGAACTCTGGCTTCTGGTATTAGTGGGGTTTTCCAGGTCTTTCCTAAGATTGTGTTCCTGTTGGTATGTCAGTAACACAGTCAGATGAGTATTTAGAATCTCATGTTGTTTAAGAAGCCTTGAAGGTATTTTCCACTGGATAAGGTCTGTTTTTGAGAACATAGTGTGTTTATCACAGGTTATCAGATCAAATCCTGTATAATTTTCTCAAAAAAAGATCAATTTCTTAGAATAAAACGGCATTGAAAAAAAAATTTGAGTGTTTCCTAATATAGTGCCCCTTAACCTATCTGTCAAAGTATTTTTTTCCTTGTAATATGTATTTGCATGCTGCCTGAGTGCTGAAGTGCAGTTTCCTAATGTTATGGCTTGCATGAAATGTAACTCAGAAAAAGTGCAGCACACCTTCTACAAAGGCTTAATATAAGACTTAAGCGCTACTTAGAGTTTAATGTAAGCCCTGTTTTGATGGGCTGAAGTGGGATACCTGCTGACTTTCTGCACAGTGATTAATTTCACCTCTGAGGTTGGAGGTGCAATTGATGTTAATAAGAGGATGGCTTACAGGGAAAGCAGGCAGCATGAGGACAAGTGTGGAGGCCCTGCCTTCAGCTGGAAATGGTAATAAGTGTGGTGGGCTGAATTTGACATGGCTTTTTTATAGCTTGTGAAATATAGGAATGGGTAGGGTTGTGAGAATATAAATGAAGGCATGTTTTCTGCTTTCCACTGCTTAGAATGCAGCCCAGCAATAAAAAGCAGTAGGAAAGTCAAAGGTATGGATGAGAGAGTGCCAGGGTAAGTCTGGGAATCTCCTGAGATGCCAAGCCCAATCCCCAGCGACTGCAGTCACCTAAGTCTTTCCACAAACTCGTAAAACTTTAAGGCTCCATCTTATTAAGTGAATTTGGTTCCTCTATGCAAATAAGCTCAGTTAACACGTCCTTGTCTTCATGCCTTAGACGTCATTAATTTGAGGCAATTTATTTAGGAGACCAGTAAGAGATGTGGTTAGGAAAGAAGTAAAAGGGCCAAAATATTCAGTTTAGTGGGCGGATTTTGTGAAAACTTTTGCAGAGTTGTAGATTTCTTTCTCATATCTATGGAAACAGGAAAAAAAAGATGGGAAGACTGATGCCTTTGGTAGAAAAGAGAGAAGATACAAAAAGAGAGTAAGTGAAAGATGTAGGAAAGTGTTGTGTGATTTTTTCAGTCCATAAAAACACAGATGAGAAGAGTTAAATTTTTAATTCTGTTTGGGGAATAGAAATACCATGTTGAAGAGGAGGGGGTTTTTCATTCACTGATTATAGCTGGAAACTCAGGCACAGTCTGATGAAAGCTGAGCACTGAGCAGAAGCCAGCACTGCGGAGCAGTTGTGTGGTATGTGACAGCCAGCAGATGCAGGAAGCCAACATCTGTTGTATTGCCCAGAACCCATGAGCCAGCTCCATGCCTGAAGAACAGGCCAGGGTCTGCATGTATATGGTAAGACTTTGAAATGTCACTGGCAGTGGGGAAGGGAACATCTCTCAGGCTTCTGTGTCACCTCCATAGAGTGCTACCAAAGTGGGGAGCATGTACCCCAAGGGACGTGCAAAATAATCCATTACAGTGCTGGAAGAAAATACTTTTGTACCTCTAATTTAAAAAAAAAAGGATTAATATATCTTTATCTCACCTGCTCTTAATTTCCATTTTTGTATATGCTTTATAATGTACATAGTTTGTTAATAATGTACTACATGTATATGATTTATAAATAAGTACCTACCCATACACTGGAGGGATGTGATCAGAAATGTTCTACTGAGAAACAGGACAAGTAACTAATTGGTAAGATACAGTATGACAAGTTGGACAATGCATGTTTTAATGCAGATCTACAGTGTGCTGTGGACATTACTTCTCTGAAAGTCTTACATAGGGATGTTCATCCATCAGAGAAGGACAGAGCTAAAAGGACTTCTTCAAATTATTTTGGGATATGGCTGAGCACAGCAGTGAAACTGGAGCGCTGGCATTGTCCATTTCTACATCTGGTTAAAGCATTTATAAAGGAGGGGGTATTGGGAATGAGACCAGTGTTGTCACAGTAAATTTAAGAAGTGGGTTAAATCACTTATTTGGTAATTAAGGAGTAGTCTTCATGTTGCCCAAATTATTCACATGCTTCACCTTCAGTCACTCTACTGCCTCTATAGCAAGGGCAAAATCCTTATATTGCCTTTACGATGCTTAAACCTTATTGCTGCTTTCCAGAAATCAGATTTTGTCAGCCCTTCTAATGCTCTGCAATACTTTTTTATTCTAGCAGTGCAGCCAATTAACACAACCATATCAAATGAGATTACTTGCAGAGTGGGTCTGATCCAAGCCCCACTGAGGTCAGGGGAGGAACTCCCATGCTCTTCAGCACATTTGCTATAAGGCCCAGGATAAAGGGCTTGTTGAAACAGGGTGGTTGAATGAGTCCCTATCCCTTTTCAATAGATTTGATTGAGCTGTGCTAACAGTTTTTTCCGAACTGGGAAAAGCCAGATAACAGCATGTTTGCATACGCGCTTGTGCTCCCCTCCTTCCTCTCCCCCTCCTGCCCGCGTGCACATGTATTTAGCACAGAGGCAGACGCGTGGTTGTGTCAACTCACTGACATGAAGCAGCAGATCTCTGATAAAACTGGGACTCTGTTTGATGTAGTTGCAGTCAAATGTGCTTGATTTGAATAAGAGATTTTTTGAAATCTATTTTTATGTAGATTTTTGAAGCCTGTAAGGTAATGAGTCAATAAGACAGCTATTAACACTTCAATCTTTCTGGTACCCAGAATGAGAGCAAGAGAGATGGATGAGATCTGGCTGTTGCAGATTTAGCCAGCTTTTCATGCTTTGTTTCAGTTAGCCCTGGTTTTATATGCTGAGTTTTGTGTTTGAGTAGTTCCAGATTTTTGCAAATGGGAGGTTCAACTGCATGAAAGACGATTTAGGTGTGCTGAGATGTGCATCCTTCCTCCATTTCCACCTTTATATTTCTCTCATAATGTTTACTTTTAGAGATAATTGCACAATAACTTTCAGTAACCTTAAAAATCATGTGATAGGACTGCTGCTCATGACTGTCCTCGTGTTTTCTCTGTATTGATCTCAGCAGGCTTGAATAATGAGCTTCAATTTCTCTCTTTAGTGCAGGCCATGGAAACACTGTGTCCAATTATTTGAAAGAAAAAAAAACCTATAGAAAACACTTGATTATATATTTTAGAAAGAATTTTCTTTTTTTTCCATGCATGGTCCTGGCGTAAATGACAGACACTAAATCTTTTGTTTATTTTGCTTGCCCCTTTCAGGGTATAATCTTCGTTATACTTACTGAGAGTTGCCTGTGTACCAACACAGGATGCTATTGAATGTATGAAGTGTGCCTAACATTCACATATTTATGAATACTCCATGTTCAGACTCACTAATTATACATGACAGTGCAGATAATTAGGGGTTCGTGTAGGCACGCACTTGGTAGAACGGCACAGACAGTTGTGAGTTTCAGCTGGGTGAAAATCGTGTCTCTACTCTTCAAATTACTGCTTTTGAGGGCTAAAGAAATTTTATACACAGAGCAGGTAGGGCAAGCCCAGCAGTTCACTTGTTGCCTTGCAGACACACAGCAGACAGGCAGCAGTCTGCTCCCTGCTGACTCTGCATTTCTCAGGGGTGACCTACAGGCCTGTGTGCGGGTGAGATGCTCTCTCAAAGCCCTGTCCCCCTTTCTAAGATGCAGACAAATCCCTCATTGTTCATCTCAGGCTTCCTCTCTTATATTTTCCCTTCTGTCTGTACACTGTTATTTCTTCCTTGTGTTACTGGTACAGCAGCCAGAGGTTTCAGCTGCGTGTTTCTGCCAACTCTTCTGGCCAATGTGATCAAAAGTTACCTCCTCTGCTATCTTCAGGTACCTGTATTTGGACACATACACGTACCTAACGTGATGATTTCTTTTTTTCTTTAGAAAAAGTTGTGTGCCTGCAACTTCCCTTTGTTTCTTGAGAATTCCTGTGCAATATCTGATTAAGAGAGAGCCCCTTTATTTGGGTAGCTGAGTGTTTGTCTTTTGGCACCCAAGTTTTAAAAATGTGGCTGCAGGCAGTGATGCAAACTATATAATCTTTCTCCTTCATAATGAGAGAAACGCTGAAATACGTTTCTAATAAGTGGGGATAATGTGATGTGGAATATGCAGCCTCTGGGTTATTTCTTGTTGTTTTTTAATTAAATCCAGTAAAGTTTGTTTTGCTTAAGATCTTTGTAAGCTGAGAGTTGTGGCGTACCATTTGTGTGCAGAACTGCTGTTTTGATGCCTGAACAGAAACAAGACCACATCCAATTCACTGGCAAGGTGGATAAGCTGGGGCAGCTAATATGGGTGCTGTAATTACTGCATACCCGGAGTTCCTTGGCTTCCTGAGCTGCCATACCATCTTCCATAAGCACTAAATTATCTTTAAAAACAAAGAAAAGCTGCCACATGCTTGCAGCATTTGAGAGATGCAACCTATTTTATCACCAGCCACAACTTGCTGATGGAACAATAGGAACCACAGTAGCCTCGGATGACTGGTCTGAGGATGTTTCATCAGGGCCTCTGAATCATCTCCCATCTATTTGTTGTAATGTTTCACCAGCCAGGTGCAGGCAAGTCCCAGATGCCCTTTGACCAACATGCCAACAGCTATAACTGTGAAAACCTCTTTTTTGTAAGCTCAGCCACAAGCAATTCAGATAAGCCAGTCCCCAAATTTTGTCCCATTGCTGTATACTGCCATCAGACTCCTCCTTTTTACCTTCTCAGATGCTGGTTTCTAACATCACAGCTCAGTCTTTTACTGCTTTGCTCCATAACAAGGAAAGCTAGGATAGGGTGGGTGCATTTGAAAGCCTGTGCCAGTGGTCAAGCAACCAGAGGCACACCTGCAAAAGAAGGGCTGTGCTGTGCTGGAAAATACAACTCTGTTCACACAGACTTGCTTCAGAATCAAAAAGCAACTCTTCTTCTGGCTTTGACCTGTCAGGAGAGAAGGGTAATAACTCAACTTTAATTTTCAGGAAGTTTAAGCCCACAGATGGCCTGGCCATAGTAAGAAGTCTCAAGTGAAATATATGCTGCTAATGGAATAATTAATCTTGCTTGCTTGTGTCTCCTGGAGTGGTAAACCAGTGTGGGCATGGCTGCTGAAGGATATGTGGTCTCCTCTGGATGCTCATATTTTGAAGGGGAGACTAAGCCTTCTAAGGTCTAGTATTACGAGCAGGTTAGACCAGTGAGCTGTTTCTCAGTTTATAGTGGAGAGGAAACTTCATTAGAGATTCACTGTATCAATATGTCTTTTAGAAAGTGCTCTATGTAGTGGAGAATGTGTTTGGGTGTTCTTACTTTGAAATTGTAGGGTTTTGCTGCTTTTTTCCTCCTTCCTTAAAAGGTGCTTTAGGTTACTGGCAGTTACTCTAAGTTGGAAATGATTCTTTACAGCTGTTCATACATCCACACATGCTGATTCCCCTGTACATCTAGGGGGTTGTACAGTATCCTCTAATGATGATGTGCTGGAGTTGTAAACATCAAACTGGTGACCACATTGTGGTCTGGCATCTCTGTGACTGTGCTCTTTAATAAAAAATGTTTCCCTCTGAACATGAAGAAGTTTATTTTGTTTTTTCTCCTTCAAAGAATTACTAGTTTGAGTAGTTGCCTGTTTGTTTTTTTTTTAAATTTCATAATTATTTTTTATTTACTTATTAAAAGAGTGAAAGATTTGTGGAATGATTTGTTTCTCAAATACACTTTATTTGGTATAAGGAAGAGAGACTTGTCTTTTCTCCCAGAGGTTTTTGTATTGTTTTTAGATAGAAGGCTACACGTTCTAAAATATATTTAATGAAACTGTGTGTTAGGATAAGGTAACAAATGCTAGATTCTAATAAATGTTTCAATATAGAAAAGCCTGAACGTGTCTGGGACTGCTTGGCTAATTGTTAGATAGCCTGGTGTCTTTGCTTAGGCTTCCATTCAAAGAGGCAAAGTATTTGTCTTTGCAGATAAGCTGTGGGCAATTTCTAGCCAAAGTCTTTTTGTTGCTGCCTTTAGCTGTGCGACAATTTTCCATTGCTGTGGAAGGGGCCAGTGCCATGACTTTGTCACTGATTTGTATTGGTACAACAAATCCCTCCCTGATGGGAGAGGAGGAAAACAGTCCCTCTTCCATCGATAGCAAACAACAATTAGAGCAATAGTTAATCACTTGTTTATTTATAGACCAGAATGAGCTATGCTTCCATCTAGTTTGACTTCCTGTTTTTTCAGGCTCTGTATTTTTCTTTAGACTTTGTAGGGGGAAGTGCTGTGTGGTGCAGGGTTTTGTTTGGTTGTACTTTTTTTTTTGAAGAAAGAAAGGGGATTCTTCTAAAAGCTGAAAGCTGCAATGAGTCCATTAGCTTCCCTGGTAAACTGTTTTAATCTTTACATGTCCTTAACCCCAAGAAATGGCATGTGAATTCAGGATTTCATTCCTGTAATGTATGTACCCCACTCTATGAATATTTTGGCTTTGTCCTGAAAGGTGGGGAGCTGTTTGCTGTTAGGGCTTGTTCCAGTGTAAGTATTTGCAGGCAGCAGTCAAGGCACTTCCCAACTTTCTGTTCAATATACTGCACTGACATTTAAAAACTTGTTTTATTTTTTTCTTCCCCATCCTTAGATCTCTTTAAAAGTGTCCTTTGAACTCCACCCACTAGTCTCATGTCTTTCCTGAACAGTACTTTGTGCAGCAGTGGAGTGGTTGTATCACCAATGTTCCACGTGTTGTTTCCTCACTTGCATCTGGTGGCCCCTTTTTGAAAGGTGGTTGTAGTGGGGTAGGGGTCAGTCTGTTCTCTCAAGGAACAAGAGATAAGACAAGAGGAGATGGCCTCAGGTTGTGCCAGAGGTTTAGGTTGAGTATTAGGAGCAATTTCTTCACCAAAAAGATTGTCAGGCACTAGAACTGGCTGCCCGGAGAAGAGGAAGAGTCACCATCCCTGGAGGCGTTCAAAAGACATAGTCGTGGTGCTTAGGGACACGGTTGGGGGTGGAATCGGTGGTGGTGGGTTGATGGATGGACTTGATGATCTTGGAGGTCTTTTCCAACAAAAATATTCTATGGTTCCATGTCTGTGACCTTTCCAAGCAGAGCCTTCCATCCTGGACATAGGATATGTGTTTCTGCTTCCAAGATGTATCAACAGGCTGAGGCTTGTCCTTTTTTGTTTTATGCTGTCCAACCCCTCTTCATGTCAGTGATTAACTTTGCCAGGAAAGAGCTGTAGAGCCACTGTGTGTAAGGGTAACATTTCACACAGTGGCTGAGCTGACCCTCATCACTAGCAGCTATCAAAAGGGGCATTCACCTTCCCACCACCCACTTCCTGGGGCTGACTCAGACACTCTTTTGTGCCCTTGGGGGACCTACCCAGGTAACTATGTGAGTACTCTTCTCTCTCCTTCTAGATACACAACCACCAGCAAAATATTTTCATTTCTTCTGGCCTAGTTTGGTGGTTTAGTGGCTGCATCAGCTTGAGCAGGGGTCAGATGGACATAGAGAAAGCAGCAAGAAGGAATATGTGGAGGTGGGTGGTCGGGAGAAGGGTGCAAGTTTTTTCACAGCAGTCAGCTCTCAGATTGTCTCAGCTGCCTCCTGCAGTCCTACTGTAATAGATGGCTTGCTGCCTGAATTGTACCCTTAGAAATGCCCTGGCCAGGGTGGATTGGTCACTGTTCAGGTGAGTGGGACCATTGCTGGTGGTGTTTGGTGCCCAATAGCTATGAAACAGCTGCTGGAACAGATTTCCAGCAATCAAGTCCCATGGCCATGCCTATGGCCACGGTTGTATGGCAGCAGGATGCTGCAGACAGGCTGTGGACATATTCCTTAGCACAGAAAATCTGGGGGCAGATTTAAGTGGGTGTAACTCATGATTCCTTTTACCAGCATGCGAGAAACTATGTCTGTAAACCCTCCTAGTAAGAGTTGTGTGGATCAATCCCTCATGATTATGGGTCACATTTTGTGGTCAAGCATTGAGCCAGCTTTTAGCTTGTCTAGGCTGGTGTCATGTTAGTTCTCTGTGTAGTGTGTAAAATGTCTTTTAGGCAAGATGTTGTGTGGTCTCGCGTTTCTAGCACATTGGACTAGCCCAAGCAGATGCTGTTGGGAGGGTTTTATTTATCAACCATCCCCATACACCTGTCAAGAAAACGAACCCTAAACCCACCCCAACCAAAAATAAAAGGCTCATTTGACAATATGAAAAGGCATTAATTACATTCTCCTCAATTAATTCTTCTCAAAATTCTTGTTAATGGCATTCTAAAATGATAGTTCCATTACTTCATGCAAGGATGGTGTCAGGCTTGTTGTTACCTGTTTTCCTCTTGCCCCTTTAGATTTTGGCATTATGCTGGTAGTCTTTCAAAGCTCTGAGTTGTGCTAGTGTTACAGATCAGTATTGTTGGCGCAGAGTAACTTAGCCATTTTGCTGGGTGTATGTTATGTGATGCTACTTAATTTTGAAAACATTCATCTTCAGCAGGATGCTGCCTTGTTTTTTCTTCAGTAATAAGTTGTACCTTTTCTATTGTGTAAGTGCAAGAAATTATTTTTGGAAGTATTGTCTAAATACTGATGCCTGTAGACACAAAAGAGAAATCAACCAATCTTCTAAGCCAATTCATGTAAGCATCCACCCAATTCCTTCCTCACATAACTTCCATTTTCCTCTTTTCACTTCTGATACTCTTTAAGGTTTGTTATCTTTTTTTTTTCTATTTTATCTTGAGGACAGGGATATTGCCACAGTAGGGAGCCTTTACTCCAACTTGCAGGTCCCTAGGTTAATGTGTAGTCATGGGTGGGTTCTGGTCCTTTACATGGATTGAAAATATAAGGAATTGAGAAGGATTAGGTTCTCCAGTGAGCAGCCCAAATAATAGAATAGAATAAAATGAACTGTAACTGGTGGGACCATGGCATGAAGATCTTCAGCCTTGTGTATTAGGCTTTCCTTGAGCATTGTTCAGTAGGGGAGCTTCCCAAGGGGGAGGAAAACAGTCCATTCTGGAGGGGGATAGTGCAAATGATGTACAGCAGAGTATCATCCCCACCTCTGCTGCAGATGTGTCTTCCAGGGATAGACCAATGTTAAAGATGGATGTTCATTGTGAAAAAGCCATCAGTGGTGTATAATAACTCTTGTGGAAAATGACCAGTGTCCAAAACCTACAGAATGTTTAAGTGTTCATTTTGCTCTGTGGGAAAATGAACAGATTTAGAGTGTGTGTATGTATGCACATGAATGTAAATATATGGATATATAAATAAATATACAAGTATGGTTTCCTAAGGGATTCAAAAGTGTCTCAGCTTGAGTTAGCTATTCCTAGTGTAGTGTCAAAGTAAATAAGGCAGCCTCTGTGCAGTGTGGTGTGCCAGTATGGGACTGCACCACCTTATGTAGGCCTTTACATTGCAACCACAGTTCTCACTTATCACTTGGGGAAGATGTTAAAAGTAAAGATTATCTTCAGAGCTCTGGTAGTGGCCAGGGAGGGTCACCTTTTTCCAGGCTGCACGTGGTACATTAAATCTATGCACCACTGCGCTTTACATGGTTTGAGCAGATTGTGCTAACGCTTTCCTGAGTGTCTTTTTTGCATGTTCCTCCAATTCAAAGTTTTCTATCCATTGCTCTTTTTTTTGGCCATCACTGGATCTTCCTATCTAGCCTCTCTTACAGCAGGCACTAAACTTCAACTCCCCAGAGATAAGTAAAAGTATTTTTCTTCAGGCATCCAGATTCCTGTCTTACGGTTAGCTCCTTGGAGACAGAGTAAAGCTGGAAATAATGATGCAGATCTTTAATGAGCCTTAAAAAAAAAAAATCATTGTTTTAGTTAGGGCAAGAAATACGCAAATTCAACTGCAATAATGAATGTATTTCATAATATCAGAGTTTCTTCCTCATATCTTGCTCAAAGTGGGGTTGAGATCTTGTATCCCCTTTCCAGTGGGTGACTTCTCTGAGACTTCATCTGCCTGAGAGGCTGTTTCCCTCAACGAGCATCTTTCTTCCTGCCAGGATTTCTGTCATTTGTATCCCATCTTGCTCTCATTCTCTTCTGCTCTCAGTCCCAGTTCTGTTGTCAGCCCTTTTATTTTTATAAACTTTCTAATCTCTTTTAAAACCCCTGTGTATCATCATCTAGTGTCTTAGTTCTGCCTTGGAATAGATCACTGATCTGCACCCAGGTGCTTGCAGAGAGAGTGAAGAAAACCGGCTTCTCTGGGCTTCAGCTCTCCTCTTGCCTCTCTTTGAAGGTGAATTGCTCATGCTAATGACTCACTATCTTTACTTCCCTGTGGAATTTTTGTTCATTGTGGTAGTTAAAAAGTAATCGAATGACAGTGCACAGACTTCCCTCCACTTTAGGGGACCTAGTGCTGCTGATTTATTTATCATTTTTGTTTCAGCAGGAGCTGCGAACCCCTGTCAAAGATCAGGGCTGCGCTGTGCACATGAAGGGTGTGCGATGTAATGGAAAGATGGTCTCTGTCTCGGTGAATTTGCAGTTGAGGCGTTGAAGCGTTTTGCTTTCATGTGCCAGAAGCGTTTGAGGCTGTTTAACTGGAGGAGAGAGGGTGGGCTGGGACAGGGGTGCGATAGCAGGTCCTTTGAGAGATGCTGGGAAGGGGGTCTTTAATGGATCCGTGCGGTACATTGCTGGTGCAGCGGTACGTCAGATGTTAAAAACCCCAGAGTCAAAGGGACAGGCGACAGTAATAGACTTTCCCATTGTTAGCAGGGAGCAATGATTACAAATTGCATCCAGGAGCCTGCCAGATAAACAGGTTGAGGAAGAACATGACCAATACAAGAGCAAAGACTCTTCATTAGAATTAGTTCTTCCTGTCATGTGCCCAACTGCTTCACAGAGAGGAGGACTGCAGCTGTCTGGATTATTGAAGATCCAGACAAGTGGGCTGCAGAGTAAGCTGTCGTGTGCTATGACACCGAGTAATGCAAATCAACTCTGTTCCAGGAAAGCCATTTCCATGTCAGCCTCTACATGAAAACTATCTGACTTGAACAAGGGTTTCTTTATGAAGTTAAGAGAATTATTCCTAAGGATTGGAATTTGTCTCTGTCATGGAGGAATGGCCAGAATGGACTTCAAAGTGCAGTCAAAAGATGAGATAATGTGAAACAAGCACTTTTTTTTTAAATAGCCAACAGCCCAGAGAGAGGAGCATGTCAGCTTAAAAAGTATATTTCTGTCTGAACCATCCAACCTGGTGTTTTACAAGTAATGCACGGCGTTACTGCATTTTTCAGTGATTAAAGAAGGAAAATACCTCTCAGTCCATTCTGCTCTGGGTTTGACACTTCATGCATACCCAGTGTTGCTATTCCTGTGTGTAGTGGGTTGCTCAGTCTCCTTAGGCTTGAATGGGTGATTCAGAGCTCCAGGAAACCCCAATTGCCTTTGTTTTGCTTTTAATCTGGATGGCACTTGGGAGTAACACTTGAGCCTGCTTTTTTTAGGCAGTTTTTCAAGTTCAGAGGATCTCCTTGAAGTTTGCTTCCTGCAATCCTTTCATCCAGTCTGTTTGAAATTCTGCTTTTCCTTTGGCTTTGTTTGGCATCTATTCAACTATCTTCTGTTTTGTAGGAACGGTTTTCTGCCTTTGTTAGTGGCCCACGATAGCTTATGTGGGCTGGTGATGGTGGCTGACTGCTCAAGCACACTGAAAGGTGATTGAAATAATTTCACTGCTCCTCCTGTCTCATGCCTGTGGTTGTTAAAGGGTATTCTGCTAGTCCTGGAGTAGGGCATATGGTATGCATATTCCTTGCTCTATCTACTGTGTCTCTTTATAAGATGAACTCACATTATGAAAAGGACTGAATTACTTGTCTTTTCTGTGAGCTCAACTCTTGTCAGTCCACAGGTACTCAAGAAGTCATGAATAAGATGCAAAGGAAAAAAGGAGGCTGAGTTTATTTTCTGTATTGCCACAGTGCTTTGAACCCCACTTCTGTACTTCCCCTCACTGTTCATGTGTGCATGAGCCCTGAGGTTGGAAGGATTTTCTCTCCTTCCCTTCAGAAATTAATGATGTTTCTCCCTGGTGACTCCAGTTCTCTGCTTTGCTTTTCATGAAAGGAGCTCCAGACACCTTTTACTTTAATTCTAGTGGTATTAAATCATGCAGCAAAGCAGAGCTCTGGACTTGCACTATTTAGATGCATGCATGGTAGCTTCTCTTGTTCAACTCCGAGGCTTTGCAGCCAGCACCAGTGCTATTCCGTGATGTAGCACATTGTCATTTGTTCCCTGAAGCAGTCTCACTTCCAGTGGGTCTGTCTATGCTACTTCAGGTGCATGGGTCAGCCACCTGCCAGGATGTAGGATTGCTCCTCCAGGGATGTTTGTGCTTCCTCTGTACCCTAAAGATGTGAAAATGAAATGTATATGTGTGAAGTATAATTTAATAGTTTGTGGTAGTTTGCGTTTTGTTGTTGTTGTTGTTATAAGGAAAGATGAGAGAAATGAGGGAATGGAAATCTGAGCAAGAAAAGAAAGATAAAGAGGCATCTTATCTCCTCATGGCATCAGAGTACTCTTGGTTTTCAAGTTATGGGGAGCAGGCAGTGTCTCCAGTACGAATTTCAAGTTTATCATACACTGTCTGGTATGTACAGACGTTATAGCATCTTTCCTGTAATTACGGGTCAGACAACGTTGTCATTGTCACCCCCGTACTGTAATGGATTAGACCCTGCATAAAATAACTAGCTATGAGCTGAGATTTTATGTGTGCTCTCAGACTGAGAGCCAGCACTTCCTTTATTTTCAGTCTGGCTTACTTAATTATAGGTGGGTCTGAGAGCACCACAAATTAAGGCTGTGTGATGCTCCCATTATACAGCTCTATTTTAAATTGCTTATTGCTTTATCAAACTCCAAGCAGCTAGGATTGAAGTTTTCTGGGGCTGCTGTCTGTCTTAGGTGGAATTATTGAAAAATTTCAGTTAAAATGAGCTCTATAATTTCTGAGACAAATGCTAAGGAAAAATGTTTGGTTTTATTTTGGGAATCTCTAGGGGTTTGGGTTTTTTTCCCTTATTTTATTATTCTTTAGAAGTGATGTTCTGATTTTTGTATTAGCTTTAAAGCAGGGTTTCAGTATTTGGTGAGAGGAGGTGGGCTTTTGTCAGTGGATGTATTTTTGCCTTTGTCATGCAATTTTGGACAAATTGTAAGTCTTTGAAAGATTACAGTTAGCACCTGTTCACTGGGGTCTCTTCTGTTTATATATAATTTTAAGCTAGTATTTCTGATTCTGCCTTTGCTAAGCATGTTCCCACCCTTTGTGTGTGTGGAGGGCTGACCAGGCAGCAGGTCCCTGAGAGCAGTGGGTTGCCCTGAGTGCAGGGACTGAGAGAAGCCTTTCCCTAATGGGATCATGTTAGGATCGTGTGATAGCATCAGTGAGGCTTGGGCATAAGAGCTGCAAGCAGGGAGCCTGTGCCACCAGTCTGGTAGGAATGGGGGTAGGCAAGGAGAAACTGGGATAAATTGCTGCATGGAGGAGGGCGAATGGCTGATACAAACCAGTGTGGGACTGTGCTGGGAAGGGATCATTTGGGGAGCTCAGGGTGGGGGGTGCTGCAGGGTCTGGGTGAGAGTGGCAGTGCAGCCAGCTCCAGTGAGAAGCAGAGGCTGGGGCTAGTGGCAGGTCCATGGATGAGGAAGAACAGGGATGTGGCAGTGCTGCCAGAGGAGCAGATCAGGGCTTGCTGCTAAGATGTCAGCACCCAGAAAGGAGCCTAGCATTTTGGTTTAGGAACTCTTCATTTCTGCTGTTTTTTCTCTCCGAGGAAGTATTGAGAGACTCTCTGGCAGGCTGTGCCTCAGAGCTCCCTTGTGTGAAAGACAACCTGCTTCTTCTGTCAGCTCTTCCATTAGCTCACTTGGCAAAGGTCTCTGCCATAGTCTAGGGTCTTTTGATGACCCCTGTGGATGGAAAATGATGCAATGTGATGTATTTTTAATGATTTTTTTTTTTAAATGAGAACTTGCAAAGAAAATTGCTTAAAAACACATTATTGAGGTTGTGAAGTCAAGCCCACACAAGTTAGGAAATGCCAGAACAAAGTCGGGCTGTGGACCATTAATTCAGGCTCTCAGAACACCATGAAGTGATCTCTGGTGTTCCGATCACGTATGTCTCTGGTCGATAGGACCTCTGCCACATCTAGTGCACTAGATGGATGGTGGCTCCTTGGTGCTAACTTAAAAATAAATGAATAGAAGTAGTTCATGTGCTGTGTAATCATGAGGTCTGAGCATTTATCCAGAACTGTCTGTAGGGAGGTGAGTTGTCCCTGCAATCTGTCACCGCTGCTCATTTGAGATTACAAGTGGGAAAGATGCCTGGAGTTTGCTCCAGTTACTTTGCCCCTGCCTTGATACCTGCCATATATACACTGACAGACTGGTCTCAAAAAAGGGGATAGGACTGTGTTCCCCACCTCACCTTCAGTTAAGGGAGATGTCTCTGGCCCTAAAGCACTGGGAGGTATTGAACCTCTTGAAGCAATTTTTTTTTTCCCAGGGCTTTCCTGGCAGGGTGTGACTTCACGCAAACCTTGTGCCAGCTGGTTCTTAATGGCACTGAGTGGCTCTGCATGTGCTGTTGCCGTTAAGGAGTGTGGTACAAGACCTGAACCCTAAAACCAATTCCCTGACAGCAGCAGACAGCAGGCAAGTTGTGTGATAGACCACGACTCCATGGAATAAAATATGAAAGGCAGCTGAGGCAGGTCTAGAGGAAATGCAACATGGCTTTGCCTGCACAGCACATCACTACTTGATGTGTTGCTAAATAACATTTTGGGAGTTCAGCCTCCATAGCACTGCAACCCCATTTTGGCCCTATGAAACAATGGACCAGTGGCCTAGTGAGTACCTTCTTTATGTCAATGAGAAGCCAGAATGATCAGGCTCCCAAGCAGACTTTCCTTCCTCAATTTAAATATGAAACTGCATCCTTCATCCCTACAATTCTTCCCAGTATGTAGGAATGGCCGAAGTGAATACAGAAACTGATGCCATGTTTTATGCAAAGGGAGTTGCATCACTAGGATTTGAACTTGCGTTACAATTAGGAAGGCTAATAAGGTTGAAACTTCATGTCCTTTTAATTAACATGTCCATTTGCAAAATTAAGATATGTAATTAGTTGAGGGGAGAGGAAAAAAAAGTCATGAGATTTCACTGTCGTTTCTGAACACCATGTTTCTAGCAATGCACCTGTTTTTGCAAACTTCAGTCTTCCTGGCTGAAGCAAGAACATTTCTGGCCCTGAGGTGGTACCATTTTCTTATGTATGCCCCACAATATCTGTCTGAATAAACAGGCACTTGAAGAAATCACTCCTTAATAAAGGTAGGGTGCCAGTGGTCCTAGGGAGTGAAAGGAAGGCTTGGTGTGTGGTTAAGGCAGAGGGGTTGGGACACGAGCTGAGCTTAGCTATCAGCTCTGACCCAGGCTTCCTGCAGACATCGTGTATGGCCTCAGGGATGCACCAGACCTCAGATCTGCTGTGGACAGTCCTTCTGGTGAGGAGACTCCTCTTTGTGGTCACGTGGGATGCAGCTCCCACCTCCTTTCCCAAGGTTATATATTGCTATTAGGAGCCAACAGCCTCTGCTGCTGTTGACCTCCATCGTTTTGTTTAAAGGTGTTGAGCCAACAAAGAAGGGCTGAAGCTGTGGATTTATGACTCTTGTTCATTTGCTCTTTATTTGGAAAAGTCACCGCCCAGTGTGAAGAGGTTGCACTCTCAGAGAGGTGATGAAATACTGTCATTGACCTGCTGTACAGACCATCTGTCTCTCCCAGGGCTACTCTGGAATATGGTGAAGTGTGTTGCTTTTTCTGTGTGGGCTTTTTCATTTAATTGGCCTTGATTCACTGCTGATTTTTTAGAATTTAAATCAAAGCAACCCCCAAAACTTTAAATGTACTGTGACAACCTGAAGCCTTATTACAACCAGTCTCTTGAGACTCAGTTCTCTTAAGAGACACTAAGGAAATTGTTTGACAGACCAGAACAGTATGGATTAAAAGATGATTGTTAGCAGATAGATGAGGTATAAATTTAATATTTGGCATATAATTTTGCCTTTTCTGCACACTATTCCTGATGTATTAGCAAATATTTCAATGAAATAATGTCCTATGATAATTTAGATTTTGCAGCTGGAAAACATCTGCCCCTGTGGAGGCAGATGGTGCAAGTGTGTGCAATGTCTTTCTTTTTCTTGTGCAATTATGTCAAAATTAAGGCACTGTGAGTGCATGCAAGTGATTAAGGAGAGCAAGTGTTACATGGAAGTTCTCATTATCCCTGAAACTGTTATTACAGCCCTACAAATTCATGGTTAAAAAGTATAGATTTGTTGAGCTTGAAAATTAAAGTGCAGTACTCAAATATCCTTATCCCAAACTGACTAAAGTGTCTCTTGAAGATTAATTTCAGTTCATTCTTAGAGGTATACTTGTGGATATGCAGTGTCGCTTTTTGAAGGTATAGTAATAATTCCATACTCTGAGCTTGATATTCTACACATTCAAGTGTATCTTCATTCAGCAAATCCCTCCTTTTCCACCAGAAGTATTGCTGGGTAACAGTAAGGGGCAATTTGGTAACCTGTGTTGACCAAGGAACAGGGATTTATTTTCCCCGTTTTTCTCTCTTCTGCTTTCTGAGAGAGTCCTTCAGGACCTACCTGTCTTTTAGGGATGGACAGCTGATTTAATTTTGTGGCTTTGTTTTATTTTTCTTTCAGTGAGTACGCAGTCTGGAGGTAATAACTAGCGCAGGCTGTATCCTTCTGGGATGGTATCCACTTTGGCAATACTCAGCCCACTTGCAGACCTGGTTTCTGTGGTTCCTTTGTCAGAATGGGACCCGATAATGATTTTCTACCTTAAATATCCTGAGCAGCGGACAAGGGGAAAGGCTTAAGTGGTGGCAGCTCTCCAGTGACCCTGCTGCAGAATTCATAATGGAAAATTTCCCAGGGAGGGCTGGGAGCAGAAAGTCTGTAGGGAGCTTTGGTATGATATCAGTGTTTTGGTGAGACTGGGCTCCCAGGGATGCTTGTGGATTTTTTCACGAGCCATAATTGTAATGCTGGGGAGGCTACCTTTATTTTGTGTATTATCACTACTTTGTGAGCAAACTACATCCCAATGTTAACTGGAATCTGGTACGGGTATATATAAATAGAGGCAAATAGGTAAAATTGCATGGCGATTGTTTCTCATTTGGCAAGAGTGATTTCCATTATCTCAGCAAAATACTTTGTTTTCCCAGTCAGTCTTGCAAAGTAATGCACCTCCCAACTCCCAACAATGAGATTAAATAATATCACTTCTTTTTATTTCTGTGTCTCAGTTTATAGCTTTTCAGATATTATTAGGCTGTGTATTACTTAGATGTAGAAGGAATGACGCACTTTCTCTATGGGGAGAAATTTGGGGTCGTTTCAACAGCGTGTTGAACTCCACGATGCAGAATTGGAAACGCTGTAATCTTGTCTCCTACACAAATTGATGACCCTTAATGGTAGACTGTGTAATACTTTTTCTCTCAATACTGATCAGTACTGACCTGGCTGGACAGATGGCTAGTTCTGTTGATTATATATCCTTCACAACTTATATTAATTATCTGTTTCTCCCTTTTTTTTTTTTTTTTTTTTTTTTTTTTGTTTTTTTTTTTTTTAATCTTGCATGTTGTTTTGCGGAGAGAAGTTAGTATTTCAGAGTTTGTGTCCGCCATGCTGGCCTACAGGAATGTATTTGGCATGTTAACTTTCTTTTAACAGTTGTGTTTAATATATACAGAGAGCATTTAGCTCTCAGAGGCCATCTGAACGTCTTCAAAGGGTTATTGAATTGTTTATCGATCTACTTCATTACTGCTGTTCCTCTGGTTCTTTTTGATGTCTTGTCACTTCATTCCAAATATAATGCCAAGCTTTTAAATTAATAGTTGTGCAGGAAGCCGCACTTGTGTAAATATTAGGGTATGTTTCTCTTTTGAGTGAGAATGTGCTAGATTGTCCAGTAAATATTGCTGCCATCAGAGTTTTATCCTTTTCATGCCCCTCACTTTGCATAGACTCATTCCTCTCTTCCTCTTAAGAAAGCTGAAGTGTCTGGGGTTTTATCTTTTAGGTTTTATAACAGTCTAATCTCTTACTCTGCCATTAGAAGCTTACAGACTAGCTCCCTGATTAAGAAAATAAACTTGATTAGTTTTCTTTCCTTTCCTTTAATGTCTTCTATGTATTTCTCTAAGATTTGTTAAATTTACTTGTGAAAGGTAATTCACAAGTGTGTTGATTCCCTCCCCCACCCCCCATTAATTTATTCTATCATCTTTTGAAGCTTTTTAAACTTCTGGAGTAGACAATTGTCTATGGCAAGGAGTTCCATAGTTAGTATATTTATTTCTTGGAAGAGTGTTTCATTTTAAATCCTGCCACCTGAATATTCATTTGTGGATTTTATTACTCTATTTTTAATTTGTGAGTAATAACTCTTAATTTATTTTTTAAGCCTTGCAGGATATTAAATGTATTTGTCATAACCTGCATCAGTTGCTTCTTTTTTCCATGATTAAGATTATAGCCTGTCAGCTTATTTCTTGTACAGAAGTGGTTCCATATCTTTGGTTATCTTGGTCACCTCTTAGTATCTCTTCTATTTCTAGATTTTGCATTTGATTTAGCCTTCCTAGTCCACTGGCTGATCTTCTCCCATCACTGTGTACTCACAGCAACAGCAGGAGGTTTCCTGATACCAGGTTAATTTTTGTGATAAAGTAATGTAGAAGTGTGTTAAATGGCAGAGTGAGAAATAAGACTTCCCACTGGTGATAAGGCAGGCTTGGAGCTGTTTCATTTAGATGTACAGCTTCTCCAGACTTTGGAGAAAATGGCTTTGCCTACGAGGCCACCCTGCCTGTTTGCACTTGCTCAGCTTCTAGCCCACCTTCCCTTCCCAGCAACAAAACCCAGACACGGTTTTCCCAGTGCACTTTGGATGCAGCTCTGAGTTACTGGCCAAGTGTGTGCTGAGTGACCAAATCACATAAACTGGCCTGTCTGAGTTATCAGCCTCTTCTGGCTCAAAAGCCAGAGGTTTTAGCCACAAACCTGTCAGATTCACGTATTGCTGGTGTTCACTGTGTGTTACACAGGACAATTTTTCTTTTCCATTTTTCTTTCCCTTTTTTAAAAGAAGTCCGTAAGCCACTCTTGCCTCTCTCTCTCTCCGCCACCCAAAATACTGAGAATCAGCTGAAATACTGCAGAGATGGGGGGAAGCTTTTAATATTTAAGGGCGTAGAAAGTAAGCTGTTGTGTTAGAAATGGTCATAGTTAAGGCTACGTGTGCAGTGTTAGATCCTTCTTCTGTGCCTGCAGCCCCATCAGTCTTTGGTCACTTGCATATTGTTTTCTTTTCTGTAAAACATCAGGTATTTTAACAACACCAGAAATGTTGTAAAATCATAGAGTAGAGGTAGGTATGTTTATTGATGAGATTCTTTTTTTTTCCCTCCTGCTGGCTTCACCCTTTTGTTGTTATATTTCAGTCTGTAGCTTGACTACACTGCTTCTCTCTCCCATCTCATTGTAAACTGTCGTTCCCTACCTTTCGAAAACCTACTTCAAATGTAACTGAATAAAAAGCAGTGGAGAAAACCACATTAGGAGGGGAAAAAGGAAAGCAAATCCTCAGCTGTATGAAGCTGCCAGTAATGTTCAGAAGCTGACAATGACGAACTGTTCATCTAAGCATAAACAGTCTTCACAGTCTCTGTGTTTCTTGCCTTGTGAAATGGTACTCATTATTTTTTTTCCTTTTTAAATATTTGGTGATCACATCATTTACTTTGTCTAGTGTGAGCCTCTGTTGCAGTCACTCTTCACTTTGCTGTACATGAAAACCAGGAGTCTGCAGACGGTCTGGTGTGCAGTGAAATGAGCAGTTAACTGTAGCCCAGCCTGGTGTTTTGTGATCTGCCACGTATTTTACAGTGGAAACATCAGGATAGAATACTGCAAAATTGACAGGTTTTCATTGACAGGGATTTTAATCTTTTTCACTGTTTACATACCGAAGATGAGGACTTTGCTATGACACAAAGACACTTTAGGAGGATTTCAAACAGCAGCAGCAGCAAAAGAAAATCCTCTCTTTGGGGAAGAAAATGTATCATGTAGGCTGTTTTGTCATTTTAAAGTTAAAACATTTCTTTTCCCAAGAGTATTAGCTGAGGAAAACCTCATATTTTTTAAAGCAGTTAAGTAGCCAAGAAGTCAATAATATGTATAAAATGTGTAATAAATGTTGACTTCTGTGCCTTTACTCCCCGATACCTTGTCATACTTGACATAGTGTCCATGCACAGACTGAAGACACATCATTTCTATTGAGAGGGTTTGTGTTTGTGAAGGTTGGTACAGCCCCATTAAAAAAAGAAAATGATTGCTATTCAAAAATGATTAAACCTCTATCTCCTGATTATGATTTTTGTAAAATATCTTTACAAAAGAAAATCCATTAAGAAAATAGGTACTGTGCTGCAGGAAATCTCAGCAAATGGAAGTGCACAGTGAAAGTTGTGTCTTTGGGTAATCAAAGCTGCTGCTGTTAGCTCCTGCTCTTTCAGGTTTCACTAATTGAAGTCCATTGACTTAAATCCATTGTTTGTATTAAGAAAGGGGGAGGGGAGGAGAAAGAAAGGCTCTGGGGTTGGGTTTTTCTTTTTTCTTTTTTCCAGTATTGTCCCTGTCAACATGCCACAGTTTCATCTGAAACAAGGGATGCATGAAGCTTTTCAGTCGGGGTTTTGTTTCCCTGTATTTTTTATATTTGTTTAATTTGCTGACTGGCAGCTCTGAAAAATCACTTAATCAGCATATCTGGCCCAAATATTAGGCTTGACTTGAACATACTGACAGTGTCTTGGCTCATGGACAACTGAGACTAGTTTGAATTTTTTTTCTGTTTTGTTCTGTATGGGTAGAGGTGATGGAAGAAGAAAATAAAAGTCTGAAAATCTGTCTTGTTCCTTTCCCTGCAGTGCCACAGAAGTCAAGCCCCAAATGCTTCTTCTGATCTCGTTTGTAACCTCATGTAGCTTTGGAGAGTCACTTCTGACTTACAAGACCCTCTGTGGGAAGAGGAGCAGCTCTCTAATTCCACCGCTGAATTTTGCAGGCTTGTGTTTGAGTCCCTTGGTCCTTTTGCCCTCTCTGAAATACCAGTGTATTGCATTTACTTTTGTGACCTGAGGAGCTGCCAAGCAATGTAATCTCATTGGCAGTTCTGTCTGCCCAGCACAGAAAGCATCTTCTCTCTCTCTGAATCCAGGGAAGTCATCTGAACTAGTTACTGTGGCAAGTCCTATCATGACAAAATCCAAAATTAACTTGCTACCTTATTTTTTTCCAGGTATTCCACATCTGCATTCTCCAAACTAAGCAGAGTAGGGATCCGACATCCTCCACCTCTTCCTTTCATTGGAAACCTGCTCTTTTTCCGTGAGGTAGGATATGTTTTAATTTGTATCAATCAAAGTGATGGGAAGAGTGGATAGGAGGCAGGAGGAACTGAAGGAAATCCTACGGTCCCACCTCTTCAAGCATGTCCCTCTGGAAAGGACAAGCAAAACTCAGCTTTTTGAATGGATTGGTAGAAGCAGTTGTGTGTAAGCAGCTCTAATTCCAGGGTAAAATAAACTTGAGGGAAAGAAAATGTGTAAGCTCCTGCAGTTAATTATTTGAGCTTTTCCAAGAAAGTTCATGCCCTCAGTGAAACAAACTTAGTTATGTGAATAGAGCAGATTATGTTAACTAGCCCCAACTGGTTTGTTCTGAGTGGTTTTGGCTCCTACAACCTTTCTGTTTGTTTGCACTTTTGCTGATTGTACACATTTATTTTAAAGCCTTTAATGTTGCTTGCTCCTAAGCAGTAACTGGAATTAGCTACTGCTGACTGTTGTTGCTCTGTGCTGCAAATATTAGGGCGGTGAGGAAGAGGAAGTGGTGGGATTTTGCCTCCAGATTTTATTCCCTTATTTTTCTCGCCCATCCTCTTTCAGTAGACTGCTAATGCTATGTTTTGTTCCTCGTTCAATTTCAGTAATATTGCTGAGGGTCCAAGGTACCTTAATAATGAGGAACTGCCATTTCTCTGGTTTGATCTTACAGTAAAATCTCTCCAATGTGTCTCTGTTGCAGCCCAACAACTTTTCAGGAAATCTGGGCCAACTCCAGCTGCTGCCCCGTTTTCCCTGTTAAGTGCATGGTCATCAGTATCCATGCTGAGATTTGAATTATTAATGAGAATGTATTGCCTCTTACCTTGGTCTTCATGGTGATTGTTCTGTCAATATCTGACTCATTATTAGATAAAACCCTTTTAAATACCAGTTTTACATGTACATCTGATTTCATTTAGAAAATAGCATAAAAGGTAGACTTAATCTGCTCTAGATTAATTTGAACTGGAGTTGGCAGGGTAACTTTAATGTACAAGGGATTCTGGTGGCGTGGAATGCAGTCCAGTTCACCTTCACTCTTCTGGTTTCAATTCAGCTGGATGGCAGAAATCCACTCATTCTGTAGCTCCTTGGTGGTGAAATCCAGTTATCATTAGTCACCTGCTAACACTTGCTGTTAGGTAAAGGTGCCTAGAGACTAAGTTATTTTGGTATGTTCAAGATAGGCTTGCCCTGTACCAGCATACAAGTGTAAAGGTTTTGGGAAATGACCCAAAATGATTGTATGATCTGTTAGGCAAATTTCATTACCAGAATAGCATTCATTAAATTAACTTAAACTGGACTAATGCAAAAAAGTTAACCTTGATTTTACTACCTTTTAGGAAGAAAAATAGATTAAAGGTAGCTGAGAAATTGTATCTTGGGATACCAAGAAATAACAGTTTCAGACAGGGTTTTGAAACAGAGTGGAGTGGTGCAAAGCCCCAAGCACCACCAGGCTGGATGTCCAGCACTATGGCATTTCACCATCCATCTTCTCCACCACGCTATCACTGCCAGTAGGAACGGGCAAGGAGGAGTCCAGGCTCTTGCTAATTTTTCTTCCTTCCCTCATATATTTTGCCATTTTTTCTGGATCTGCTCCTGGGGCTGCTTTCTGAGAACAGTGCCCATGGCAACGTGCCAGTTATGGGAGCCCTGCTTTTATGCTGCAGGCTCTTGTCTAGGAGAGCATTTGCAGGGACACAAGTGCTCTCACTGCAGTCAGTAGAGGACATCATCCGCTTTCCCTTTCCCAGCAGGGGAGAACCAGGGCTTGCCCATCACCTCACTGGGAATAGGGATGGTTATAGGGGCTTAGCTGCAAGGGACACATCTGTGTATGAGTAGTGGCTTATTGGGGTTGGGTTTACTTTATACATATATTTCTTTTTTATAGGAAGTAGAAAAAGATGGATTTGTTCTGTTGCTACACCTATAATATTAAGAAGTTCTTGCCCTTCCATGTTTATGCAACCATTCTCTTTCCACTGAAATAGCTGTTTAGATAGTCTTCTTTTTAAACAGGCCAGCTCTTTCTTAGTATTGCTAATCTTGTGCAGGGAAAACACAAGAGCCACACTCTCATTAAATCATCAGACTAGTGCTTTTCAACCATGAACATTTATTTCAAAGGAATTAATGAATGGTGACTAAGAGGAATGAATTGATATGTGCCGTATGGGAATCTGCGTATGTGTAATTCATACGTTTCCAGTGTCGAATTTGGTCTGCAAATTAACACAGGTTGAAAAGCTCTGAACACAAGTGAGATCTGGAAGATAAAAGGAAATCAAGAGGCTTCAACATATACAGCCTTGCAGTCCAAAAAGCGTCCTCACCTCAGGCTTTTCTCCTAGAATACGATTGCTAGAAATTTAAGGAAAAGAAATAAAGCAGGAGAGGAAGTCTCTTTGACATAATAGAGTAAATCTAGGACCTGGGAATTTAAGAAAAAACATTAAATATCAAAAAATCTCAACAAAATTGTGTAAGCAGTATTTTACAATTTGTAATGGCATAAATTCAAGGATTTGCTTGTCTTCTCCCTTACTTGGGTGTAAATCACTTCTACTGAAATAAATAGAGTTTCCTGTTTTGCTGCACTGTGCATGTGAACAGAGCTTCAGGCCTTATCCTTTTTTAGCAATTCTTCTTCTTTAAATGGGCCTGAAAACAAAGGAACAGTGCAAGCAGGATTTGACCAGTAGTGCTGGGTTGTGGGGTACTTAATAAACTCTCAAAAGGTATTTTAAACAAGAAGATATTTTTTCATGAGATTTTTTTTTTTAAGAATTATTTCAGAGATTTATTGAATGGTATATTTTCTTTGAGTAAAATAATAGTAGCAGCTAATACTGTGTCTCTGAGAGAGGAAGAGGAAGTGTGGAAACTAAAGGGGCTAAAGAAAATGCAACAGGAAAGACCTATCTCCATCATAGAGAAGCAGAGTTTAAAAGCTGGCTTGGGGAAAACAAAGTTATTTTACTGTAAGTCACCCCTTCTCTCTCAAGTACAATAAAGGGAGATAATCACACTCTGAAACTAAAACATATCCAAGTTAATCGGCTTATCTCAACAATGAGAAGATAGGAAATTATTGCAGTTCTGCAGCTGGGAAATTATCTGAGTCCAAGATATTAGATTAAAAATTCTTCCATTGCATGAGAACAATTTCTGGTGGGTAAGTCTGATGTAATAGTAAATATGATTAGGCTGCTTAAAAAAAGCAGCATGTTCAATTTTTTCCAATAACTGAGCAGACTTGCAGCCGACAGGCTGCTGTTTCACTAGAAATTCCTGATTGTTCGCTCACCTCTCCATGTGCTGCATTTTTCCTGTGAGTCTGGAAAAACGTGAGGGTTGTTTGTGATAGCTGTGTAATGGTTAAACAGGGGTATCCGCAGCATGGACTTTCACACATGGATCTGCATGTGCCTTATAGCAGCAGGTTGCAGGAAAACTAGACCAAACTCTTTTATGAATTCCCAGGCTAATGGTTTTATTACGTGACAAATGCTCTGAAAACCAAGAAGCCACATAGCCACATCATCCTTTCTCTCAGGCAAACACTTGACCTGTTGCTATGGCTGTGCTGTGCTTTTTTCCCCCTTTCCCATGCCTTTCCTAAAATGACAGCTGTGCTGTTTTTAAATGTCATTGGCTCTGACATTTGCACGGCCCTGGTCGCCTGGTACGGTACCTGTGTGCACTGCTCCCTACCCAGCCTCCTGGAGAGCCACGCTGTGCTGCAGCAGCCTCGGGGCTGGCCCCTGATGTTTTGGGGTGGTGGTAGGTGTGTGGGTTGCTGCCTTGTCATGGTCCTTGCTAGGTGGGACATGCAGTTGCGTGCAGCTGAGTGATGTGCTTTGGGTCCTTATAATGGCGTGATCATGTGTTGCTTTCCTCCTATTACTCCTAGCAAGCTCCAGTGATGCTTTTGACTGTGTGCTTGCATCCCTGCCTTGCATGTTAATGAAAGACATCACTCTCTTTAGCCCCTCTCAGCTTGGACAGGATACTCTTTGTTTACTCTGTTTATTTCAGTCTGGCCTACTTGTAGATCCTGGGCTACCCCAGAGCGGCCCATTTCTGCTGAATGGAAGTGGGGGCTGTGTGGGTGCTTTGTCTTGCTTTCAGTTTGGGATCTGGCTGGGCTGTGTTGTTTTATGGCTGATGGGTGGGAGTGGAGAAGGGGGGAGTGCAGGGAGGAAGCAGAGAGCAAACATTATTTATTTTTTTCCTTCACTACACATCTGCCAAAAGCATCCTTTGAATTGGACGTAAAGAAAAATAAAAGGCAGAGTCCTTGCAGGAATGAAATTAACCCCATGTCTAATTTTTAGCCTAGAAGGCAGTGTGTGGGTGCTTAGAGAGAGAGGCTGCAGTGTTTACTGCTCTGGAATTTAATGACACAGCATTCAAACCTAAACAAGGTTGGAGAGAGGCAAATGGTGAGGGGAGCAAAGAGGGGGAAAAGGGAAAGGGAGGAAAAGCAGCTCTCAGGCTCTGGACCTGGATTGAATTACAAGAATAATATGGCTTATATTGACAGTGAAAGCCTGCATATGGTTTTGTGTTTCTTTGTGCAGATAAACAAGAGAAGAATGAGATAGGGAGTGTGTGTTTTGCAACTTGATAACTCTTTGTGTGGAACCAGAAAGGGTGGCTGTGGCATCACCAACCAACCTGTCTTTATCTCCCCCAGACGTCTGTGTGCATCTGCTGTGGGCTGCTGACTGCCAGAACAGACTTCTTGGGGTGATCCAGGGCTTCTCTTACATCCTGGAAGTGCCACCACCCTAGACTGGGAGGCATGTACATGCATGTGGTGCAGATCTAAACCTGGCCATGTCACTGTCTGCAACATGACAGAAAACCTGGGGTTAGATGTGGGTTTATGTGTCTGTTTCTACATCTATAAAGCCAGTCTTTCTCCCCTTTAAAGATGTGTATTTTTCTAGTTTCATGTGATACTCTGTGCTACCTCCTTTGATCAGATGTTAGCATTGTCAGATAACCTGACAAAGTTGGTGCAGTGTCTGTTTGTGGGAACCTAAAGCAGGAAATCAAGACAATTGGCTGTTTCCCACTTGGGTAAATGCTGTTTGCAGCCTTCAGCAAGAGCTGGACCTCAGTTTCTGAGACGAGCATCAGGTAGAGCTGTGCTGTAGCTCACTCCAGCTTCTCCCTGTGCTGGTGTGGTCTCAGCAGGGTGAGCCTATTTCTGGGAGAGCAGTGTGTACACCTTGAAGACCCTTCTTTAGAGACATGACGTCCTCAGCTTCTTTGCACTTGCAGTGTTTCCCACATCTGTGTTTGCAAGATACCCCTGGATGTGACACCAACTTTAAATAACATTTATGGAAGCTGAGACAGTATTAGGGTGCACAAAGCAGCTGGTAGATTTTATGTGACAGAAAAAAGGGAGCAAGCATCCCTGCCTTGCTGGTGAATAATGGTGACCCATGCAATGAAGGTGGTAGTGGCCATGACAGATGCCTTTGCTCTTCTGGACTATACCATTTTTCCTTTGAGGGAAGAAACAACTCAATTTCATATTTCAAGGAATGGTGTGCTGACTGTGTGGCTTTTGCCTAGAGCAGCTCTAACGTCTGTTTTTGTGCACGGCTGTGTGAATGCTTCCCACAGACCTCAGCAGCTGCCCCTAGAAGGAGATGCAGACTTCACTGATGAGCATCATCGTGATTTTGGTACCCCTTAACCCATGCTCTGGTTGTTCCTTTTCACATACTTCATGCTTGCTTTATTAAATGCTGCATGAGGGGAAGAGGCAATGACTGAGGCAGCTGTTAAGTGGAAAAGAGATGATGCTGTCTGTGGCAGCACAGCACGTGAAAAGAGACTCCCTAATCATGCTCCTGGCTTTCCTCAAACTCTCAGTGTGATTTTGGGCAAGTCTGACTGGGGCAAAGCTTTCTTCTTTTCTGGGTAAGCAAATCTCTTGCTTCACCTTGAGCCTCTTTTGTTCACCTGCAAAACAGTAAAGATGGTGTTCTGGAATAAATAGGTCTGCATTTTGATCAGGTTATGGTGAAACATTTTGAACAACTTCTCTGGGGCCTGTTAGATTTGGGAAGGCTGATATCACTGCTGTCTTAAATGGACTGGGATGCTCGAAGGCCAGAGAGAGTTTAAATGTTTTCACAATATTCACAGAGCAAGTGGGGCTGTGAATTAATGCCAGGCCTGAGTTCTGGCCTACGAATGAAGGTATCTGAGTGAGGTGAGTCCCCAAGATAACAGTGCTGAAGGATGCTTCTCTGCTCTTCTGTGCCATCCTTAACCACTGTCCTTTGATGGGTTTTTGGTGGCAGCTGCCAAATGACTACCCAAGATCTGTCACAGCAGAGGTCTGCATCATTAAAATGACACCTGGCTCATGAGAATGGTGTAGGGGAATTTTGCCATGTGTTATGTCTTTTGGAAAGTGTATTTTCACGTTCATCACATAACCCTCTGGAATTTGCTATGTAGCCTGCTCTTCAAGCAGTGTGTACTCCTAAATTAAAGCCAGCTCTGGCCTGGCATGCAGCAGCAAACCCAGACAGCTGAGCTACGCAGTGTTCGGGCTGAGAGAACGGGATAATGTGTATTTGCAAAGGTAGTAGCATGCAGGTAGAGCCAGTGTAGTCACAAACTGGACTTCACCTTGGACTCCAGAAGTAGGGACCTTCTTCTTGAAGAGCAGCACAGCAGTGGCATGTTTGAACAGGAGGATTCCGATAGCTGTTGTAGTAAATTCAATGGGCTTTTACACAAGAACTTAAAAAACCAGGACTATTTCTTGGGCGTGACTGTCTTCTCTTCGGTTTTGTCTGTAGTCGCACTGGCCTGGAAACAATGAGGTTGGAATAGATAAAATCTTTTAGTCCTTGAAATTAGGAAAGAAAGCAACAGAGTCAGGCTGTGACGAGTAGGAGCAACTCTGTTACTTTACGTGAAATTGTAACTTGCTCACGTTACCTGTCAATTTGGAGTTTAGAAGCATCCTGTGTTGCTCATCTTCTTATTGCTTGTGGAGAACCCCACATTCAGAAAGCCAGTTCTTCTATGTCAGCAAGACCACTATGTATAATAATGGCCAGGTATCAGTTGTAATACTAAAATTATAGCAGGCTCAGATTGGTTGTTGTGAACAGTTGTTATCCACGAGCCAACAAATTTAGCAAAGTCTTAACTTCATTAGCAGTGTCTAAATGCATTAGCCATATGCTCCTCAGCATATGGGTAAATACATAACAATTTATTTTCATTAGGGTTTTCTTACAAGTGCTGCTAACCCAAGCTCCACTAGAAATGTTTACAGCATGACATGTCTTTTCAGATAAGAAGCTGGCTTTCTGTACAGCAAGTCATCCCAAAAGGGTGACAAGCATGATACTTCCCTGTCCTTTCCGGGTATAGGCAGGTACAGCTGCTGCAGGTCTGATCCGCTGCATCTAGCTAGGCTTGCTTTCTGCAAGGCTTTATATTAAAATGAATAATAGAAGGCTTTGGAGAACTGCCTGTTCAAACACGTGCTGGTAAATCCCTGGTATTCATTGTGTGCTGCCTTCTGGTTGCCTGTGATGCACCTCGGATGGCATCACCACCTGGTAACTTTTATAAAACTCATGACCTTCTGGGTTCTTCCCACTTTCCCCCTCCCCAGGCAGGATGTAGAGCTGAACTGTAACTTCACCTAAGAGGGACTGAGCATGAAACTGGGTGGCACTAACAGCCTGTAGTCAAATGGATGCAGTGCTGGAAAGGCAGGGTGAGTTTGTAGGGTGGGCACTGGGCAGGGATGTGAGGGCTTCAGTAGCTGCAAAGTGGCACAGATGTAACCCGGCCATTGTGTGCTCAGGGTTCTCCTAATTTCTCAGAAATAAATGAAAAGCTATTTTCTTGAGAGCTTTTTGTTAAAAAAAAAAAATTGATAAGCATTTATGCAGCTTGATCCAGAAACATGAGTTGCCTAGAAAGACATGGAAGTGTAAGAAAGGACCGATCTTATCGGAGAGGTAGAGAGTTCAAAAGTTATTCTATTTCTCCACAGCCTCAGAGGCCTCGGTGCATGCCTAAATTTAGATGGTAATGTGAAACAAGAATCAACTGGCGTTGGACTGTAATCAGGTTTTTTTGAGACCTGACTGGGTTTTTTGTTTCGGTTGGGTGATTTTTTGGTTGGTTGGTTTTTAGAAAACAAAAATCAGCAGAAAGCCTAAACAAACCAGTGTGCTTTAAAAAGAAATGTATTTCAAATTGCTGTATTTTCTCTTTGTCTTTGTCATCATGCAAAGCTGATGAATGGATGAGTGAATTGAATGGGAAGTCTTGGGTTGTCCTTGGACTTGTTAACTTTTCATTTTGTTTATTGACTGTTAGCCTTTTTTTGTGCTTAGATTTTGTAATTTTGGAATATTCTATGAATTTTAGAAGATTTATAATAAGTCAGAGGGAAAAGTGAAGTGTTCTTTGGACAGTTGCACTGGGACAGTTTTAAATATTAAGGTAGCAAAACCAACTCACTAAACGTTGGTAACTTATTTTACCTTACTACAAAAAAATTGAAAATTATAAACAAGAGAAAAAGAAATTGAAACTGAGCTATATGTTTCAAAATATTCTCAAATATGTATTTTCATAACAAAGTATGCAAGAAATAAACATTAAAATAATTGCAAATTAGTATTTGCTATTTGCTGAATTTCCATCGTTTTTGTGCATTATATCTGATGGCTTTTTTTTGTTTCTGTGAGTATAGAAAAGTGTTAACTTTCATAGGCAGGATGATGCCTGGAGTGATTTAGGTAGGATTAGTGAAAGTTGGGCTAAAGGAGCCATAAGAAGTCACATACAATGATGAGTTGAAATATTCTCTGTGAAGCTGAGTGGGACTTTAAACATGGTTGTTATTTTTCTGCTGAATGGCGCTTTTCCTGTTCCACTCAAAAGGGAAAAGGGGAAAAAATACATGGCAAGGGCAGGTGTTGGAAGGAAATCTCTCTTTGGACCCACAGAGAAAGGGGATGGTGAGCCCCAAAGTCTTCACTGATTTGCCTCCATTTGCTTTTATTTCCATATATTGAGAGGAAACAGTGAGTGATAAGCCCTAGATAGGATAAGGGATGTTGTGGCTCTAGAGAGTAGTGTAGGAAAGAAGCACAAAGAGGTAGGAATAAGAAATTGATGATTGACACATGATTTTTGTGAAGGCGTGAACACATCTGCCTTGATCTGTTAATACACTGCAACATGTGGTGTGTTGTGAAGAGCGTGTGACGAGGCAGAAGGAGCAAGGGTAGCATTTGATTTATCCTTATTTTTGTTCCACTTCTGAAGGCAATCTAGGACAGGAGCACCTTTCAGCCAAGGTGGAGTGGAAAAGGCACTTGATCACAGCAAAGGGGGAAATGGGGGAGCTTTGGGGGAAAAAAAGCTGTTGCTGACCTTATACCAGAGGTCTCTATTTTAATAAAGAGTCTCATAAAGTTCATCACAGATAGAATTAGGGACCTTGCAAGTATCTTGTAGTTATATTTGTGTTTATATTTTTCCCTACCTTTATTTTTTTTTTCTTCCCCGTGCCCCAGGGAGCCATCTCTAAGACCTCATAAATGCGAGATTTCATTTTCCAATGCTATTTCATTTCCTGGATGGAGGACCTGCCACGAGAAGACCAGACCTCAAATTATAATAGCCCTGTAAATAACTCCCTAAGGCAAAGGGAAAAAAGAAAACCTTTGAAAGACAACCGCAAATGCAAAAATGGAGGTTTTGGGTTCTTGCAAAACCAGACTAAGCAGTTCTAGTTAGGACATGGTTAATTTTTGGGTTTCCCCATTTATCTCTTTGCATTGTTTACTTACAAAATTATATTTCAAAAGTCCTCAGAGGTCTTTTGTTTGAGCTTAATTTTCTACAGTGTTTTGGTGCCTTTTGGCCTGTCTTTAGATCCTGCTAGAAAATGGAGTTTCCAGGTAAAATTGAAAACAATCCAACAAACTGACTGAAACAAATACAATGATGGATTGAGTAAAATAATCTGAAAACGCAAATTTTTCTTCTTTCTGGGTGAAGTCGTTTTAATTCAGCAGACCCAGACAGTCTGCCTGCTTTCTACTGGAAATCTGTGCAGAATTGGCACATCGACTAGAATAAAAACATTCCCGAGGAATCGGCGTGTTCTGTCAAAACATTTGAACAGCTCCTGTCTCCCAGAGCACAGCACTGCTCCGGAGCCGGCAAGGGAGCTCTGCAATGCGTGGTGCAGGCTTCCCCTCCAGCCTCCCATCTCAAACCCACCTTTCTGCGTAAGCATGGGCCAAGTGTTTCAGGTTCAGTTATGTTTAGCTGTGGAGGTAGTAGGGAAGGAAGTTTACAAGAGCCCTTTGCACCACGGCGTGACCTGTGTAAGGCTGTCCTTCCTCTGTTCCCACTAAGGCTGTGTTGTGCATGGAATATCTTAGGTTGCAAGAGACTCTGGAGTCACACCGTTACCCCAGCAGTGCCAAAGCCACCACCAAACCGCATCTCTAAGTGTCACATCTACATGTCTTTTAAATACCTCCAGGGATGGTGACTCAACCACTTCCCTGGGAAGCCTGTTCAGTGCTTGACAGCCCTTTTGGTGCAGAATTTTTCCTACTGTGTGAGGGAAAAGTCATGAAGTTAAGGTTGCAGGATCCCAGTGTCTTCCTGGAGCAGACTGGATCAAAATAATGGCTGGGAACAGGTAGGCTGGCAAATCTGAGCTCCAGGAGAAGTCCTGCTGCGTAGGGATGGGATTCCCCTCTGACAGATGTCTCAGTGCTATGTCTCTTGCTGCTGCATGACTCTGCTATATGTGAGGTTACCCTCCAGCAGCAAAGTTCAGCCTCTATGTTGTGGAGTAATAATAATAATAATAATAATAACTTTTATGATTTGATCCATTTTAAAAAAATGTAATCTTTGGCTAGAAAGTGGTACACAGCAATTACAGTGTTTAACAGAGCAAAGTGTGATGAAACTCAACCTTTTCAGCTTGACACTGATTGCTTTACTTTTGCTAAGTAGTATCTTAGTCCCCCAGCACTGAGATGAAGGGGGTCTTGCTAGTAGGCTCTGCTCGGTATGAATGAGACTGGTAAAATCAGGCCTGCAGACGATTTACTAGAGATACTGTCTGTCTGTTATTGAGGCTAATTGCTTAGGAATGTAATTGTATCATTCTTGTTACCAAAATTGATATTCCCTGCCTGACTCCAGCTAAATGAGTTTTTATTTTTGCAGAATTTCTAGGCTGTTGCGTGATAAGGCGTTGTGGTGGACAGCAGGCAGTCAGGGTTTGAAACAAATGAGGTTTTTCTTCATACTTGACACAGAGGTGTGTCCTAAGCAGTACTTTACTGTGTGGTTGCAGTAGCAGGTGGTGTCCTTTAAGGCCGTACATGTGACAGTAGCCTGTTTGAATGAGTATCCAAGCTGGTTTTAACGCCAGCAGGAAATTAAAGCCCGAATAAGCCACTTCCCTTTCCCTGCTCCTTCCGGTAAGCAAGGGACCAAAAAAGCGCCTGGCTTTTCCTGCTGAAAGCACTCCTCACAGCGATGATGTGGCTGGTTTGGAATAACAGCATGGTCACACCCACACGGTGCTGAAACTCTACACCCTTTCTGTAACCAGGGCAGTCTCATACCTGCTTGTCTAAGCCCCATGCAGCAGAAAAACCATTTATAAATTAGCATAAAAGTAAACAGGGCAAGCAGCCCAATGTGTGTGCTTATCTTGTACTCCGTGGCACATGCCCAGAGAGCAATTCAGTATCCTTTAGGTACAAGTGGCATCACTGAGGAATGTGATGGAAGACAATGACCCGTGCCAGCCGGAGCAGGCAGGGCAGAGGTGGCTCACAAACCAGCCCTAGATCTGCATGGATTAGTGTCAGCACAGCAGACTTGCAGGGGATGGGCTGTGAATGTGCATTCCTAACTCTATTACTTATCCCCTGGGCCAGAGGGGCCAGATGTGTTGCATTGCATAGGCAACATATTTAATCTGTGAATGATCATTCCTGATGGAGCCCCTCCAGACAGTCCAAAAGTTACATTACTGAGCCCCAGACTACTTCATGTAGAAAGACAAGACCACCCAATCTAGTGCCTTTAGGAAAGGGAGAAGGTGGAATTGCTGTGATTCCACATTTTATCAAGCAGCTGTACACTCCATGGACAAAATGCTTATATACTGGTGTCTAACTCAAGGCAACTAAAGCCATGCTTTGGTACCATGTGATTTGTCACAGGAGTTACCAGGTGTTGGTACTTTTAAATGTTGCTATAACTCCTTTTATGTAGTTAAGCAAAGTCTAGCCTGCTGCACTTAATTTTGTCTTAACCATATACTATGCTGACAAAATATGGTTACCTTTGGGACTCAGGTTTGTGGAAACTGAGGTTTCCCATCCCTGAAAACCTGGGACAGGGCTCTGAGCAACCTGATCTGGTTGAAGGTGTCCCTGCTGATTCCAGGGGACTTGGACTAGAAGGCCTTTAAAGGTCCCTTCCAACCCAAAGTATTCTATGATTCTATGACCAAATAGATGAAAAGGTAATTCATCACAGTGTGGCCGTATGGGAGGGGAAAACACATTAAAATCCTTCTCTGAACAATTATGGCAAATATATCTTAAAAGGCTTTAAGACCTTGCACAGTGACAAGCCCATTTTTTGATAGGAGAGGTAACAGACTGCAACAACAGAGTCAGAATTGAAGCCTGTAAATATATGACATATGATATATGATATATGATATATGATATATGATATATGATATATATTATACATTATATATTTTATATTATATGTTATATGTTATATATTATATATTATATGTTATATTACTGTCTTGCAAATATCTGGGACTCGGGTTTGTGCGGACTGACCACTGTCCTAACACAGGAGCATTCCCTTGATATGCTGAAAGCTTATCATCTGGAGAGGGAGACTTGGAAGAAAGGAAATGTGCTTGCAGTTTTATGGACAAGGAAACTGAAGGCTGTGGCTATAGCAATTTTGCTTCGCCACCCACTGAGACCAAGAGCCCTCTGTCTTCACTGGGCATGGGAGCAGGTAGCCAGTGATTCCTCTGAGCTTGTGCAAAAGAGGTTGTGACAGGGGCTGTGGACTGCATCTGCACCCAGTGGGCTTTGGCACGGTGCCATGATTGATGCCACCTTCCCAGAGTCCCCTGTTGCTGCAGGAAAAGCTTATATTACATGGAGGAGGATAATGCCTCAAAACATCCCTACTGGAATAAAGAAGTACCTTAAGCTGAGAGTTCAAACCCAACTTGCTTTTCTACTACTTTTGTAGTCAGTCTGGTAATTTTCATTTGGCCTAGGAAAGATAGAAATAAGTGTTAAATTCATGCTTAAAAGATTGCCTCTCTTCAGAGAGATTTGTTATCCTTTTTCTCATTTTCAACAAGTAAACTTGCTTTTGCAGCAGAGATTTTGACATTAAGTGTCTTGATAGAATAATAGGCATGAAATGGATTGCAATCTATTGCCTCAAGACTTTGCCAATCATAAACTAAAATCAGTTAATGCATTGAGTTAAATCTTGCTGTATTGGGCAATGTGCTGGTAGTATTAAAAAAATCAATCGAGAAAATATATTGATCATATTATCTCCATAGCAACAAATAATAATAGGATAATGTTAGCTTAATAATTGTGCTTTGTGAAAACCTTTCAGAATAATTACTGCATTGTGGTCTTCTCACAATGTGGAATGCAATAAGGCTTCTTCCTTGACTGCAGTCACCATCAGCACTGCGTCAAGAGATGTTGTTTTTGTGTGCATGCATATGTATTCATGGGTAATTTTGCTCCGGGTGAAACAATTCAGCAGACTATTTTGGGATCCATTTTTAAATGGTCAAGACCACAAATTGGCAATTGTTTTTTGTGTGGCTTGTTTTCTCCCACCCCCTCCGACAACTGGCTACTGTAAAAAGAGGTCGTTAACATTCCTTTTCCTGCCTCTTTCTTTACAAGGCACAAAGATTTTGGCACGTAACAAAACTAAATGTCCAGCTACTCTGTTAAGGATTTGTGGGAGAGAGGAACTCTGCTCTAAAGACAGCGCTTCATATCTGTTCCTTTAATTGAATTTAATCTATCATCCTCTAGGAATGACTTGTTCTGCAGGAGCTGAGATATTTGCCTGTATTTTAGGGGACCTGGTTCTCCTGTGCATCCTACATTGTCATATAAATAATAGAATATATAGAGATACTTTCCTACATATAAGTAGGGAGGTGTATGTATAACATTTTTAGCCTGAAATTTTGGCAGGAGAGTCAGAGGACTGATATATACACTCTTCATCTGGGTCTTGCTCTTTACTTGCACATCAACCCTGTAATTTATATCTTGAGTTAAAAAGAGGCATTAACACAAATCCATGATGAAGAAGCCAAGCTTTTAGAGTGGCTCTGTGTAAGCTCTGCTCAGCAATAGCAAAAACATCTCTATATTATCAACCCTGTGTTCAGCACAAATCCAAAACATAGCCCTGTACTAGCCACTGTGAGGAAAAATTACTCTACTCTAGCCAAAACCATCACAAGTGGTAAAACCCCCCAGTTTAATCCATGAAGTTTAAGCAGCCTTACACCATCCTGTGTCTGTGAAAGGTCTGGGGGTCCTGGCAGTAGATCTGGAGTCTGTTCTCCTTCTGGTCATGCCAGTATTCCCTGTTGATCAAGGGCTGGGTTTAGAGATCAGCCAGCACTGCTGCTAAATCTTGCACTGGCAGGAGCTTCCCCATGGCTTTTGCAGGGTGCCCTATGCTATTCCCAGTGGTATCATGGGATTGCTGCTTTCCTTCCAAGGACATGACTGGATGTCACATTCTCTAGTGGTCACTCCTCCATCCCTTTTTCTGTGGGACAAACACTGATGTCAGATAGGTTAAAGTTTTAGCACCTCTTCTAACTGTGCATCATTTTACTTTGATTCTTACTTCTGGAGAGATTTTGTCATTCAAATGTCCCATAATTTGTCTTTTTACTGTTTAGCAAACAGGGATCCTCTTTTCTTTGAGGACCTTCAGGAGAAAGCCCCTGCTTTGAAAGCACTACCTACAATAAGTGACCCTCTGGGACCTGGGAATGTGCAAGCCCTCTGCTCTGTACTGGTGTACTGTGTACATAAGAAAAGCAGGAGATTGCAAGAGTGCTGACAGTTTTCCATCTGAGATGATGTCTTCATCGGGAGCTTGGTTGTGCTGTTTTTCTCTCCAGTCCCTCCAGGTGGTTGCTTTATGGGGAGGATGTGATAGAAAGGTTGTTTTATATCCCTGCCACTGGCTACTTTCTGCCAGTGGCCCAGTCTCCTAGGGATGTGGTTAATTCACAGGGAGAGGAAGGAGCAGTGGTTGCTCTTGACTTCATGCCTTATGCCAAAGCATCTAGTCCTGTGTAAGTGTTGTACTGAATGAGGGTGCCAATTGCCTCTCTCCTTTCCTGTGTGCAGATGAATTCAGTTATGAAAGGACAGCTAAATGCATCAGTTCCTCTGGAAAATATCTGGTATTTGCAGGTGTGTAGCATCATTCATTTAAAAAAAAAAAAAAAAGAAGCAAGCCCAGATGGCTTGACAAGGTATTTTTTTCTGGTGCTGCTGCAGAATCCATCTCTGAGTGATGATCTAGAAACAGAAATGAATGACTTGACAGGAGCCAATTCAATCCCCACATCCAAACATGAGTTCTTCTGTCTATGAAATTGTCACAGTTGAAACCCTGACTGTGCTTGACACATCCTGTGCTTGCCCTAGGTGCTGGCCAGTGATCTTACTTATTGCTAGAGCTCCCAAATTTTCATTCCAATGCAGTCTCCTGTTTAGTTTCCTTGTGCTATCTCAGCTCCTGATGCTCTCTGCAGTCCTCTCTCCAGCCCACACAGGGATTGGCACTGTGTGTTTCTGTTTGCGTCTTCCTAATCCCTTTCCAGGGAGGCCTGATATGGCTTTCTACTGTTTCTGGTTTTTGTGCTCAGATCCTACCAGCTACCACATGGGTGGCTGGGGTCTTAAACAGTGTTTGGCTTCAAGACAGAACATGAAGAGTAACTTACCTTATGAAAACAAGGAGATTTTGCTAGAACAGTTATTTAAAAATAGGTGAAGAGTCAACTGCCTGCTGTGATGTGGCTGTTGGGGCTACAGCTTGTTGTATTCCCAAAGGGATAAAACTATTCCATTCTGCACAGGATCTTACAGCACATCTCTGTCCACCGTACTTTGGGCTAGGACTGTCCTACCTGGTGGCGTGTCACTCTAGGAGCAGGATGAAGCACGGGGAGCGTTTGTTCCCATGGCTGGGCCAAAGATGTTGCTCCGCAGACACATTCCCCCTCCTGCCCTGCTGAATGTATGGGCTCACCTCAAGCCTTGTGTGTGTCAATCTGACGTGTCTGCCCTTAACCTTGTGGCTTTTGCAGAGGTGCCATGTGATGGATGGGAGTAAAAAGGGACCTGTCATGCCTGTGCCTGGCCTGTCCATGCCACAGATAGCAGCATGCTCTGCTCTCCGTCAGAGGCCAGTACAATCTGTGGGGACGTTTTTTCTGTTTTCATGCTTGAGAGCTGCATCCATACAAGGTGGGAACCAGACAGGAGGAGGCTGAGCTTGTCTGGCCATGTTAAAATAACAGAAATAGTCCTAGTATCTTTCAGTAATGCACTAAGTGGCGTGATTAATGTCTGTCACATGTAATGATCTTTCCAGGTCTCTTCCCTTGATGTAATACCCTGCGTGCTGTCTAGTGCTTTGCTTTGGATACTGTTTTGTGTCTTAGTGTCACCACAATAACAGATCAAAATTTCAGAGCTGAATTTGTGATTATTTTTCGTTCTTTCAGGTGTATGTTTCATAATTTCAAACTCGGTGGTCACAGATAATTAGGTGGCATTGATTTTATAACCAGTTCATAAACAATGGCAGAGACCCCTAGTAGTATACAAGGGGAATATCTCTGAGGAGGCCAAGATATCGCCCACTGAATGAGTGATCTTGTGTCCCACAGGTGAGGTTTTCTTGAAACCTACCTGTCTAAATAGTACCCACTTAAGCACTAGTGAGCAGTATGAGATGGCCCAGAGCTTGCATCAGAAAAGAAAGCTTAATCACTGCCATCCTAATTCTGTGAAGATTCAAGATTTGCATGTGGATGTATAATTTTTCCAATGCTTATTTCAAAGTCTGTTTGCACTCTGTGGCACCCAAGACAGACTATTTCACAGTGGGTTTAGTTAATATATTTTATCCTTTAAAATGACGTTTTCATGGTCTGAAGGAATCTGCGGCTGATAGGTCTGAGAAGGAAGGGAACACTTTTGAAGTGGAAAAACTCCTTGGAGGAAGGAGTCCCTGTCTCCCTTTCTTGGGAGAGAAGTCAACTTTCATTTCTTCAAATGCCAGTTTGTTACCCCCTGAAACAATGCTGTGTTGTCAGAGTGCTCCCCAAATCTTTGTTTTCCTTAGATTTAACTACTGTGTCTGTCTGTCCTACAAGAAGTTGTTTCCATTTCTTCAAATTACGCAATGACTGTTTTGCTTCTCTTAAGGAAGGCCAGCAAAGAAAAGTAATGAAGTACGTTCCCCTTTAGTGAGGTGTGCTGAATGCTTATGCTAATCTGCCTGAGACACTGAGCTCATAGTGGAAATCCACATTGCAGTGGTCCTCAATTGTACAGTGAACTCCCTCCTACAGAGAGCACTGTAATGCTCTGTTTTCCTGTTGCAATTTGAGGACGTAGTAATATTAAGGCAGCAAAGGTGGTTAGTGATCCGGTGGAATTACATGTAAGCAGAGATTGTGTAGGAGAGAATTACACTCAGTTTGGAAGGAAGACAACTTAGAAGAGGTTTAGTGGAAATTACATACTTTAGTAAAAAAAATAAATCCCTCGTTCCTTTCTATTTTTTTTCTAGTTTCTTGACTTATTATAAATATATGTTTATCAAAGGATCAGAAACTGCAGTGAGTCTGTAAGACCTCATATGGAGCCTTTCATGAACACACATTGAACAAATTGTAATTTTCTTTGTACATGTCTTCATAATGACATGTTTTCTGGTTTTGATAAAGGTTCCTAGAAGCCTGAATAGGTGTCATCTGTGACATTTACTATGAAGTAAAATAAGGGCCTAGCAGGGGTAAGTGTTATCTAGACAATAGTCCTAGTAAAAATAGTAAGTTTGCAATTATATCTCTATAGCGGATATAAACAAGGTCTAAGCTAACAGCAGGTAACTTTCAAATAGATAAAAAGAAATATTATTCAAGCCAGTGTAATCAGACTGGAGAATTCATCATTGCAATAATCAGGGAGTTGAATACAGCAGCTGGAATAATTTGAGGGTCTGAATAATTTTTTGAGTAATTACATTTGTAGCTATGCATACTGTAAGAGTAATTCAATCTTAAGCTAATAGTTGGGTGAGGAAGAAACCTCCCTCTACTTAAAGCATTTTAGAGTTAGCGTGCATATAGGGTTCTTTTCCTCACGCCTTTCTTGAAAGCCTCAGGCATGTGATATGTCTGAAAGCTCAGAAACAGATCAAATTTGTTGATATTCCTTTCATTTCTCATATACTGTCTGTGTTTCTGTGGCAGAGAAGGAATGTTTTTGTAAGCTACCAAGGAGGAGGATTCTGAAACCTACAGCTTGTCTCTGGCTCTACCATTGACTTACTGTGTGGCATTTGGCAAATTGCTTAATCTTGTGTACTTCCAACTCCCCACCTGTGACAGATGGGCATTTAACATCTCAGAGGTGTTGTGGACATGAAGTTTGTAAAGTGAAATGAGATCGAAAAAAGAGACAAAAGAAAGCGAGAATCTCATTGCAGTATGCCAAATTAATGTATGAGACTATATCTGCATGAGAATGAGTTGGAAAGTTGAGTCAGCTAGAAGTGTGAATGCAGTGTGCACATCTGAAAGTGTAGTAAATCTTTTCCATGAGAAGAGTCCCTCTTATTCTAGAAGTGACTGTAGGTCTCCGTGAGGGGCTGGTGTAGATGAGCTCTGTCATTCGTCCTACACTTCCTTTTTCCAAAGTATCCACGTCTTGGCTCCTGTGCCTCAAAACCCTTCTTGAGGTTCTTGTCCCCACTGTTCTGACTAGAAGGCTGCTCTAAAATCTTGCTACTTTGATAGTCAATAACTTTTATCTAATTTCAAGCAACATTTATCCACAGACAGTTTATACTACTTTGATCTTTTAGTAATGTAGGCCTTTATATTAAATGGATATTTTTCTCTCCCTGGTGATTCCTCCCAGTACAGTTCTAGACAGCAAACATGTCTCCTCCCTTTGGTCTGCTAAAATGAACCTTTGGTTAGCTAAAATGGACTCTCCTAATTATGACTTGTAAGACAGGCTTTCTGTTCCCTGAAGATCCTTGTAACCCTTTTCTCCACTTGTTCCACTTTTTATTCATTCCTTTTGAACGTGGCAGCTCATCAGATTTACATGCAGCATTCCAGAGAAAGCCTATCCCAGATACTCTACATCTGTAGTTTCCATCATACTTTTTTGTGTCACACATTTTCCATCACCTTTATCTTACGGTTAATGTGTCCGTCCAGGTTTGTCATTTCTGTCTTATTTTCAAGCAATCTCCTGCTACTGCAGAAATTCTTGGAGTTAACATAGTCTCTCTCTCAGGGTGTGAAGCTTTGCTTTCAACTGAAGACTCCATGCTGCTGTTGTTCAGGTTCTTCAGTCATCCAGTTCTTCTGGTGTGACAATCTCAGTTTCTCTGCTTGCTGAGGAAAGGATCTGTCTTTTCAGAACTATGTACTTCACTGCAGCCTGACTCCCTTTTGTGCTAAACTCAGTCCTCCAGACACTGAACAAGGTGTGTCCCAGGACTGACCCTTGAGAAAACTGTGTATTTCCTCCTTTTCTGGCTGCACTTTTTCTTTCTACTCAGTCCACACTCACTTCCCTACAGCTTCAGTGTTTACCATCTCTTGTTTTTTATCCTGATTTTCATCCTTTTGGCTGTGACGATGGTTCACCAGCCACCAGACCAAATGCATTACTGAAATCTGTGTGCATCTTTCACTGTTTCCTCACCTAGAAAATATGCTATCTTCCAAAAGAAAGATAGCAAGCAGTGTATCCCATTTCCCATTCCCGTGACCCTCTTTCTGTTAAGTATTTGCTGTGAAGTGGGGTGCCATGGGGTGCCTGAGGGGCTGTTCGCTGGCTGGAGCTGCTCCCTCCAGCCATGCCACTTGGCTAGTGCAGGTGCTTTTGACTCTGATGTTAAAAACATATGGTGGGGTTTGTGAGGAAAATCTGAGGACTCAGGGTCCCACGCACTGAGAAATCTTGCATGCTATTGAGGTCAGGTTTGCAGCTGTGTGTTTGCTTGCTTGGCTTCCCCTCCCTCCAACTCTTCAGTTACCAGCCTATTAGAATCAGCCATTAACCTGGTCAATGGGGAGAAACAGCAAATACCAGAAAGGATGGTGTGCTTTTCTTAATTCCCGTTTGGAAACCGGACTGGCTGAAACAGTAAATGTCTCAAGGCTGAAAAGGGTCCAGAACATGTCTTGCTTGCACCCAGGCAGAGAAGGATGAGACGAGTACTTCGCTGGTGAATGGTCTCTGGGGGCAAGAAGGCAGTGCCCTGCCAAAGCTGCTTAAGCTGGGGTGCTGAATGGGCATGACTGAATTGTATTGTGCCATCTGACCCTTCTGGGTGATAGGATTGGTTAAGGTGATACCTGGATGCCTTCTTATCCTTTTTGTGATATGACTTGAACCCAAAAACCTTGGTCCTCTCTGAGTGGGAAAGGTAACAGATGACAGAAGAAGAAGAGGGTAATGACACGCACGGGGGAAGGGCGGAGAGAAAGGAAGAGGGGAAATAACCATGTTTCAGGGAGGGACTAAAGCCGTTTCTCTGAAGTGAGACAACAGCTCTTTGTTAAGGACAGCAAGGACTAATACAGTACACAGAAGTAAACCTGCCCACTTAGTTTTTATTAAAGATCTGAAAAGGTAGAAGAAAAGAAATTTACAATTTGTTTGGTATTTAGTTCAGGTAATTTTTTTTTTAGTTGTGTAATGAGAACACATCGTCCAAATTTTCATATGCAGATTCAATTAGTGTTCAGTTAATTAGCCTTTACAGATGAGATTAACTTAATTACATAACACTAACCTCTCTTAATAACTATTAAGGGTACGGAGGCTGCCTTTAATAAATTTAGAAGGGCTATATGTGTTTTTTAAAATCTGAAATGACACACACATAAATTAAACCAAATTACACACAGAGGACAGCCATTAATGGTAATGATCAAAGGAAACAAACTATGTACATAGCTCAGAATCAGTCTGCTTAGAAGTTCATGCTGTGTTCCTCCTCTTGTCTGCTGGCATCCTAGTGATTTCACTAGGATTATTGCTGGAGATGATGTACAGTCTGGGGTCATTCCTTCAAAGAGGGTTGCAGACTGATACAAGGTTGCTCTAATTAAATGTTAGCTCATGTTAAAAAAAAATATTTTGGGTACTAGGTTATTAGCAATTTTTTTTTTCAGGTGGTCCAAGGAAATAAGACGTGTGAAAGGCCATTGAAGGCTAAAAATCTCACCCATAAATGTCATTCATTGTCATTATGTACCATAAGTAACTGTATAAATTTTTCTCCCTTGATATGAGGTGTGCACTCAAACAATGATGCTGTGGTTATTAATATCACAATGAAACAGAGCATCACATCTGATATAGGGTGATAAGGGTGGAGCATATATGGGACTAATTATGGGATATGGCATCTTTGGCTTCTGAGTCACAAGTTTGAATCCAGGGTGTCTTGGTAAAGTGACTGACATCAGATAATATCTGATACTTTTCAGAAGGCAGCAACAAAAGAAGCCTTTTTCCCTTGGCTATTCTTGTATGGGTAATGTTTCCCACTTGCAGTGAATTTTGATGGGCTCATCACATCCATCTCCACACAGCTCAGTAGCTTTCGTGACATTCAGTACAGTACAAAATTCAAGGGCTACCCTCACTGCATTCTCTAGGACACATTTTGGAGTCCAAATTTTGAGTTACTGTCAGGAGCATGCTGGATCCTAGCTTTGTGGCCCTCTTCAAACCATTTTATGTCATGACCCTGAAGGACTATAGTGAAGTTCATAAACCACATCATTTGTTTTTCACCTGCAGGAAGCTGAAATGTTCAAAGCCTCCTCCATACAATCTGAGTCATTTCCCATTTGCAGCCATGAAGTCTGCAGGTATTGAGCAACTAAATGGAATAGTTTGGATATGCCTCATGTTAAACACCCCAAAAATCAAAATGTGTTGCTTCTCTCTGAAATACTGCCTCTTTCTGAAAACTTTGGCTTAGTGCCTACAACCATTTTCAGCAAGGAGGGAAGATGACATTGCTGCAGATTTTTTCCTTGCTGTGAGGAACTAGCAAGGTGAATATGCAACGAGGAGGAAATTGCTGAAGTATCTGTCTTGGAGTGGCAGTGTCTATTGAAAAAAAGGAGGGGAGATCCTTGAGCAATTGCAGCCCTTTCATGTATGCGGCTCAAGCTGAAGCTTCAACATTTGGTATCTCAAGAAAAATGGTTGGCAACGACCAGACTGTGCTCTGTCTGATGCAGACCCAAATCTTGTTCTCTTCCATGGGGTTTGTACCTGTGTCCCTGAGAGCAGGATTTGGCCTTGTGAGTGGTTCTGTCCTCAGATGCAGCTGATGGTACGAGCTCAGAGGAAGGGGAGAATGCAAATTTCCTGCGGGGAGGCAACCGCCAGCCATGTAAACAAAGAACCTTCTGGGTGTGCAGCAGTCAGCCCACTTGAGCTGCTGTTTCCATGGTATACCAGATGCTGTAAAATATGCTTCTTCAGGGGAAGAAGCTTTTCCTACTCCTGCATTATCTTGTTTGATGATGGACTGTCCTCAGGCTGGTATCTTACTGTATGGGCCACAACGCAACAATTTCCCCCCTGGCCCAACCGTTTTCTGAGGTGATGATGATAATTCACATTCTGCAGCTTCCAAACAAAAAAAACCTAAATGAGATTTTGTTAAACTTGGAACATCATTGCTAACTATGCTTTTAATTGTTAGTAGTGAGTGTTTAATGTGCCACAGTTCTTCCTGATGCACATGGTGTCACACCATAATACTGTGTAATGTTTTGCTTTTTTATTTCCTTCTGTTTTCCTAAAAAATCAGGATACATATTTTTCCCTGATCATTCCCTTCCTAATAGCCATGTTGCTTCATTACAATTCCTGGTTTAGGGAGGTTAAAGCCACTGGGTACAAGCCAGCAGGTACCATTTCTGCATTTGACTGAAGATCACCCAGTGGATAAATATGAGGAAAGGATGCAAAGAGAGGTGGTCTCTACTTCCATTTTCTTGTAAAACAGCAGCTGGTGGTGAGCAGGTGCTTGGTTATATCACAGATACTAAGTACAAGTGCAATTATAAACATGGTCAAGTCTGCAGTAATTGCTTGAAGCAAACCAACCTCAGCCAGTGTAAGTAAGTTACCAAAAGCACTTAAGAGGCTTGCTATGCTTCAAACATGACTCACAGGAGGAGGAGGATGTTTTTAGGGTACCTGTCTACTGGAAGCCGTGTTTGGGCATCTATGTGCAAAACTGGCAGAGCTGTGTGCGTGTGGCGTATCCTCTCACTCTGTTCTGAGTCCATGCAGGTTCAGTGGCTTTCCTCTTGGCTATCAAGAGCAAACACAGGTGCCTTTTTATGACTCCAGCTTCCTCCAGCTGAATGGTGTGCCTTGGTGTGCAAGGGATACACGCACGTGCTCTCTGCCTTGCCGACACCTGGCCACCACAGCTCCATAGGGTTCTGTGTGTGCTGTTGGCTCCTCTTTCCCAGGCCTGCCACCCCAAGACCTGCTACCAGGTACTTACCAGGCCCCTGAAGGAGGCCAGGGCAGCAGTGGGTCCCAGGGGTGAACAGTGGAGGCAGGTAGTGGCGAGTATGTGTGTGCAGTGGTGCAGGGCATGAGAAAGTGTCCTGGAGTGTAGAGAATGAAGGCTTCTTTTACTCCTGAGGATGCTTTCTTACAGTCTTTCCCAGGTGCTTTTCAACTCCTCTTCCCCCATCCTGCAGGCTTGTACTTCTCACTTTAGGAAAAAAAAATTAAGTGTGGTTAATTTTAAGCCAGTGCAATTATTTAGGAGTCCTGGAGGTGGAAAACCAGTTACTGGTTAACAGACCTGATTTGGAATGTGTTCTGCCTGACCCCCCTGCTGCAGTGAGCCAGAAGCAGTTCTTCCAAGAAGCCGGCTTTCTGGAAGGCTTTTTCACTGAATCATTTAAAGCCTAGGCTTCTTGAAAATGTTAATATCCTGCTGGCTCACCGGAGTGCAGCTGGTGGGTACAGCAAGTGCAATACCTATGTGCGTGCTTGCAATCCGAAGCACAAGTGAGCAGGCAGGGTTCAGGCTGCAGTGTGGGTGTTCTTCTGAAGGCTCGGGCTAGGAGGGAAGTGGGCCGGAGAGCAGAGCTGATTTGGCATCGCCCCGCAGGACTGGAAGTTCCTCTGCCCTGACCGAGCAGTGCAGCTGCGATAGAGCAGCGCTTCGCACCCCTCGTGTGGCCGTGCCCGGTGCCCCCGAGCCGTGCCCTGCGCGGCGCTGGTGCCGCGGCGTGGCTGGAAGTGTCAGCGGTGCTTGGGCAGGCTGGGGCTGCTCTCCTGGGCTGGAAGTGTGCCCTGTGCTTGGGCAGGCTGGGGCTGCTCTCCTGGGCTGGAAGTGTCCCTTGTGCTTGGGCAGGCTGGGGCTGCTCTCCTGGGCTGGAAGTGTCACCTGTGCTTGGGCAGGCTGGGGCTGCTCTCCTGGGCTGGAAGTGTCACCTGTGCTTGGGCAGGCTGGGGCTGCTCTCCTGGGCTGGAAGTGTCACCTGTGCTTGGGCAGGCTGGGGCTGCTCTCCTGGGCTGGAAGTGTCACCTGTGCTTGGGCAGGCTGGGGCTGCTCTCCTGGGCTGGAAGTGTCACCTGTGCTTGGGCAGGCTGGGGCTGCTCTCCTGGGCTGGAAGTGTCACCTGTGCTTGGGCAGGCTGGGGCTGCTCTCCTGGGCACAGCGTGGTCAGAGCGTGCCCGTGGGCTGAGCGTGCTGTGCCAGCCTTAAACAGCCGCCTGGAGAACAGCGCTGGGGGAATCTGAGCCCCAGGATTCCCCCTTGCATCAGCGGACAGCCTTTATAGTGCTGAAATCATAGCAATTGCAGGCTGAAATCCCGCAGCGGCTGGAGTATCTCTGCAGCAAAAGTGCAGGTCGGTGGGAATGTGTATGTGCCTTTTCCCCTCCCACAGTGTCTGCAGATAAAAGCCTTTTTGAGTTAGCTGTATGTATTTGTGGTATTACAAAGGCTTTGTCCACCTTAGTTTGCTAATGGATGAGGCTCTTCTGCTTACCTCAGTAGTAAAGAATGTTTCAGGGGAGAATATATATTCTTTTCAGGCAGTATACATTCTCCTCAGGCTGTCATCTAATCCACCTCTTTCATAATTTTATCCTTAGTGTGTCTACTTACACGTCATCCAGTGTTTTTGGTAGCTAAAGGAAAACCTAGAGTTCTTGCCTTAAACTGGAGATGTATTGTCCTGCAGAATAAAAGTATTACGAGTCCAGGATTAAAAAAAAAAAAAAAAAAAAAAAAAAAAAAAAAAAAAAAAAAAAAAAAAAAAAAAAAAAATGGGGNATAAAAAAAAAAAAAAGAATTGAGGGGCTCTATGAGAGGAGGACTGCAGGTGGTGGCATGAAGTGCTTTGCTAATTTGGACAATAAGTTAGCACCCAAGGGTGCTAAGTCAGATCATTACTTTTGGTTACCAGATTTTTCTTTTGCTTAGTGTGGTAAAATGCTCTCAAAGCATATGCACATTACATGGGCTTGTTTATTTATGCCAGCAGTAGATATATTTACAGTAGTTTGTATTGTTCTAGCTCATATTCTGTGGTATGTCATAAAAACCAAGAAAGATTCAATATGAGACATAAGTATTCTACATTGTTAGTGAATTTTCTCTTAAGGATGAAGATAGATCATGATAGTCTTTCTTCCATTAATATAAATGCGGAATAATGCAATCAAATGTGTTACTTTTTCCACAGACAAGTTACAAACACAATGGAGTACGGTTCTCAAATATTGCGATTTCATTAAAACAGATTTTTTTATGTTCACTTTTGGGGATGTATTTTGCACACCTTCTTTAGATTGATCAATTTGAATTCATTTAAGACACTAACAATTTAGTATAGTGGCAGGTTTATTTAGATAAATGGATGCCAATTTTCATCAATTATGAAAATGAAACACAGTAAAAATACTAAAAATTTGTAAAAAAAAATCTGTTTGCTATTCTGCAGAGTGTACCAGCTGACTGCCTTGTGCTAAACTCTGACTTGGCAGGTTTGGGATTTCTTTTAAATAAAGTGACTAAAACCAAAACAAGATGACCTTGCCATATTCCTTGTGCTTCCCTTTTGTGTAGTAAGTCATATACTTATTTCTTATTAATTTCTCTGTTAGTTTTCCACCTATTCACATATTCGAAAAAAACTGAGTCAGGACCAAAATAATGACATTAGTTTAAAAAGAATAAATCATGAAATGATAACAGATTTTGGAGTGTGAAACCTTGATGTAAACATGCTTCATGGCTGTCCAGGTCTTTTTTGGGGGTTGGGATTTGTTTTTCCAGCCATCATTTCTAGACCCTATGTGTATCACATATGGACAATGATAGAAAGGTGAGGTTATGAGTTAATACCATGGTTCTTCTGGCTGAGATTCAAAGCTTTGTGTGTGTTAGAAACAGTGTGTAATAGAGCTTCTGCTGTGTACTTCTCTAAAATACTGTGTTATTTTTCTTTCTTCCAGGGTTTTTGGGAAAACCACACAAAACTCATAACAGAGTATGGACCTGTTTGTGGGTAAGCTTAGCAGTGCTATCGGCTTTCTTCTTTCTGGCTCTTGCTCTTTGACTTTGTGGGGTGGGAAAGGAGAAAATACCAAGATGTTGATCAAAATGCAGAGTGCAGTGTTTCAGTCTGAGGGACAGAGGTGGAGGTGGTTTGATTACGTGCAGCAAGTACTCTTGGCTTATTTTAGTTCAGCATTTGGCATTGGGCTTCATTTTTCTCTCTCTTATTTTAATTATGCACATAAAGTTTAGTCCTTTTCAGAACTGTACAAAGCTACCAGCCTTCAATATTCTCTTTTCATCTGCATATTCTTTATACTTACAGTGAACAGTGGAAATAATAATTTGTCATCTTAAAAACCCCTCAGTTTATGAAATAGTATGAATTTGATTCAGCTGTTGCTATCTATATTTATGCAAAATTCCTAAACTTAAAATACAGTGAAGTACAGATTAGAAATGAGGCATCCCACTCTGTATAGCTCAGCTGTGCTATCTTAGCAGTTTATTAGAAGTAAAGAGGGTTTAAGCAGTATATTCCTTTGTAGAAGCCCTTCCACATTCCTCTGAATGTCATTTCTGTTCCAAGAACTACTTGCTTTCCAGTTGTCATCATTTGAAGTGGAAATGTATTTGTTTCGTGGTACCTTCTATTGTTGTGGACAGTTGGTGTTTGTAGCATAACTGTTATTTCAATATATAATTATCAGGCAATATCCACAAAGTACAGAAAATGTCGATTTTTTCTTTTCCCCTGTGGTCTGCAAGGAGTTTAAGACACTTGTAAGAGAGCATGTATGAATGTCTGGGTGTGTACATATTTGGTTACAAAAGATACCAATATGCTTTTTATGCTCTTCCAGCAAAAAAGCTCTAGCAGAAAGAAGTCAGGCTCAGGCATTTGATGCTCCAGTCACAGCCGCCTTATGGCATTTATGCTCAGCCCTAAGGACAAAGTGCTGCAAGAAGTGATGGAAATAATGAATTCCAGGGGTTAGGTACTTGTCTAGGAGGAAATAATACGGTGTCTTGGCTGGCCAGGAATGGGAAAAGATATTCATTAATGCTGTGGCAATTTGTATGTTGTGTAACAAATGGAAAGTGACTGAGGCTTATTATCTCCGTGACCTTTGGTGTGATGCCCTTAAATGACAATAATCTAAGAACACGGGCATTCATTCCTCTGTATACTTCCCTCCTTATTAATATCATGCCTATTCTTTTTTTCTAAGCTGAATTTGAGACTAGTTGCTATTTAGTCATCTGTCTGCTCACTCAGCCAGGCAAGGCTATGTCATTGGAGAAAGAGATGTATAATTACAGTGTGTGAGCAGATAGAAAGTTGCATTTCTTCAATCTACTTACAGGCTGTTAGGGAATGAAACCTCTGTGAGACTTGCATGGACTGCAAAGCTGGATGATGGTGGTCGTGGTCAGCCAGGATAGTTCTGCCTCTTTGGGATTCTCTAGGTAGGAGGAGTGAGCAGATTGAGCATAAGTGTGCTTCATTTATTGCATGCATGGAAAACTCAATTTGTGAGGCATCTAGGAGGCTGGCAGAGAAAAATAATGCTGGTTTTTGATATCTCCCAGGAAAACAAAGCTGGATGCAAACAATGCTGTGTTGGAGGTAAGGTCTATTTGTAGCTGAAGGACGATGTTTTAACACCTGGCTTGAGAGCTGCTGTTCAATAGGTGGGGTATGTGTCAGGGGATATTTATCACAGTCCTGTCAATTAAAGAAATTCTTTCTCCTTCTCTATAAGTCTTCAGTGTGATTCTTTCTGTGGTTCTTTGAAATAGGCAAATAAATGGTAGGTGTGTTTATGTGTATGCTCCCAGCAAAGTATTGGATCTGGCAGATGGAAGAAGATGTGGCATTTTTCTTTTCCCAGATTGAAAACTGCTTTCCAATAAGCATAAAGAGCAATGATCTTTATTTCTACAGTGGTGAAGTGAGTTGAATACAAATCTTTGGAACTGAAGCCTTTTTTTCTTCCTAAGGTCACTTGAATAGTCTGAATGATACCATCACAACTGTTTTCTTTTGTGTGTGAATTGGTTTCCTTGACAACAGGATGTCAAATCAACTTTTCAGCTTTAATCAAGTCAAAACAATATATCCCTTCCATTCCAAAAGGCCTCAAGTCGGAGAGAATTATTTCAAGTGAGGCTTTTGTAGGTCACAAAGCTTTTTTTCCCTTTCGCTCCCGTGTGCAAATCCAAAGGAGAGGTGATGGTATTGATATTTTATGAAGAGAGACAATGCAAATAGTCATCAGTTGTGAGTTTGTGCTGTGAAAATTGTTTGTTTTCATACAGAGGTGGCCCAAGATGGAGGCCAAGGCAGAAACAAACAGCTCTGGTTTGATGCAAAAGCGGAGATGGAGCATTTCTATTCAACAGGGGAATCCAAGCCACTGACGTGACTTTTGAAGGGGTTCTGCAACAGAGTGCTAGTCTTTGATTTAGCTATAATTTGGAGCACCTTCTATAAAAATGCTTCCTCTACAATATGTGTGCTATTTCTCTCTAACGAACATAAAGTTGGAAAAAATCCTACTTGGAAAACAATGTACTAATACATATTAAGATTTGCCTTGAATATTCTTCTGTTCACGTAGGACTTCTGCAGAAGAGTAGCCCTGTTTGCTGTGGAAATTAGTGATTTACACCACTCATTTTTTTGATGAATATTGATGCTTTGATACTTTATTTTCACCTCCACCATACCCAATTGTTCCATTTCAATTGCAGGTCAATGGCTACTGATTGGAAATAGGTGATAAAAGCAGACAGAGAAATGAAGAGGGACAGTATATTTTATGAAATCAGAAAAGCAACTACTACAGTGTGAGCAGAGGTACAGACAGAGCAAGTTAGTTTTACTTTCTATATACATTTCATATGCATTTGACTGCTCTACTGCAATTGCATCATCATGGCTTTACAGACTTGTGAGCACGTAGGGCTGATTTGGAGTTAAAGAAATCTGTCAAAATAAGTAATATGTTATTGGCCCAGCAACATACTGCCAGTGATAGTAGAAAATATGACACAGGCCCAAGTGGGCAACTGATTGCTCTGGGATGAAGGAACTTATTCTGCCTTTGACTGTAGCAATGCGTTTGGATGTGGGTAAGAGATCATAACACAGACCTCACTGTGTATAATCAAAGAGTGAGAACAGATTCAAATTCAGTGCCATTTGTGGGGTGACATTCTTTCTTCGTGTTGTTTTGCATCTGAATAGCTTGCAGCAGGTCAAACCCTATTCTTACTCTGCCTTGACTTGAACACTCAACTTCAACCTGCTGTGAGAAGTCTGAAGATGTCTGTAGTAGAAGCTCTGTTTTGTCACTGTTGGGGGCTTGGGGCTTTCCCCTTTAGTGGATGGAAGAGGGACATGTGTTTCTGGGATTTGGGCATCTGGAACTTTACTCAAAGCCTTTTCCTTCCTTCTGCCCTCATCAAATACCTTGGGACAAAGCTAAGGTGGATAGGGCAGGATCTCCTCCTGCAGGGAGCAGCTGATGTCTTCATCATGGGCCTAATTTAACTGAAGAAACAATGTCCTTATTGCTATTTTAATTTCACTAAGTTTTTTAACCCCTCTATTTCTAGCCTTATTCTGCTTTCTGTGGAAAAAGTAATTCCAGGACAATTATTCTCATCTTTGTTTCTGAAGGCTTATGTAAAGAAATAACTTAGTTTTATGAAAAAATCTTATCCTGTTTAATTTCCTCTTTTGCACTGGGGTGGTCTAATGGACTCACTACCTCTCTTGTGGTACTTCCTTTAGTTTGATATTTTAAAGAATTTACTTTTCATATTTCAGCTAGAGGAAATCACACCTGGACAATTATAGGGAAAAACAAGCTTCCTGTTGCTGTTTTATAGCTCTTCATAATCTCTGTTTCACATGTAACCTGACAGGGAATTTTGGTATCATCACTTTCCTGGATTTTTGTTTTCTTAAAGAGCAGTATATTTTTTGGCCAGTGTCAAGTCTTTCATATTTCATCAAGATTTATTTTCTTCTCACTGTTTTCTCCTTTATGTGTTGTGATAAAGTTCTTTGAATCTATAAGATTGTTGACCAGCCCCAGAATTGCTGTTGTGGGTTAGAGTTATCTCATTCTTCCATTAACTACCTGCAAATTGTACAGTACAGCAGAACCCCTAACTTTGAGCACATGAGTAATCACATTAAAGTCAATGGTATTACTCAACATGCTTCACGTTAACCAGAGGTCTGTCTGCCTTGCTGAATCAGGCCCATAAAAAGCCAATTGCTTCTGTGCCTTAAAAATATTTTTAGTGCTGTTGGTACACATAAACACCTAGTTCTATTGTACCTGGAAGAAGTTAATGGGGAGAAAAATATTTCTTCTCCCTCCCCACCCTCTCTTTTGATAGCACTTTGCATGTAGACAATTTAGTTGCTCTTCTGTGAAATGTGTTAGCCATTCCCTCTGAAATGGAAAATATTATTGCATAAATGGACAGAACAATAGGACAATCTTAATGTTTTTAAGTTAAACTTCCAGGCGTCTTTTTTAAAATTTATTATTATTATCACTATGAGGATTTGTTAATAGTAACCTATTTTTTTAAAAAGTTGTCTTTTAAAAAAAGAACTGAAGCCCAACAATAGTCCTGGCAGAAGCTCCAGGGCAGAATTCATGGTACAATGCCACATCTCCATCTGAATCCGCACACTTAACCATAATTAGGTATTGGTTATAGTTGGCTCCAATGGTTAAATCAAGCTGCTGGAACAAGTCCTGTGAGTTACTTTTGGGTATATCATTGTCAGCTTCTCCTCTTGTCTCTAGAGCTAATTGGTCTTAAAAATATAGCCTTCAGTGGGACTGATGCCTAAATATTTACCCAAAAGGTAGCATACCACACTGTTCTGAGAGCTGGAATCTGTGTCGCTGTCACAGGTGGAATAGTTTTTGTGGCTGCCTGATCATTACTGGAGTATTTTACATTCTGCATAAGCTGATCTGTGGGCTGCAGTTTACTGGCCAAATTTACGGTCAATTAGTTGACTAGTTTAATTCTGGCATGTTTCAAATGTACTTAGGTCTCTGGAACATTGCAAATTGATACCTAGTGTACTAGTAATGTCAAAGGTATTTATTAATGAGTGGCTCATAGCCACAAACAAATCTGGGCTGTGACCTCCCACGAGAACTGTGCAACTTGAGCTTGCGTACTCTGTGATGGTCCTTGATTTGTTACTATAGCCTCTGGCTGTCCCAGTAAGGTCCAGGGACATTTGTGTTCTATGTATTCACAAGCAGAACTCAGAAGCCCACCAAAATGTCACAGTTCCAGCCCTCAGCGCGGGCAAAGCCATTTGGATGGAAGCCTTTGGTGCAAGTGGTGATCTCTTCTGTGTGCAAAGCTCTCCCACTCCTCTCTGAGGCTCCAGACGTGGCCCTGGGGTGGCTGAGCTGCAGGCATGTGCTCACTGTTGCACTTTTTCCCAAGTTTGTTTCCTCCATCCCATCCCTCCATGACTCTACTGCAGCTGTTTAAGCCAGTCTAAGTCAAAGACCTGATGTAATCTTTTACACCTCCGGAAAGAGAGTGTGAAATCCAACCGTATGAGACAGGCATTTTATGTGCTTTTGGCATGGCAACAAAGGGCACTGCCTGTCACCTGCACCATGTTCCTGATGCTTGTTTCTGTACTCACGGTGTGTGCAAACTGCTGTGATCGTAGCTCCAGCAAATTACTGTTTGTGTAGGGGAAAATCTCGTGGTTGGTATGGCTCCACTGATGGATTTGGCTGGACACGGGACGGCTCTGTGAGATTGGCCAGAACTGTGTCAGCTCCTAAGACTGACAATGGAAGCAGGAGCAGGCCCTTGTACCATATCTTAGCATCTGAGGAATCTGATTAAATCTTGGTCTGCTTCTGTGTGTGCATATAGCAGCCTTGGCTAGGAGAAGGTTTCACCTCCATTTCCTCCTGCAGAAGTGTTTCTTCCTGGTTGCTTGCGTGCTGGTACTGTGCAGCATTTAGCTGTTGAAGCATAGACCTTGTGAGCTCCGTTTTAGGATTATTTGAAAAGTGAAGTTTCTTTTGAAAATGTGCTGAGGAGTGTTTCACAGCTAATATACAGCACAGGTGATCTTTGATCTCTGCTGCCTGCTTTTTAGCTAATTAATGGTTAAAATTATAGTTTTAAAGGGAATGAGAATGCTAAACAGATTGCTTCTTCCTATCATATTACACCTGCATACCATAATGTGTCATCCTCATTCAAGGACGGGAGGAAATATTCTGAGTTACAAAAACTGGTTTCTTAGACTCAATTTCACATTGCTCTGCTGTCTTCATTATCTACTGGAGCCTGTATTTGTTACACTTTTTAACAAGCTGTACAGTCCGCCTTGTCATTTCCCCCCCACCCCTTTCCACCATTTGGAAAGAAGCAGGTGGAGGGCTTTTAAAAGACTGAAAAATCTGAGGTATTATTTCAGTATACCAATCCTCCTAGAAAGTATGGGAAAACAGCAGCATTGTAGATTTAGCTGTGCATATTAAATGCTTTCATTAGAATTTCCTACAGCACTCAGAAGTATTGATGCAAACTTAAAGCAGATATATGCAATGTTCAGCAGCTATTAATGGTCTCTGACTTCACTCACTATCTGATTATGAACTGGTGTTCCCAGTGTCATGCATGGTAATTTTTTAATGCATTTCCTGAATAATTTCCCCTCACTCTGCATAGAGGGAGGAAAATGCATCATGCCTCCCAATGCGTGTGTGTGTGTGTGCGCGCACCCTTCCCATTCTTGGCAGCCTTTGAAGCAGATCAACTTTAATGCTCAATTCAGGAACTTCTCCTGCCTGCTTTGGTCACTTCACAGGAGAGTCAAATTACTGCATCTCCAGGTGACTCCCTAATGCCAGTTTCCCCTTCTTTCTGGCAGCCCAAGGAAATCCAAAAAGCAGCTTGTGACTGTTTTGTGACTGTGCTATGAGAAGCATTGAGCAAGAGGGATTTACCTGTTCCACAGGTGCCACACTGGGGTCTGGAGAAGGATCCAGAGAAGAAACTGCAGATCAGCAGCCTGTTGTGTGTGCCTGTTGTCTGCAAACCTAGCACAGGCTGGAGCATCCATGGCTCTGTCCCCTTGTCATGCCATGCTCCATGCTAGGAGCCCCAGGATGCAGGTGCTGGTTACACCTCCTCTGCCCATGCTGGGGAGCCCCTAGACAAGACCTCATGGGGCTTCTGCCCCTTAGGACAACAAAGCATTGCACAGGAATGGATTTGGGATGTCTATTAATTAGTTTCTTAAAAATAATCGTATTTTCCTTAGTGAGGATGACTACACTTTGCCAGCTATCTACAGAGGCATTTCCTATCAAGTGCTGCCTTCAGTGCAGTTTTCAATGGTGCCACCACTTCCTTGGGCTTTGTTCTGGTTTTGGCTTTTTCCACTCACGACCTTGACTTGTAGAATCTGTATTTATGCTTTTTCGTACTTCCTTCCCTCCCCCCCTAAATATTTGCATGGGGTTTTTTTTCCTCTTACTTCTCTCTATCCTCTTTAGCTCTATGCTGTCTTTCCTCCATGCTCTGATTTTTATTCCTCCCTGTTTTTCTTATCCATGTTGAGTTGAAAACAGTAACATGACCTGACAATTTTAACATTATTCCAAGGTTTTTATGTAATTCCATAAATCTCTTCATTACTTTTTTATTGTTTTGTCATATATAGGTTTTAGTTTTTCCTCTACCTTATTAGTCTGGGGATCAATTTTAGTCTACTATATTTTATTAGTAGAAAGGGGAACAAAATATCTCCTTTTTCTTTGTTGGTTTGGCACCATCTTAAAATTACCATTTTTCTCTGTTTGACTACCTCTCTTCTTTCCCTGGAGAGTCTGCTTTATGTCAGACCTTCTGCTGGCAGTGAACTGGGTATGATTTCACCAGGCAGTAGGCAAAAGTATACCCCACTGCAGAGGAAGAAGTTGTTTTCAGCTGTTACTTTGTTCATTTGTTTTTTCCTGTCTTGGGCAACATGGAATGAGCTGAGCCACCATTACCCTGGGGACTGTGAATCTTTCTTTCCCTCCAGTAAATTGAGTGGCTAAACCTGAAGGCTTGTCTTGAAGGAGGATTTATTTTAGTCATACTGATAAAATTCCACAAGTATAATTAAAAAGCTATAGTAATGTCAAAAACCCTCCCACGCAGAGACACAGCAGGCCTGCAATGACAGACACTGTGTCAGGGAAAAGACTGACCACGTCCCCCAGCAATTATAGGGGAACATGCTCCCACAGGAGTTTTTTCTAGTCTAACTTTATTAAGATTCACATCATGTCTTGTCCCAGAATCTCCTCTCTACCCCATGCAGAAAAGCCTGAAAACAGTGGTCTGGACCTTCAAGCTGTTGTTTACTTCAGTGTAGCTCCATTAGAGGCATAGAATCATGACTACTGTAGCACCTTGACCCAGTGATTTTAGGTCTCTCTCATGTTATATAACTTCAATTTTTCAATGATGGTACCCACTGAATAAAATTAGATTTTTTACAGCAAATTTTAAGACATACCCAGACCGCTTAAAGTAGTTTACAGAAAAAGGAGTGAGTTGGGAGCAATGTTCTGACTGTGTAAGGTCTAGCAGCAGACATTTTATCACTCAGCAATAATCCAAGCTTTTCTGTCAATGTTGGAATCTATTTTATTGAAAAAGGATCTTGGCAAGGACACTGGGAATTGCTGCAGAGTCTTTCAAAGTGACATTATGAGAAGATCTTGGTTCTTTGGGACCTTTTATTGTATGGAACATCTTATGAAATACTCTGTGTGAACAGCCAAAGTAAAATGTTACCAAAGCAGCCTAACAATTTTATATGTTCACTGGCTGTCCATTTAGGCCAGTAGGAAATAAGCTATGTTTGGGGCAGGAGAAAGAGAAAGTAGGTCTCCAAGTGCAGTACAGAGACAAATGTTAAACTAGGTCAGACGGTAATGTAACATCACATGGAAAGGCATTAGTTTTTAAATATTAAATTCTATTAAAATAATTTAAATTTTTATTTTTGAAATAGAGAAGTATATTACAAAATGGGAAGATTAATACTTGAATTTCCTAAACTTATTCTTACTACAGACCCATATTTTCTCCTGTCTCAGTGGCACTTTATGTGCTTTTGTCCTGTGAGTAACACAATTGGATTTTCATCAGTAGTGAAGAACAGAAGCTTGTGAAACTACCATAATTTTCATCCTGTTAATTTCCTAAGGAAAATATTTAAACAAATACACAATTTGTAAGCCTTGGAGCAGACCCTGACACCCCTTTGATACACCACTGTGTTTATACCTACTCAGAGGACCACTCTGGGCATTGCATTCAGTGTATTTCCCAATCTTTTGCCTCTTCTGGGCTCGCCATTTTGGATGTTGGATTTCCTGCAGGCACACATGCATTCCCTGCACTGGCTGGCACATGCACATGGCTTCCCTGCACTCTGAAATCCACAGGCTGTCCCTGCTGCCAGAGGAGTGGAAGCAGCGGATTACACTGAGGTCGGAGGACAAGGGGTGTTGCTGGCAGTGCTAACCCTGCCATGCAGGCAGCATTGCCAATATACAGGAAGGTCTCTGCTGGATTTAAAAGGCTTCAGGTGAGAAGAGCGTAATCAATAATTGCAGATATTAAAAGTGGTGCCTTCTCGTGCTTTCCTACCTTTTTCCCCTTCCTTCTTTGCCTACAGGACACGAAGCATCTGAATCCCCCAGACGATTGCTCATGCATTTACATTTTCATTTGCTTGGTTTATAGCAGGATTGTTCCAGCTTTTGGGAGGGGCAGCTATCAAAGATGTACAGGCACTGCCATTGTGTTTTATTGTTCCAGTCTATTTTTCCCTGTGAATGTAGGTGGGAGTTTTTCAGTGGGTTGGTTTTGTGTTTTTTTACTTTCTCCTTCTTCTAAGAATTTATAACCCTTTTATTGTCAGTCTTCAATCATTTTTGATAGATCAATATATTTACTTCAATGATGGTTCATCCTACAGTTGTGCTTGTATTCTTTTTCTTTTTTTTTTTTTTTTGCTTTGTTTATAGGGGTTATGAATAGATTCAGGGAGTTGTATCTCTGCTATACCTCTGTCATTGCATGAAGATCAAGTTGCTTGAACTTGGCCCAATATCTTTATATTTAGAAGGAATATTAAGTGTATACATTGGTCTGTGTTCAAATCTCCTGGTTTTTCCTTTTTTCTAAGTAGACTTTGAGCAATTAAAAATGTCTTTTTTTTTCCAGAAATTTTCTCAGAATTCTTAAATATGGCTGCTAGTGTTTCATGTACACTCAACTGCTTGGAGGCAAGGGCTAGAGGACGCTGCTCCGGCAGACTCCAGAGATCCAGAGGGTTTGGGGAGTAACACAGCAAGGCAGTGCTGAATGATAACACAGACTCAAAAATGAGGCAGGTCCATGGGAATCCTGTGGTCTCCAGCCAAGCAGCTATGACTGAGGCAGAGAGAAGAAATTCTTGAGTCTGCATGTCACTTGTGTCCCCAGGCAGCCAGATGTGGGCCTGGGACAGCTGTTTAAAGCAGCTGTGAAGAGAGCTGACACGTGTGCAGTGCAGTGTCAGTGTGATTTGCTGTGATCTAGCTGGGGGTCAGTAGAAGGAGCGGGTGAACAGGACCTGCTGGTGAAGGTGAAAGGATACGCCTGTGGAAGAGAGGGCTACATGTGCTCTTCCATCCCCAGGGAGTTGGGTTGTTTCGTGAGACTGAGATGTATATGCCATCTGTTATGCAATTGCCCCCTTCTCCCACCACAGAGAAGGGAGCAGCAAAGGAAGTCTGTTACAGCTTGTAATAGGTACAACATGGTAAATGGAAAATGGGTCAGCTAGGCAGTGCTCTCACTAATGTTACTGTTTGAAACATGATCCATATCTTATGGATACACATTAAATATGGGGAAGAACCCCTGAACCTGCATGGATTTCAGCGAGGTTTAATAATTTAAACCAGGTGAGCATATTAGCTGTTTGTAGGATGTAATCCCCATAGTTGCCTTACCAGAGCCGTGTACACTCCGGGGTTTGGTACATTCATTTTCAGGCTGAAATAATTTTCCACGTTATGAAAGCCGTGACTCAACTACCTCTCAGCAGTGCATTGTCCATTTGTAGCAGCAGATTTTCCTGGAAGTCATTACTTTGGAGTGCCATTGTCAGCTGTACACGTCACTCCTCCTCTTCTTGTCCTTTGTGGTGCAGATTTGCTCGTTGTTGTTAGTGAGGATGTTACTGCTGATACACAAGCTATCAGGTTTTTCTGGTTTTTTCTTTCTTTTCTATCTCTGTTGAATTGCAGTTTCCTTTGTCTTCTTCGTGGTGCACTGAAAGAGGTTAGGAAATTTATCATGGTTATTTTTAATGGGTTTTTAAAGTCCCGCACGACACAGATTGAATTGATTCAGGAAAATTTCCTGGAGCTGTAGCATTGTACTATTAAAAATAATTTTATCATTGCAATTTTTCTGTAAGAAAATACATCTATTTTTTTCCTTCTTTCCTATAACAAAGCCCTGCTTTCTAATGTTTCTACATGGTCAGATATTAGCCATTTCCCTAGATAATTTAGGTTGGTCATGTGCATTTCTATTGTAAAGAATTCTGCTAGTGGTTTCATGATAAATGCATCAAGCATTGGGAAATTACTTTTATTAGTGTACATTTAATAATGCATTAACAAAATAAATGGGTTCATGTGTTTGTTTATCTTAAGAATGTATAGAAAAAGTATATGCTGCTATAATTAATATTTCCTGTGTGCATTTTGTATGCTGTAGCATAAAAAAGTGCATTCCCAAGAGCTCAGTAGGTGGTTACTATATTTTTTTCTTTGTTTAGATGTATTTTTTTTAGGCATATTGTACAAGAAAAGCAAGTCCCAGTGACTGTCCCCCTCGTGGCCAGTCTGACAGGCCTTTCCTTCCCTGAGTAAGGCTGTCCATTGTTGGCCGGGATCTGTGTCTTTATTGCACACAAACCAAATGAATGGGTTGCTCGTGGCTTCCCACTTAGGAAACCCTGCTTTCACTTGCTTAAACTTCAGATATTTTCAGGCTAGTAACCACGACCAAGTTGAATGTCACTTCTTATTCCACAAAGTGATCTATTACATGTGTAGTTACATGAAATTCAATTTCACTTACTCATTCCATCATGCTATGTTTATGATACAGCCCCCTCCCCAGTCTATTTAGTCCTATCTATTACTGAAGAATTAAAACATTCTAATATTAAGACAGTACTATTTCAGAAATGCATGCATCTGCATTAACATAAGCAGAGCAAAGGAATTAAGAGGTACAATATAATGTAACTCTCTCATTGATTTAAGATCAAAATCTCAGTAAGAAGGAGTAGACGGAAAGAAAATTATGTACATGTTTACTTCCGATACATTCAAAAATAAAATATTGTTTAGTCCACCACTGCTCATCCTATTTACAGGAGGCAGATGAGCTGTCTTGCCTATAAAGAAATGAAAGATAAAGTGCAGAATTAAAACAAACAGAAACAGCCTACTGATTTTGAATGTCTCTGTTCTGAACACTGCTTTTGAAGATATCTATGAGGACATGACTTGTCAGCAGATAGGGGTACTCGGTGTGTTCTGCAAGCCTTTTCTTTCCTTCAGGGCTAAAATGGCTAAGCAAAACCGGAGAAGTGAAGAACTCCAGTTGCATTTGAGTTCTGGCCATGATAAGTAAAGCATACATTAGATGAAGGTTGCAGAAAGGCAGAGTTATGGATGGCTTTTATGTGCACCCTGATGTCAGGTGTCAGGGAGGAAAAATAACACAAACCTCATATTTGTCATGGTCAGAAATGCTTTATGAGAGGCAGAAGTCAGATCCCACGGGTTTTGTTTTAGTCACCCTGAAATGTTTGCTTATATGAAGTTTAGTGATGGGTGTGTAACTATAAACTTTATTACACTTGTGCTTTTATTATAGTCAACCTGCTTTATCGCCTGCCGTATCTTGTGATGTCGTAGTATCACAAATTATATTTAAATCCTTTGACCGCCTTCCCGTTGCATTTTGTCCGTATGGTCGCACATATGCTCTCCTCCTTTTGTCTCCTGGCCCCAAATTTTTCTTGGATCCTGCACAGTGACACACACATGCTCCCCTGCTTTCTGGGACACTGAGGATCCTCCTTGGCTTCATGGACACGTGTTCAGAGAGGTCCCCCATACTTTGCTAGAAAGCAGGCCTGCACTGCATTCCCCTCCTCTCCATGTTCTCTCAGCCATATTATTCGATATAGCACCACAGTTGTATCCCTCATCTTCTGCAAGTGCGCTGCTCTGTCTCCATTTATCTCGTATGAAATGGCTTTAGCCCTGCCAGGGTAATGCTGCCTGTTGTTTCCCACACATTACTTACCTGTCTGTCAAAGGAAGCTGCTTAGAGCCCCTAACTAGAAACCAGGATAAGCATTCAGCAGATCCCTATCCCTTCCTTACATGGAAGAAAAAAAAAAAAAAGATTGGGAAAAGGTTACCCTTGTTTAGACCAAGTAACATTGTCTGCTTATCCTCCTCAGCCGTCTTGTAAGTTTTTTCTTTTCACTCCACTGTAAAAATAGGCAGCACTGTTGAATATAAATAATAGACTCATACAAATCCGTACAAATGAACACTGTGTTCGTAGTAGCAGTAAAGTTTGGAGACACAGAAAGTTTGCTATCTTCCAGAGGTAGCCTTCCCTAGAAATAATAATCCAGTGTTCTGGAAATAGTAACCTGATGGTTTTTCCCTCAGGGTATGGCAGAGGATTTCTTTAGTAGTGAATTAGGTGCAAAGAGCAAGAGATGAGACTGTTCTCACGCTGCATCTCGAGAACCCCCAGAAAGGCCGGGCACAGAAATATGCTGAAACCCACAGGAAACGCCTGCTGCACCCTCACATGAGGTCAGTCAGGCATAGCGCGCTTTAGCGAGCGCAGACAAAACAAGCTCCGGTGAAAATGCCACAGTCTAAACATGAGTAACAAAACACAGACTAATACAGCCCAAGCTTGGTGGGAAGCACCATGGGAAAAGATTTAGAAACGTTCTTCTGGCGCTCTTGCTGAGGTGAAGAGCTATGAGGACTTTCAGCGTCACCCGGTCACAATAGCACCACGCACCCACGCAGGAGGAGTGACTGGTTCCTTATTAATATCACAGTACTTCTCATTTCCAGTAGCATCCTGTAAACGCAGTACCCTATTTACAGCTTTCATTTGGCATTAATGAAGTGGAATACTGATGTAGCTAATCAGCGCTAGCGGTATGATGCAAGCACGCGGAGCGGCGGCGGCGGTGGCAATCATCTTAGCCCAGTTGGCAGGATAAAAATAACCCCTGCCAGCCCTGGGAAGCGGCAGCTCCCCGGCTGTGGAGGAGCACAGCCCACGACCCCGTGGCTCTGCGCTGCCCTGGAGCCCAGCTTCTGCTGCGGCCCACCTAAACAGAGAAGAGAAACAATTGCTATCCCTGTCCATCCCTTTTGCTGTCTCTCCCCAACCCCTGAATGTGGGCATGAGTTTTTGTACTTGCACTTAAGTCTGGACTCAGATTGCCTCCAAAAACCAAGTGGATGTAGATTGCCGAATATGCCTGTATAATTCAGAGGTGGTTTTTTTTTTTCCCTCTTTGTGGCACTTTGTGAGCTTAATTTAATCTCTGTCATTTCTTATATGTGGGTAAATGTCATCTACTTCATTTCATGAATGAATTAACACAGCCATGCAGAGGCTGTGTCTCCTGCACTGCTCACTTGGAAGGGGGAAGGGATTAGTAAATGTGTGTGACACCCTCAAGCTGCTAAACCCCAGGGTTAGAGATGCTTAGAAACAGATTTCATTTGCACTCTGGTATAAGTTACTTGAAAGACTCTAGCAGCTCTGTACCTTGTAATGGCCTCAATCAGCCCTCCTTCTCCTTATTGTCAACCCTACATATATTGCTTTCACACCACAAGTCTCTTACTGCACCTGATGAGGGAGGAGCTCCTTTAAAAATAGCTGTGCTTTTAGTGGTGGGGAGAAGATAAATAATCCCGGAATTTTCTTCCTTTTTTTGATACTTCCTTAAGCATGTCAGAAAGCAGAGGCCTTTTGGCAAGGTGCGAGTTTGAGATAGCGCAGAGGTTCTTGGTATGTGGAAGATAGCATTTTTAATCCCGGGTATGTGGACAAAGAGTTGGGTGCATAACCATACAGAGCAGCGCAGGAAGTGTGTGCGAGCAAGCATTTTATGTTACGTGATATTTTTAATGCATCCAGGAATTAAATTAATAGTCCTATGTGCTTATTTTAAAGCTTTCACAACATGAAAAGAAATGTAGCTCATTGAAAAAGGAAGTGAGGAACAATTTATTCTTAAATAGAAATCACTGTGGCCATGTCTCTTTTTTTAAATGAATTTACACAATTAGTTGGATTAGTCTTTGGATGAGGGGTGCGTGTGTGTGTATGTGTGTGTGTTGGCAGAGCTGGGCTTTGAAACTTTTCTCTGTGACTGAGACTTCTCAGTGCTCCCAGGGCTTCATTTTCATGTGCAGTAATTTCACCTTTTTCTAGGCTGTTGTGTTTTTGGGGTGGTTTTTTGGCTTTTCTTCTCTTAAGTGTTAATGAGTGTTTCATGGTTCTCTAAGCTGGAGATACTCCACTTGTGAGTGCTTTATAAGAATAGTCCAGGGAAGCACCTTTCCAGCTAGAGTCGCAGCCTAGGATGCAGAACAAGTGGCATAGGAGTTAGTTCCCGACCTTCCCAAAGAAAGCTGGCGTGGGATTTCCAAGTGTACGTAGCAGCTGAGAAGCTCTGTACTCACAGAGTGTCAACAGAAAAGAAAAAAATGGTGATTGCTGTTAATTCCCATCTACTCCATACCTGCCTGTCCCCCAGTCCTTCAGATGGAAAATGGAAGATGTTATTTGTTGTCCCCACTGTTACTCCAGGTTATTTAAGTTGTAGGCTCCACAGGCCTAGAATAAGATTTCTGCTTATGAGTATCTCCTGTCGAATTAGGGCATGGGGATCTTGGAGGCCTTTAGCTGCTAATATAACACAAATAATAATGAGACTCGTGGTACTTGACAGATTTGTCCTACTCCTTTCCTTTCCTCTCAGCCCAAAATAACCCTTTCTGTGCAGACTGTGTTTGGGTTTTGCAGCTGTTCATCATGTATTGCTTAGTCCTACCCCATCTGAATTGCCTGCGAGCACTGAAAGGGGACAGTGCCATGACAAATCAATTTGCTGACCTCTGAAATAATTAAGTAACGCTGGGCTTCAGGCCTATTTTAAACAAGCATTGTGCTATTCGTTTTTACGTTTCTCTGCCTGCAGTGAAAAGGTGTCTCTAAAGAAAAGAGGCAGTGTGATTGAGGAACTTCTTTTAAGAGAAAGTCTCCTAAGAAAATCAGCCTTTTCTCACCGTATCTCTGTGTCTTTGTACACCTCTCCTTCTCCCCCCGCTGCCTTTTCTTTTCTTTGTTCTTTGCTCTTCCCTGAAGAAAATAGTGATAATAAAATACTCCATTTTCATATGGCTCTGCAGATGATCTTTGTGTACTTAACCAGACCGCAGCATAGAAAACAAAGCCTTGCTTATTGCCTAACAGCATATGTATGTTTTATGATTAATGTGTTTGTAATACACGGGACTGAGATAGGAAGATCAAAGTCTTCTATGAATTGACAGCAGCAGTGTAAACAGGGTGGAAGGGTTGCAGGTGTTTCCCACATGGATGTTATACAAAAACATATGGCCCTTTGCCATAAGGTACTGTATGTGCTCTCCACCTTTTCCTGTGCAACAAGGCAACGTTGCTGTGAGCTTTGCTCAGAGAGCATGTCTGTGGCTCAGGACCTGGGAGATGCTGCCAGCAGCAGATGACCATGCAGTGTGGGCAGGATGATCTTGGGAGCATGGAAAGGCTAATGCTAAATTGGACTTCTGAATTAAAAGTAGCTGATTGATCCTCTGTGTCATCTGAGAACAGAAATCTGCATCCTCGGGGGATCCCTGGCGAGCATTGGGAAGGAAGATGATGGTCCTGAGTGTTTCAGCAGGGATCAGGCAGTTCAGTGTGCCCCTTGTCTCATTGCTCCTACTTCAGCTCAGAGCTGGACTTGGCAGGCATCTCTTACCTCCATGGGTTATCTTCTGTGGCCGTGGCCATGGCAGGCACTAGGTGTGGGGCTGAGACACCTAGGCCACATCTCTGCAGAAAGCAACACTGGTGCATGAGCAAAACTGCAGATATCATTGCTGGATTGCTGTTTATTCTTGGGGATAAAAGAAAAGATGCGTTTAGTAAATGATCGTTGTAAAGAGGACTGCAACATCCTGGGTTGATCCTGAACAAGGCAGTCATCTCTGTACTTCTCATCAATTGCCTTGAGAGTGGTGCTTGTCTGCTTTTAGGAATGAAACTGCTTCTGCTGGGTGTGGTGGGTGTTTGTATCCTCTTCAGTTATTAAAACACTTCCGATGAAGTTTAGCTTATTTTGTTCAGTACCCAGTAACATAACCACCTCCTTGACCTGCGAACCCTTTGGCAATCTTTGCTTTTTTCACAGCTTCTGGGAACAGACCCATGCCCTCTGCTCAGCACTTGTGCAAAGCTTTTTGCCTGGCCATCCTGGGGATTGATGCAGCACAGGGCTGCCGGCTTTTGCAGTGGCAGCATCCTGGGCCAGTGGTTCCTCATCCACACTTTCATCTGCTGGAGGAAAATCACACTGTCCTTGTGCTGTTGATGTACTGGTATCAGGTCTTTCCTGCCTCACCTTCCAATGGAGCTAAAGCTACTGGTCTAAAATGTGAATTTCTTCCCTGTTCTGGAGGGCTGGAGCTTGAACTGAAATATAATAGAAATTGCCCCGACAGCGTAACTTAATTAACTGATGCCTCATCTAGGGAAAATTTGCCTTCATGTGTGGGTCATGAAATTTAGTTTTGCTGGTGTGGCAGTGTTACAGCTGATTTCCATGTGGACAGAGGTGCATCGCCCCGAGGGTGCAATGCTCCATGCATGAATTCTTGCTTCTCTGCAGGACCAGGCTAGGTATTCTCAACTATTTGCTTTACACCTTGAAAGCCCTATGTGAAAATATTATAAAATGTTGGGTCAAGCAGTGTAATGGTACTGTAGCCAAAGGTAGGACTTCTGTATGTGAATGAGCCCTGTGAAAAGATTAACCTAGGAAAAGTTAATAAAAAGTGCTGTCCTAAATTATTCATGAATCCATTTGCGATGTACTTGGCCAGAGGCTTTTGTTTTTCTCAAACTCTTATTTATTAAAATCTGACAAGAATATCAGGTTTTGTTCAATAATAAATCTATGCGAGACTAGTGATATCCTCATCCAGTAATACAGCATCTAAATGAAGTTACATAGCAGGGGTGAATATGTTATTTACTTGGAAAGAATAGATTATTGTTCAGGAGGATTTTATCTTTTACTTGCTATTTCAAAACAAGTGAAAGAAGCCCAAAACACCTAGTTGGGAGATAGCCTCTTGTTTTGTGACTGAGGCCTTGATCCTGCCAAGGATTTTAAATATATTAAAACTCAGTTAAGCATCTTTCTGGTGGCTTTTCAGGTTCCAAACCTGTGTTTGCTAAATGAAATTGCTCAGGTGATCTTGTTTCGTGCTTAGTTCTACTTGTCCTTTTTCCTTAACTTTGGGGAAAGACCATGGAAGTCATGCTTCTAGCCTATGAATTTTGACTTCCAAAGTGTGTCCATACACAACCTCATTTTTTTGTGTCCTAAAAGAGGTTAGAAAGATTATATACAGAAAGTAGGATAATGGAAAAAAGGTGGGAAGAGAGCTTTTGCTGTTTGGGATCCAGTAATGTGTGTGCTTTATAGCAGTCATTCCTTACAAAAGGCAGAACTTTGCTTAAAAAGCAAATTAGGTATGGGGGTTTTTTCCCCAGCATTTTCAATTTCATAGGTGTAGGGGATTTTTTTCCGCTTCTTCTCCTTCTCTGCCCTAATTTATAACTGGATAAAGAAAGGAAAAGCAGGTGCCTACAGCTAGAAAGTTAGAGAAGAGTGAATAAAAAAAAAAAGAGCTTAGCTGTGGAAACAGAACTGGGAGTTCGGGTGACTGGTCTGAGTTGGAGGATGATGAATAGATTTGTTTGCATAAGCTTGGCTTGTGAGTCACTTTCTCATAAAAGCAGCTTGAGTAGGAGATGCTCCTGTCCCAAATTTTTAGTCCTGAATGCTTTCAAGCACAAAGTGCACTGTGACATAAAGGCTCCTGCTGTGAGTGCCATCATGTTATCCCAGTGGACAGGAGCTGGCTCTTTGCAATTTCCCAGGTTTGAAATAAACTAGAAGTGTGTCTCTTACACACACATGCTTTGCATGATGTATCATGGGGTGCCCCTTGCTGGTCAGAGTTAAGCTGTCTGGGTAGACATAATCAGCTTCTGATTCAGATTTGGAATCTGGTGGGAGGAAATTGGTCCCTGTGGAAAGCTGTTTGTTGCAGGACCATCAGTCACTAACCATTAAATGTGACAAGGAACTTGCTAAACTTGGAGGAAGAGAAGAGCAAGGTGTGAGCGTGAGAGGCCAGTATTTGTGGCTGGTCATTCTTGGTAGGTTCAGAGCAGCATGTATCTTTGCCTTGAGAGCTTGTGTTGCTTCTCTGATGCTGGAAAAACTGTGCAAAGTATATGCAAAAGGTCCATGCGGGGAATTATCCTCTTTTGCTAAAGTCTGTAGTCAAAACCCCCTTTAAATTGAGGCCTCAGCTCTTTTGTGTGCACCTATGAGGATTCTGAATAAAAGTTTGACCATTAACAGACAGCTGCTTTTGCTGTGGTCGAGCAAACTGGGAGGGGTAAAAAAGGTTTACCTCTATAGACCACACCACCCATATCTAAGGTTCCAGTAGAGCCTGTGAGTTGTATTTGGGAAATAAAAGTTCTCTCTGGAAACCCACCAGAGAATAAAAGATGATGTCTTCCTTCCTGAAGAACATAGTGTTCTTATTCTTCTCTGCCATTTGTTTGTTATGAGTTTTGGTGGTAGGGAGGTCAAGTTGGACTGTGAAACCTTGCTGTGGAATCAAGATATTTGTCTGATTTGCTTGCCCTTGAAGAAATCAGGCTGCTGCAGCTTCATTGCCATGGGAACCTCTAGTTACTAAATTTAATTCAGCCCAGGGTTTGCTTGTCTATTCAGTTGCTGCAGTGTAGACAGGTGATAAGCAATATATTGATACTGAGCTATATCATACCAAAACGATTAGGCACAGATATTACCACAGTACTGCAGCATCTGTGGTGTTGCTCTTGTGTTCTGCTATGAGCTGCCTGGTCCTCCTGTGCCTGCCTCCAACCTCTTCTTCCTCTCTCCTGGAGGAGAAAGGACAGTGCTGCCTGAATAGCCTTTCCGGTCCAGCAATCAACAAAGGTAGGGACTGCAAGCAACCTCTGCTTGCTGGTGGTGTTTCTTCCTCCCCCAGCAGAGCAGCCAAGCATTTGTGCCTGTGGGCCTTGGAAGGAATGGTGCTGGAGAAGGGAGCTCTGCACCCCCTAGAAGTTGTAGGGTTAGGATGGGTCCCAGTACCTCTGCAGCATCCACAATGCTGCAAAGACCCAGAAGGGCAGGCCCTGGCTCCACAAGGTCATTATAAAATGGGAGCAGGGAGATAGAGGCAGAGACACCTGTATCACCCATTCTTCTTCTGAAGTTTTACTAATTGCCTTAGACTTGGTAAAACTTTTTTTCCCCCCCTTTTTTTTTTCTCTCCCTATTAGTGTAATGTAAGGTTTGTCCACGGCAATGCAGAATCCGAGCTGCACTCCGTTCCAGTGCTAGTAGAAGTGGTGGAAGTGTGCCTTTGTTGCGGTCATGCTGGGGGGACTTCTGGAAAGACTCATTAGAGACAGGGCTTAGCCATGAAAAGACATTTCATGTGGCTGATGTGAGGAAATTCAACTTTGTAGGTCTTTCATGATTATTTGAGTTGGTTTCTTGTGTTTTACTCCTCTATAGTTTGGTTTAGCGATACTACATCACTTTGTACAGAATTCAGAGTGAGCACAGAGTGTGTAAACCTTTACGTTAAAATGTTGGCTGAGTATTGATTAATCAGTAAAAGATTTTAAGCTGGTTCCTTTAAATTCCAGGATGATGCATCTTAATTTAACAGAGAGGGCTAGGGAAAGATACTGCTTTACCTAAGGGAATACGTTTTCTGTTGTATTTGTTCACAACAAGTATATTCAAGCAAAAAGTGAAGTTTTAGGGAAGGAGATGGTTCTCTGTGGTCACCATCTGCTAAAATGATTCTCTGTTTCTTTCTAGGTATTATATTGGTCGCCAGATGTTTGTGGTGGTCTCCTTACCAGAGATGATCAAGCAAATCTTAGTGACAGATTTTAGTAACTTCACCAACAGAACTGTAAGTACATATAAAGGTTGGCTTTGTGGATGGAGTTGGTAGCACTGCTAATTTGAGCTCAGACCAAAAGTGGCTACAAGGAAGCCAGAAACTGAGGCAAAATTGGTTCAATAAAACTTTAAGTTATATACACTCAATATATACATTCAGTCAACGACTCTTGTTACCAGAACACTCTAAGGATGAAAGGGAATATCCTTAGAAGAGACACACTGTCCTTGTGACTGAAGCACCAGATGGATGTTGAAGAGAGAGGGTTTCAATATCCAGTTTTGCCACTGACTTCCTGTCCTGTGAAATCTTGGGAAAATCACTTGCTAGCTCTCTTCCTCAGTTCTCAGTCTGTAACATGGAGAGGGTATTATTTGCTTTCTCCCACATATGGTCTGTTTTGTGCTTTTAGACTTCACAGGGCAGGAGAAGTCTGCTTGGGACAAAGACATGCCTCCCACAGCTATTGTATATTAGTCATACCTGAAAATAATAAATAGCAAAGAAGGAAGTTGGAGTTAGCAAGAATGTATACATATGCTCTTGGTTACTCTCATCTTGGAAAGCTCATTTTCAAGAGCTGCTTAGAACAAATAATGATGAATGACCAGAGGGATAGTAAAGAGTTCCAGCAGTTGCTCAGGATTTTACAAGGAAATACTGTCACTGCGTGCTGCCTCAGTCCCATCCATTCCCTGCTTCCCTCTGGGCCCTTAGTACGCTCAGATAAACTCACATGCATTCAGGAGGGTTGTTTGTGCCCTCGGGGAACATTTCTTCTCTGATCAGCTGTCTGTCTTCTCTGTCCCTCTGATCCTCTCTGCAACCAGTCAGTCTGTTTGCAGTCTGCTTGCCTCCTTTGCTTGCTTCTTTTGCTACATGAGTTTCATCTTGTGACTGCCTGTATCTCACTTAATAACTACTGGTACCAGTTGCCCCCCAGTCTGCCCATAACTCACACTTGAAAGGAAGAATCTATTTGTAGATTTCTTAGGCTGAAGTTGTTATATGTGACAAGGGGCTTTTCCCCATTTTCTCTGTACTTGAAGAAATTTTCCATTCCTTCCCTTCTTCCACCCCAAGCAAGAACCCTATTTCTTTCTGTCTGCAACTTTCCCGTGCTTTTCTTCTTTATATTTGGTAATAGTAGACTGTACCCACTACTCCTAGCAGTAGCTGGTGATCAAGTAACACCTAAAATGAGAGAGCTTTCCTTTGAGGGGACACTCAGAGATTTGTTCTGCTCTTAACTGTAGTCAGCCTGGTCATTTGGATATATCTTTCTCTGTATTGTCACCCTTCTCAGTTGGTGAAATTTTTCTTCCTCTCCAGGCTTTTTGTGTTCAGAGGTTTCTCTGTCTTTCTTGTGGTTGTATGTCCAGGTGTCACGGTCTGTAACATCTGTGTTCCTCTCTAAAATTCAGGTAGGTTATGTCACTATAGCCACTCTCTCCCTCTCTCTCTCCTTTGTTTTTTTCTTCATCAAGGATCTGTGAGGTGTAGCTGTCTCTGCAGGTTCATATCTTGCCTTTATCACTTGACTGCCCCCTGAATCATTTGTGGCTTTTCTGTGCAACATCCTGCTTTACTGATGAGGAACTGAGACACAGACGGAGTGACATCCCTGCCACTAACCAGAAAGCCTGTGACAGATGAGAAAATTTAACTCTTAGCCCTCCCTTCAGCAAAATTAGCAGTTTCCCTCCTGTGCGGGGTTGCTATTTCTGTCTTGCTTAATGCCCATGAGTCTAAATCAAGTGAACTTCCTTCATCTTACATGCTCTCATATGCTTGTTCTATGGTCTTTTCACATACCTACAATCTTTGATCATTTCTCACTTTCCACTTTGTTCTCCCCTCTTCCAGCCATTGCTTTTCACTTGTTGGAGATAAGCAGCCTTCTGTTTCTGGGTCCTTCCACCTGGGGATCTTTTCTCCTCTGGAGTTTTCACACTGGAAGCTGTCTCCTCTTTAATTTGCAGTCAGCTCTGCTGGTGAAGTATTCGGCTATCCTGTACACTAATAATTCTACATGAATATAAATAATGCTGGATGGTACATAAGGAAGGCCAGTGGAATTTATTCAGATGTGATTTGGGTTATATGCAAATAATGATTGAAAGGTGAGAGTGAGAAAAGCACTTTTCAAGTAATAGAATTCTTTCTTATCACATTGACTGAATAAATGTCATTTTAAGACTTTTAATGGGGTTGCTTCTGTTTGTATATTTTAAAATTAGTCAAAGCAAGCTCCTCTACTTCAGTTGAAGGTTTCTGTTTGCTAGTGGAGAATTCAAAATGCTAAATAGATCCCCCTGCTTTATTTTACCAATTCCTCTCCCAGTGATGAGCGGTTATAGACCTGACTTTGGAGTCAGTGCTGTTTGCAAAGCTAGGCTAATGTATTCCAGTCCAGACATGGCACATGCTTATTATTTCAACCCAAAGCCTTTTTTTCAGCTTAAGAGAGGATGGGAAAGCAGGTGAGACCATTGGGTTTGAACAGGTCTTAGGAAAACACACTTACGCTTTTCTTTCCCTTCCTCCCCACGTGCATTTCCAAAATCAAGATTTGTACTTCATCCACCAGAGTGAAATGTGAGCTATCTAATCTGGAATGCCTCAAACAGAGATTATTCTCTCTGTAGAAGTTGTAACTACTGTAACAAACTGTCACTGAGTTTCAGGATGTACAGGACTAATTCTAAAAGCTAAATGTAGAAAAAGTTTACATTCCATGTTTCTTTTTCTGCTTTTTCAATTAACTGTAAAACATATACATATTTGATTAGGAGACAATGGGAAACTGAACTTATGAAGGGATGAAAACAGTGGATGTATTGAAAGAAGCCAGTAAGATGATGACTCAGTGAGTTCTGACAGCTTTTATTAAAGCTGTCTGTAATGTGATGTTATGCCTTTGAGTGCTCGTAAGCAGGATGACTTTAGTCTGGGATTGTGCGCTTGTGGACTGCCTTCTGGGAAGTCATCAGAAGGCATTTATGGAATGAGAGTGGTTTTTATCTGCTGAGAGGATTCTCTTGGAAGCATCTTGTGTCCTGTCTCTACATCCTGAAAGACCTAGACCATTTGTGCACTTGTCACACACCGAACCTGTCTGCTCACTCATTATATAGACAAAGCAGATCTTGCATGTGAACACAAGCTAAACTACTCTTCATTTTATGTTTTCCTTTGATACTATATATTTCATGTCTTTACTATGGATGTCTTTTGAATATTGCTGTAAAAAGTCTTTTATATTCCCCTGGCATCTTCTCGTGTTTCTGAATTACTGATTAATAATTCTTGCACAAGAAGTGTATCAAATCTGCATTAAAGTTCACTTCCTTATAGAACAAGCAACCAAGTCTAGCACACAGGCTGTTATTGCCTTGTAGGCAGAGGCTGTATGTATTGTTAGCTGTATAATCACAGGAAGGCAATAATGACACTCTACTTTCCCATTTAATTTGGTCTCAATTAACGTAAGTGTAGTAGCCATTTAAAACCAAAAATGTCTGCTGTAATATACCTTCATACTTGAGGCATATGAAGCCTTTTCCCCATGTTTTTAATTATAGTTGAAGAAGAAAATATGAAAATTAGTTTATAGACCTTCTGCCAAAAAGTATGGAATTAATTTTAATTTAGGTTAACCATGGAAACCTCAGCATTTAGGCAGGGCTGTGCTGGAGTAAATGATACCTTTTTCTCACAACTGTGTTAAGTTGTCTCTTAAATAGAAGTTTCCTTTTAAGAGCACTAGGACCATTTTTAACTTCATTAATGTGTTGTGAGCGAGATAGGATTATGATGTTTGTTGCATTCTTCCAGGTGGGATAATGATACATAATCTGTTTTCAGATTGTTTTTAATTTCTGCATTGAAAATTTGTTTTTCAATTAGTGCTTGAGAATCATTAAAGTGTACTTTTAAAAATGTAGGAGCAGAATGTTAAGATGGAACAATGTGAAGAGAAACATTACCTGGTACATAATTCAAATAATTCAGAAGTTGTCTGTAAAAATATTTCCTAAAAATGTGGATTCAGTGAGCCCTAAGGCAAAGGTAAGTACTGGCTAGTCAAGGTTTGCCAGGCTGCTGGAGTCAGTGCTCTTCCAGGATTCATGTGGCTGTCACAAGTGGAAACTAGTGGTTGATTCAGACCAAATCCTTAAACCTACGTGCCAACCAGCTGGAGGAGAGTGACATTTTAAAATTCAAAAATCTATACCAGTTCCAGTTGCTGTAAGAAAACATTGCTGTTTTCTCATCAGAAGCTTTGCTGCTACAGTGGAACAAATAACAATGGATTAACAGCAAACAATAACAAAGTGGTAAAAATAAGAACAAAAAAGTACCAGGAATATAATGTGATACAAATTCCTTGTATCCCTTTTGAAGGAAAAGTGAATTGCTTGAGCTGCTTTTCTTTTTGCTTGTCTGTTCTTTCCCTTCATCTTCTAGTTCATCCACATAAGATCTGATTATTCTTTTCACATGTAGAATTTGTTTGTTACACTAACCTGTTTCATCACCATCATCTTTATTTTGGTAAACCTGTAAAGCTTCAGGCTTACCTAGGGCATTAAACAGATAAAATGCAACCACCGAGTAGGAAGGAGCCTATTTTCTGCATTTTGTTCAGTTGAGGTCAGGATGCCTGACATATCCCTGAACTGGCTGTTCTTTCTGCTCTCTTGCTAGGGGAAAGAAAATTGTATATCACTGTATCAAAAGATCTATCTAAATTTGATACAAGATGCCCTCCAGAGGTCCCTTCTAAACTCAACCATCCTGTAATTCTGTGAATTTTGGGTCAGGCCCTCAGTCAGCAGAAACAAACATATTAACTTTATGTGACTCTACACTGACTGATAATGATTACGCATCTCCAGAGCAGGACTGGGATGTAACAACTGGCTTCAAACAGCTCAGCTCAGGAACTGACTTGTGTGTGTGTGTCTGTGTTCTTCACCTTTTGCAAGTAAAGGACCACGTGCACGTGTTGTGCAAGATCTTTCTTGCTGCCTTCTGCCTTGATTTTTAGAGAACAGGCATTAGCCCCATGGATGTGCTTACTTTCAGTAAACAGCAGTGATTCAGTTGTGTATCCAAACCTGGAGTCTGATCCAGCTTATGGGCTGGGCTGTTTCTTCAGTCTCTCTGTCACAAATACAGTTTTTATTTTGAAAAATGAGCCCACCAGTGTGCTGATTTGGAGACATGTAATGTGAAAATAGTTAAGGAGTGAAGGGTTCTATGCTGTTGCCAAAAGACACATATGCATGCTGTCTTGACCCTGTACCCTTTGGTTGTTTGGTTTTAGAAATGTTTCTTTTCTTCAAGTTAAACTTCCTAGGATTATTTCCGGTTGTGTCAATGCCATCATCGTCATCCTTTCATGTGAATTTCTTTGTTTACTTAGAAATTGTTGTTGTTAAGAGCAGTGAACTCAGTCTGTAAACAGATGATGAATGAACTTTGCTGGAAGCTTACCTTTGCATGAGCACATGGTTTGGAGCACCAGTGACACAGTATGACAGCAGGCAAGTCAGTGCTTGGAAATTATTTGAATAAATGAGAAAACATGGTAAATGTATATATATAATGAGGTCTTCATTTTTCCGCCCTTTGAAATGACTGTTCAGTGGGATGGCTTAATACACAAGTGATGATCCGGTGTGTGTGTGAATAGTCTGATTGTGATATTTAGTTTTGAATGTGTGCTGGGTTTTGTGGCTGCAGAGAGAAGGACTGTGCTTTAAATTTTTTCACTGCTTCATTCTGTTTAGATTTTTTTTTTTCATTTTTCCAGTCCTTCATCTTGTTTCATCTTGGTTTTTGTTTGGTTCATTTAGGACATGGAAGGTGACTGGCATAACACCTCTTGAGCCAGCATGTCCTGTGATTAGTTGCTATGTCTGCATGTGAGCTTGAATACATATCTGTATATATTTATGGATGCATACAGATGCACATATATTGATTTGGGGTCTCTTTGTGATTTGAGGAGAGGCTGAATCTCTATTCCAGTCTCTAGAGCACTGTAGACATCAATTGTGCCCTATCTTATTATGGAAACTTCACAAAATATGCCTCTGCGCATGCCATGGTGGCATTTCAGTTCGTGATGCAGTAAAGCCGTCATGCCTGATGGCAGGCTGTGCCTTGAACATCCCGTTGTTCGTGATACAGAGCTGCAGTGTTCTTCCCTCCCTCCCTGGCTTTGTAGGACAAATCCAAGCATCAATCCTGCCACATGTACAATAAGCCTTGGTCTCACTGAGCTGAGAATATTCGGTGCTTCCAAAAATTCTTCTGTGCCTTACGAGGATAAGTGAAAAGGTGTCCAAGCAGTGAATTTATTAAGATTTACTTCTTTTTGCCTACCAGTTTTATACACCTTCTAGATCACAGTTGGTCTGAAATCTTGTCTGGTACAGTATCATTACAGAAATGGAATCATGTTAGCAGGGAATGCATTTGGCTGTATGGCACTTGTCTGTTTAATATTAATTTGTTTGACTGCGTATTTGTGGGTGCTGTTGTACAGCCACATGAGCCCAGATGCCTGAGTGATTTTCCAGTGCCAGCAAGCTGAGGAAGGGCTCTTTTCCTTGTTTTGACCTGATGGTTCAGGAGCACTGAGGGTAAACTACCTTAACATCTGCTTTCTTTCCCAAGTGTGTCTCCATGGCTGTCTTCTAGACATACTAGAATACCTTTCTAGCTTGGTCAATATTTATGTAACTATTTAGCTAACTTCTATACCTCATAAAATAGCTTTTAATTCAGGATTTCTTTTTTCCGTTCCCCTTTTTGCTTTGAGAGCTTGCAGGTTAATTTTTCTGAGCAATTAAATTCAGTTTAGTGTAAATGTTTTAAAGTAGCAGTGCATATGCTTGCAATAGACACTTGAAAATTAAAATAATAAATATTGAGAGGGTCATTTCTTTCACACTATGTAAGTCTTTTTATGCATGCACAACAAATTGTCCCTTATTCCCCATATGCTGAAGCTAATAGCACAAAACTAATGTTGTCAAATGAACACTGCTATTGACTGTAAAATTAATCAGACTTTGGCTTAAGTTACCCTTAAAGAAAGAACTGATGTATTAGTAGACCTTGTTCTGTGAGCCACCTGATCCTCTGAACCCCAGTGAGAAGAGGTCTGGTTTTGTGATTAGGGCTCCAGGTCAGGATTTAGGAGCTCTGAGCTCAGTTTTTGGCCTTGCTACAGAATTCCTGTGTTCGCAAGGGCAAAGCATTTAGGAAGTGCTTTGTCACCTTAATAAATGTAAAAGAGTATGTTGGGAATTTCCAGCTGAAGAGTATCATTAATGAATGTGAGTGCTTCAGGACTGATGGCAATGGGTTGAGATTTGATTTATCTGTTAATTCAAATAGTTGTGGTGGGAGGGTTTTATGTTTGTTCTTAAAAGAAGCTTCAGAAATGCAGATTAAAAAGTTTTAATGAAAATCTCTTCTTTTTTTCCCTTTTAAGTAAGATTCTATTTTGAAGTATTAAAAAAAGCTAAAGTAGAAAAGTTAATAATATCAGATTTAATTGAGTGTATTTGAGGATCATCATCTCAAGTTCGTCATTTTTATTTGTGATTCTAATTCAGAACAGGAAACCAAGTGAAACTTGTGTCCTGCGAAGTGGGAAAGCTCTTTTACATTTATCTTTGGAACACCTGGCACCTGCTTCTGCTGACCACTTGTCCTGGTTCTGGCCAGGACAGGGTTCAGTTTACTGAGTAGCTGGGAGGGGGCATGGCCGGGACCCTGAGGTTGTTCTATACCACATCATTGCCAGGAGTGGGGGAAAGGGACTCTCTTCCAGGGAGAAGGGGTTCCTTCTGGTCAAGTAAACGTGGCGGAAGGAGCTGTCCAGTATTGTTTGTTGTTGGGGGGATTTCCATGCGAATCCTTTCTTTTCTTGTACCCTCTGACTGGTATTGTTGCTGTTACTGTTCATTTTCTTATCTTACTGCTGTTTCTAGTAAATTGCTCTCATCTCAACCTGTGATCTTTACCTTTCGTGCCTCCAGTTCCCCTCTGCATCCCGCTGCAGGGGGAGGGAGAGGGGAAAGCAGGAGAGCAAGAGGGCGACAGCGTGGTTTGGGGAGTCTCAGTGGGGGCACTGAATTGGGGAATTGGGGAGAACTACTCCTAAACCATGACTCCACTATTCATAAAAAGATGTCAGCATTTGCTTAATTCTATGCACGTTTTTCTCATTTAATTCAGTGGGCCATGACTGTATTCACATAAGTATGTTTGTTCTGTCCAGAAGTGGGATATTCCCTTAAATGGGAGACTTTGTTTTTACTTTGCCTCTCATGGAAAAGAGGGTGAACACAGTCTCTTCTCAAACATTTGAGTATTCAATAAAGACTTGTGGAAGTTTAGGAAGATACAAATAACAGTAGACTGGGGTGCCACAGAACAGCTTACAAGCAACAAATCTTTAAACACTGACTGTAGTTAAGTCCAATTAATTTGAGGGTGGTCCTGTTGACTGACTTGGAGATACCCTCTAATTGACAGTGTATTTCCTTTGAGTGGTGACTTGGGTAGTGTGCTGTTTGAGGAAGGTTTCCTGTGTTGTTGTGGCTGGAGGAAGCTCTCCGCATATTCCCCGGCAGTGGTGGCCAGGCTGTAGCTGTGTTTGGAGAAAGCCACACTTCCAGTGAGGCTGCTGTTTTAACTGGCTAACATATTGTTGTCCAGGTAGGTCATATAAATTTGTTTGCTTGAGACTTATGAATCTCTAATTGAGTAAAAGAACACTAATATTTTGTCACATTTCCAGGTAAGATTGCAAATAAAACTGGCTGATTCCTCCTGTATGAAGGGCTAGCAGGGATGGTGGAAACAGATCGGTTACACACAGATGAAATGCAAAATAAAAACCTCCCACTTTTTCTCTTTTCCAGTCGTGGGTTGTCTGTTTTCAAATGCTATGGGCCATAAACCTTGGCAATATAAAGGCAATACAATGCAATTGACTGCAAGGAGGCTAGAAGACTTCAAAACAAGTTTCCTCTTTCCTCGCCCCCCATGAAGAAACGATGAGTCAGCAGGTTGGGACCCGAGCTGATGCTGAGATGCACAGTCCTCTGATTTTTCACAAAAGTTATTATAAAATGAGTTATTTTTCAGCATGGGTCTAAATATTTGAATGTGTCCCTGAGTCTTTCTCTGGTTTATTAATGGGCTGCAGTGCTGCCATCACCATGGTATCCTGCTACCTCTTCCCCTGTGAAGCCTGCAAAACCACATGATGAAATTTACATTTTTAATTCTCCACTCTCCATGCCTGTACATATAAAAATGGTTCGCAAAACCATGGGAGAACACAAGTGCAAGGACAATCCAGTATCAAGAAGCGGCTCCGGCTGCCGTGCTGTTTTTGTTAATTTTTAACGCTCTCCCTTTATGCCGTTACACTGCAGCCATCCGTGGTTCAATACCTGCTCCTAGGTAGACACCACAATGCCAGATGGATTACGTACTTTACAGCACTAATGATCGTGGCTGATAATGTGTGCAAATCTCCCTTTCACTGCTTGTTCAAGGCAGTCAAGAAATACTGAATACAGCTGTACATAATTACGCTTCTTTTGAAGCTAAATCAGCCTGTGAAATTTCTGTTCCTGGAAAATGGTCAAAACTAGTCAATAAAAAACCCAACAAAACAAACAAACAACAAAACCCCAAACCCTTTGCATGTACTTAGTTAATGGTATATTGTGACACTCTGTTTCTTAAATGCAAGGCTTCCCTGCCAAACTATTGCGACTTAAAGGGAGGTGGGGGGGAAATACTGCATAATGAAACTATGAAAAGGTGGTTTTGCTGCAGGTGTAGGAAGATGCTGATTTGACAATATGCTGTGCGTGTGCACTTGTTTGTGCCGTGAGGAGTTTGTGTAGCACTAAGTATGTGTGTGTCTTAACATGTTGCAGGTATGTGAGGGGTCCCTCTGTCTTTTTACCCACTCCCTGTTTCTTTCACATGTTTCTTTGAGTTACTGTAAGGTCAACTTTTGAAATTATGTGTTTTGGCTTGTTTATCCTCACCTCTATTTTCTTCTTTATTCTATCATTCTGCAAGATTTCCTTTTCTAAACAACTGAAGAGAACAAGGTCAGAGTTTTATTGGGTTTTGCCTTCCCTTCCCCCAGTTTTTTCTCCTGTTGAAACTTGCCAATCACTTTTAAAGCCTACACTGGGCTTTTCTGCAGCACAGGAGATATCATTAAGGCTTTAAACCCACTAATGAGGGAAATGTGCGCTGCTTGAAGGCTCCTGCAATATTAACTACATCCAATTATGTTAGGTAAACGTATGAGTATAGTCAAAACAGGATGAAAGCCTATCTTTCTATTCAGGCCAAAAGCAGTCTTCTGAGCCAATCTTTCATCAAACCTACACTGGCTATTTATTTACTGGGTTTGTAGCACTTTTTTAAAATTCTGAATAATAACAGTGAAGAGAAACAACACTTACAGGCAGGAAAGGACTATCTATTCCTAGGGCTCTGTTCCTTATTTAAAGAACATGTTTTACTGCTGGATAAAATATGTGAAATCTTAAGTCTGATGAATATTTTTTCTTGTTTAAATACGTTACTGCTTCCATATCTAATCCTGCCCTTAGCTGACTGTGTTATGAGTAGGTGAAGTGCAAATGCAGTTTGTGCTGGTCTTTGCTGGTCCTGACCTTTTATTTCTGTTGATTTGTTGGTTTTTTTAAAGGGAAATTAAACTTACCCTACTCCTTTGGACATACGCTGTGAGAATATTTTTTTTGAAACTTATTCAGTCTAATAGCACAGGTTTTTAACAGTCCCTCATTTCTGACTTCTGAAACTATTACTTGACAGTAGCAGATTGGTTGTTTTGTTTACAGTTTTCTTAATTTTCCCTATTCTTGATGTATAGTAGAGTGTCATGTCTTTTGATTCCTGCCTTTCCCAGTCTGCCTTTGTTTAGAAGAGTAATTAGTTTGTCACTTGTTCCAGAACTGACATAGGCTCAGATCATAGCATCTGAGTTGGCCTTTTTACATGCTTGAGCAATCAGAGTTCAGACCCAGTGCTTTGCTTTGTTTTCATGTCTTTAACCACATTTGGAGGTAACTCAGCTGCTCATGTACTAAAAGTCCTTTTGAAGCATCTGATGATACAAGAAGCCTCTTAAGTCTATGCAAGTGACATTTCATAGCACTGAGAAGTGATTTACATGTACGTACCTAGGCATCTGGTAGTTCAGCACTGGAGTGGATGTGACATGGCAAAATGTGATATTTGAGTGGTTGTCATGTATCATGCCTAAGATCTGTTTAGCCTGGTTGAGTGTGCTCTTTCAAAGGTGGCCAGCAGCAGAATTCAAAAGACTAACATAACAGCAGGACAGACAGTGACAGTAATCTTCCTTCTGGCTTATCTGCCTAGCCTCCAGCAACCAGTGCTGTGGTGACTTCCAGTGCCAGAGATTGCATCTGAGCATCATTTCTCCCATTCACACTATTGGCTACAAATCTATAGCCCCACCCCATATAATTTTGAATCCTTTCTATTAACTCTTATGCCAGCAGGTAGGGGTTTTTGGTTTGGTTTTTTTTTTTTTTTAAATGGATAAGCTTTTTGTTTTGAGTGTGATAGTTCTGTCTGGGGACTCTTGTGTGTGCACAAGTTCATTCCTCTTCAGGGAGAGTTAATGTGATACATGTGGGCATTATTATACTAATCCTTGCAAGATTTTGCTCTTCATTTAAAGTATTTTGAAGGTAGCATTATATCTTCCAAATAGTGGGAACAATTCTCTCTTTAGACATTCATTCAGATAGCTTAATCAATTTGAATTTGCCTGCCCTTATGTTTATATTTGAGCTTAAAAGTATGAAAGGTCCTCTTTTTTTCTTTCTGTTTTTTGATACAATGATTATGATCTCATCTAGGACAATGCTAACAACCTTTTGTTGAGATGTCTGAACTGGACTCACCATTTCCACAGCAAGGCCTACAAAATGGATCACGTGAGCATTCCTCATCTGGTTCAGCTCAGAAACTGATCCATCTTAGTTTACATGTCAGTGTGGACTTTTTCAAAACTATGCAGGCTGACTTAGCACTGAAGCAGATGAGTGTTCACAAGAGCTCTCCACCATCTCCATTTCAGTGGTAGTTATGTCCAATAGATGGGGAGTGGTGAACAGCTGATGGGGTCGTAGCATCTTATGTTGATGGAGCTGGTTTGCAGTGGTCCTCTGACCACAGCCTGGAAAGTTCTCTTCTACCTAGCAATTAACTCTGGTAGATCTGTGCTAAGTGAAAATTTTTTGCCACCCTCCTTTTTTTTTTTTTTTTTGCTTGTGACCTACACTATGAAACGTTCATTCTGCAAGAATGAAACCTCCATGGGAAAGGATGTTCAGAGACTGCGCCCTCCTCCCTGCTGACTGCGTGTCACAGCCATAAATCTGGAGGATCATAAGTGAAGAATGAGTCAGCAGGTATTATTTTACTCTCTAGTGAGAATTCTTCTTTATATAGTAACCACATATCTTGGCACCATTTGTTGTGAATAATTGATAGCAAATAGTTGGCTGATTGAGCCTTGGGGAAGGGAAGGCGCTGCCGTGTATTACTGGGGGTGCTGTGGAAGCACAGCTCCTGACCATGACCAAGGAAAGTAGCAGGAAACTTGCCAGTGCTGCTGATGTATTGTCAGCATTTAATTCACCACACTTAGAAGGGAAAGGGAAGAGGATGAGGGGTGTAAAATTCGAGTTTTCACACTGCATGGCTCACTCACAGCTCTCCAGCGTAATGAGTGCTCCTTACTTTGAGCGCACCTGGCCACTGCACATTTTCATGTTCATTCGTCTGTTTCTGAAGTGCTGGTTCGAGGAGACTCCATTTAGCCTCACAGAGGCATATTCAGCAACATACATACAGAGATCAGGAAACAGCTGTCCTGCAGCAAAAGTAAGGGATTGTCGATTATTGTTAATTATTTACTCCTGCCAGCCTCCTCTCACTGGTGTTAAGCAACAGAAACAAAAATAATTACATTCTTTACTGAAATAACATTCCATTCCTCTTCTTTTCCTTTTGTGCTTGCTCTTGCAGCAAAGGGTTTGGGGAAATAAGCAGTAAAAACAAGAACTATCTTGCAGCCTTCTCCTCTGCTAGAATAATTCTAAGTTGAAGGTACACAAGATATTATTTTTTTTCCCTTTTCAAGGCAATTGCAAATGACAGTTTCCCCATTTCCTTTTCCATTCTCAGGACGTGCATTTAGATGAAGCTAAAACTGCACTCTTGCACTTTTTATGGAGGTTTCCTAAAATAATTCTGAATAATTTAACAATGGCTCAGAAACATTCCAGTTTAACCAGTCACTGACCTTCAGTCAAGTTTTAATCTCATCAGGACTATATTGGTATTTCATCAGTTCCGAAGAAGCTGTACTGTTGCAGAGGCAATGGTGAGATCTATAATTAAAGTTGCCCAATGTCTCCCATTACAATGTTTTCTTTTCAGTAGACTGTCATAGTTTAACTGCTTCGATTAGTATTTTCCATTTAGAATTTTTCAGTCAAAATGGTCTTGCTATTTTGGAGACAATGCCTGGGGAAAAGTTAGGGTTATTTATTGATTGTGAGGAAAATAAACCCAGAGTCTATTGCTTTGGCTTTGGCTTTGTTCCCTCTAGTGTTAAGGGCTGGATATAAAATCCACTTTGAAAATCTGACCAAACTGCTTAAGTTTATAAGCCCCTGAAGAATCTCAGTAAACACAGACTCAACAAAAATTATTAAAGGAGACTGACTTACTACTATCGCTCTCTGCTGACAGAACTCTACAGATGACTAAGAATTTCTACAAGTCATCATGTGAGCTTTATGTCTGAAGGAGAAGAATCCTGAGTTTGTGACTGATTCATTTTACGTGAAAGGTTTTTGGGTTTTTTATGTGCAATGTTAAAACCTTTCAGGATATTATTTTCTCTAGAAGTCTTAAATTTGAGAAATCAAGTAGAGATCCTGTGGGGGAAAAAGATGGTATATGATAACATAACTAAAGAATTGGACCCATTTGTGCACATGCTTTAGGATACGAAGACTGCGCTAAGGCTAAGATTTTCAAACCTTTTAATGCTTTATTTTACTCTCTAGTATCCTCCTAATATAATTGCAATTGACTGCAGTAGGAATTGATGGTATACTATATTGTCAGCAGTAAGAATAAAAAATAATAAAAAAAAAGAAAACCTTACCTTAGTGATTTCTGAGATTTGATTAGGAAATGTGTGGAGGACAGAATTTTCATGTCTGTCACTCTTCATTTTGAAGAGTTGAAAGCCAAAATGAAAATAAAGCCTGGATTAAAATAATTTGTTTCAGTTACAGCTTTGAATGTAAACAAAAAGTAGTTTCAATTTACAAGGTAAGGTTATTTTGTTCCAAAAACATCTATAAAAAGGTATTTTCTTGGAACTTTTCTCCTTCTTTTCTTCCAGAAAGCCTAGAGAAAGAAATTGATTTTGCAATATTTCCAGTTTCTTGCCAACCCCATGTCTTTATTTTAGTTTCTCTAACCAGCTCTGGTTTTATTTTTGTTTAATGTTTGATCTGAATTTTTAAAAGGAATGTACCCTCCCTAGCTGGTGTCATATTAGATGCTCTTTAAATGCCCTGGGTGCTGGATGGCACTGCCTTGGTTTACCCTCCTTGTGTTCAAGTGGGGTTAGCTCTCATTTTTTCACTTTTTTCAGCTCTTCCATTTGCACTTGTGGTAACATTTATATTATATTGGCAGTGACAGTCACTTTCGGTTGTAAGAACTTAGGTTTGTCCTAGGGTTAAGATTTATTCTAAGTAAAAAAATCAGCAGAGTTTTAGACATGTCACAGAGGGTTATTTTTTTCAGTTTCATGATCCCTTTTATATTTCAGGCTGCTGGCTGCTGGGGGTGTTCAGCATGAACCTCAGGTGTGAGAGAAGCAGCTGTACAGATGCAAAATGAGTTCTTGTGATGTGGGAGTGTGTGCTGTGCCGGCCAGCACTGATGGTTGGGAACTACAACTCCCACCCACCAATAAAGCTGGGCTTGGAAGTGCAGATACCAATAACCTGCAAGTAAAAATGACATGCTGGGTGCATGCAGTCAAGTGTGATGTGTGTGCTGAGTATGGGTACAGCCTGGCAGTTTCACTGGTGTGTGGTCCTTCCAGAGAGTGAAGCCTCTTTTCTTCTTCATGTAGGAAATCCCAGCAGGCAGAGCTATGGCAGCCTCCACTCACGTTGCCAGTTGCCTTTCCGTGTGCCCCTGGCTGTCCGGGGGTTAATCCTCAGTGAAAGGTTACAGGTGTCTCATTCTCATGCCTGGCACACCTTCCTTCCCCAGGCACTCGATAAAAGAGAATCTAAATCCCAAATCTCGCTCTGTCCTCGTGTGCGTTTGCTCAGCTTCCAGATTGTGCCCGAAGTGCCGGTGCTGGCCTTTTGGGCACCATGAGTGGGGAGAACTCGGGCTCTGATCCATCCCTCTGGTTTCATGCCGTGGTAACAGTGCACTAAAACTGAAGCAAGAGTAGTGAAACAGGCCCCCCAAATGCTGCATCACCGGAAGGAGGCCTGTTTGGCCAGAAAGGGATCCGTGAGCTCTGTGGTGTGGACCCCAGTTTGTGGGGGTTTTGTTGTTTTTAACACTTTATCTTATCCTAGAACTCTTAATGTAACAAGATACGGTGATGTGCTTTTTTTTGTAATCCACACTGCTTCCTATTGCAAGTCTAAAAGTTTAAGAATGCAAAAGTAGCTGATACTGCTAATTCATTTGAATGAGGTACTTGCTGATACTCAGAGGAGTGTTTCAACTTCTCTCCTTGAAGAAATCAAATAGGAGTGATGTGAACAACAGTCTGCTTACAGGTTGTTTGTGAAGTAAGGCTGTTTTACAGAAATTGTGAGCTCCAGGGAACTCATGATAAGTCCTGTAATGTTATCTGTGCTCAACAGGACTTTATTATTGTTGAAATTGCCTTATGACAAATGTTTAATTCTAGATGTGCTCAAATTAATTTGTAAGAGGCAAATGAACAAACATTATTTCATGCAAGCATGTCAAAACATGCTTTCATAAATTAGGATTTTCTTTAAATTTGATTGAAACCAGGCAATAACTGCAAATAGGAAATCTTGGAAGATAAAATGCTGAAAGTGTGCTGTGCAAACTCCTGAGAAAGTTTTATAGCCTAGCTCTTCTTGAGGGACAAATAAATGAGGAACGAAAGCAGCTACTGCTATCAGGAAAATGCATTAATGTTTTGACAGATAAATGTGGAAATCTTAATATATGAAATTTGGATTTTTTTTCCCTGATGTGTAAATATCCACTTAATGTAATTAGAAAGAATTGTGAAGTAGCAGGCAGGGAATTCATATTCTTCAGCTGAGCAGATACTGCAAATGTGATTTGCTGACAGCTTGTCATTCTGCCATTAAAGCTGACCTGGAGTTTTCTTTCTGAATGACTTTTCAAAGGAAAAATAACATAAAAAGTTAAGTATTTAGCCAGGGAGAATTCTGACTCAGACTAGCAGCATATGCTTAGACAAAGAGCAGAAGAGCAGAAAAAGAGCAGAGCACTATTTCCTATAGAATATCCCCCTAACATCTGACTGCCCATTGTCAGCTTCCTAAGCTGAAAGCTGTATTCATGTTGTTGATTTTTAATAGCCCTTTTATTCCAGTAGTTTGATTGAAATATCACCTTGAGCCCATTTTTTTTTTTTAACAATTAGGAGGCTTCACAAGAAAACTTTTATCGGCTTCGTTTGACATTGTATTGAAATTTTCTTCTTGGCATTGGGGGAAAAAGGTGAAATACTTTTTCCTTGGGTTATTTTGCACATATTGAAGATCATCAGTTTGTAGTATAAATCCCAAATATTCTGTTTCAAATTAGATAAATGACAGTTTATATATTTTGTATATCAGGATGTTGTCACATGGGAAATGGGGTATTAGGCAACAAGTTTGAGGTGCTACATGGGAACTTAGAAGACTGATAGAAACCCTTTGAAATGTCTTTCACTTTTTGGTCATAATTTGCTGCTTGTTTATTTTCAGTGTTTCTCAGTGCTTTGAGATTTTAAGCTAGACAGGCCTGTATATAATTTTATTTCTGTGTTGCAATACCTGAGTGGAAGAGGTCAAACTGAAATTGTCAATAAAATATGAAATACATGAAGAAGTAACATTTCTTATATACACTTTTCTCTGAATAAAAATGTTGCATACAAGTGATATTTTTAAACTAAGCCATTGGTAAGCCTCCCCTTCACCTGGCTAGCTTACCTCTGCTAGGGAACAGAAGGTCCTAAGCATTTAACCCCTATTTGAGGAGCTTAATTTGACAATGCGGATTTAAAACTCTTGCTCAGCCATAGATAATGTTCTGAAGTGCCTTGAATCTCTTGGAGCTGCTGATTTCAGCAGCTGAAATCACCAAACGGAAGCTTAGCAGCTTTGAATCTTGTCCAAGGTAGGACATCTATGAATATGATGTTTCTAGAGGAGATGGCCCCCACAGGTACCTTTGAAACCAGCTGGTGGTTCAGGCACTGCAGAAAATGTAGCAGCAATAAACATGGTTCTTTGAAAAACAAGGTCGTGGAGCCAGGCTGTTTCAGTGCAGTCCCCCATGACAAGGGGAGCTGCCCAGAGTGCAAGAGAAAGGCTGTCATGTGTTTACCTGCTGGAAATCATTCCAAGGCACTCCTCTCATCTCTCTGTGAAGTGCCCTACCTAGAAACTTACAGGTGATTCTTTGAGAAGTTGCACTTGCAGCCTTATTTGTTGAATTGACACCACGTTCTATGCAGTCCATGGCATTCACGATAGAGAAGTTAGTGAATCTCTGCAGCCTAATAGGCCTCAGAGTATCCCTCCCTCCCCCTAACCCATAGTCCTGCTGTGGTAGTTCTTTCCTTCATTATTCTTATTTTGTTATTTTTCTTTCTATCCTTATCCACAGGAAGGAGTTACAACTTTTTTCCCCCACTGTGAGTTTTGTTCCATCAGTGATCGTTTGAAAATGGGTTAATTCCATGAGTTCTTTCACTTTGCAGTGAAAGTGTAAGAAAGGGGGTAATCCCTGATCACAGCTGTAGTGACCTCTCTTCTGAAATACATTTTGTTATTAGGTGCATGAGAAGAAAAGTAGTGAGACCTTAAGGAAGTGTAGGACTCTTCCTACATTGCTGTCATGGCAGCTTGGACAGCTCTGTGCTCATTTTGGTGAATTCTTTTTTTGAGGAATCTAACTGCATCCCCAAGGCATTTGGGTCAGCAGCCAGGAGGACAGGCAGTGGGAGGCTGGGTACTACTTACAGTCTCTCTTGGTATTCTCCAGAAGCTTCAAGGTTGCTGCAGGTATGTCCCTGGATGAGCAGAGTATGGAATACAATGGTCCTGTGTAAATAAAAGGTCTTGCCGGAGTTCTTACCGGCATTGCCTGTCATTCCTACGTATGCCAGTGACTGAAAGCATGGCAATATATGTGCACCAAAAGTTATTGGGGACCGCTTTTTTCCAAATATTCCTTACAATCTGTAAAAGGAACTTTCTGGTCCTCAACCTTTGCTCAAGGAGAAGTGTGTATAAACAGAGGCTTTTAATAGCCTTATAACTTTATCCAATATTAAAAAGTCCAGTTATGTCAGCTGGAAAGTGGATTTAAACGTGTTTAAAAACTGCTTCTCAGCACAGCAGAAACTGTGTATAGAGTATGGCTTCTCTAGAACAACCTGGATTTGTTTATAATACCAAAATTCCTAATTAATTAAGAGCAAGTACTTTTTTCTTTGGTTTGATTGTTTTGACCCCAAATATGCAAACTGACCGCCATATGCAAACTCATGAAGGCATGGACTTAATTTTGGTGTTGCTTACACCAACAAATGGAACGTGTGACTTGCATCAGTTTGGGTCAGACTGCAGGAGGCCATATGTGTTTATTTTAGCATTTATGAATGGTTATATTTACCTCATTGCAATGACTCGCTTTGGTTTCTATTGACAAAACCATGACTTAAGAGAATGTTTGCAGAGACAAGAACAGATGTTTCCAGGCTGCTTGCCACAGTGGGGAAAAAAAGCCAGTATTTGCTTGTAAGCTGGTGTTGGCTGTGCCATTTTTCCAGTGAGTAATTAGGAATGGTAGTTATTAGTCAGTTGCTGAAGATCTTGACTTGACAACAAAAGAACCTGCTTGGAGATGCCTTTTTGTTTTGTCTGATCTATAGAGCAGAGTGAAAGACAATTGCTGTAATCACTGAAACCAATTCTACCATGTCATCCTCTTTTGAAGTACCTTAATGACCAAGGAGAACCTAAAAGCTTAATGAAATAGATAATCCATGGACATTTTCTCCTCTTCTCTGCAGGCATGTTGGCTTCAAATTAAGCTGAAAACTTTTACTAGACGTTTTTATGAAATTACAAAGCAACATGAGCTTTTTGGAGTTAGTTTGGTGATTTTTTTTTCCCCTCTGAAGCCATAAGATCACCTTCTGAATCATACATACCAAAATCAAACTTGTTTTAAATGAAAAGAGGGAACAAGAGTGTAATAGACCGTTAGCAGGGTTGGTGATCTGGGTGGGGTTTGAGTAATGTGTTTGTGCAGTAGTTTCTGTGCCCATGGTTTTAATGGGCAAGGGAGGACTGATTTCAGCTACCTGGGAGCAGCAGTGTGGGATGTGTGGCATCTGAGGATTTGGAAATGGAGTTTTGGAAAGGCAAATGAGTAGCGAGCCTGCTTTGGGAGAGACAACTCCTGTGTGTAGCAATTGCCTCGGGTATTATATGGATGGGAGGCCCCTCACAGGCACAGCAGAAGAGCAAGAGTGGCCCAGTGGTCTCCCTCACTGGGACACAGCCCTCAGTGGGCAATGCCAGCCCTTTGCCCTCTGTGAAGGCTTTGATCCTGGGGTGAGGAGCTGGGTCTTGCTCCACTGTGAGATGATGATTTGTGAAGAGAAAAATTTTACACGCTTTGAAGAGATGTGGCTGTAACATCTGTGTATGCGAGGGCCTTCCAGATGGAAACAGCAATGAACTCCAGGGTATATGACATAAATGAACTCTGTTTTGGGTTTTAGAAACATACAATGCAGTGCTTTCCTGGTTCAATCAAAAGCCACTACACAATATGTCGTTGAATGTCATGAATACAGGGAGAGCTGAGCACGACTTAAAACACCAAGGAAGTTGGAAGGAATGTGCTGTACCAGTTTACCAACAGGGAATTTTTAAAACTAATATATGGAGGCATCCCCTGCCTTCCCACTTTCATGATCTACTTACTGCAAGCTTGGTAAGATGTATTCCTGGAGATATCTCAGGGATTTTTTTTCTGTTGCTTTTTTTAATAGCAAGTGTTATGTTGATCTGTTAAGTGTCATGCCACTGCCACTGACTGGATGGAATACCATATGGGCAGTTCATGGGTTTACTGGTCCCACCTGCTGGCTGAACTGGAGGTGATGACCTGTCAGTCAAGGGGAGTAGAATGAGTAATCTTAAGAGATGTTATTAATAACTCCTCTCTGAGGTATGGGGGTAGTGTCGTCTTCATGGTACAAACTTGCTGTCTCGTTTTTTATTAAGTTTCATTTCATTAAATTCAATTTAAAAATGCAATTTCTTAAACAGGATGGCGATGCCTAATCACAAGTGCATTTTTAGCGAGAGAAGGACAACCGTTTTTGAAAATAAGAAGATGAACAAGTTAATCCAGTGATGTGCAAGCACTGCTGCCTGCTCATCGCTTCTGGAACTTACCGTGGGGAGAAGGCCATCCCCCACTAAAGCTAACACAGATAACTGCATGGCATTCATGAAGGCTGGGAGAACGATGACCCCTCGCATTGGGAACATACCCCAAAAATTTCCCTAAAGAGGGAAAAGGGTGGGAGGAACCTGGAGTTAGACTAAACTCTGGATACTGAAGCCCCCATGGGTACCAAAGAAAGGCTGAAGGAGAGAGGAGCAAGTGGCTCTCACTAGTGTGGGTTGTAGGGTTGAGATTAGGGCTGAAGTTCAGGGGAGCATGGGCAGGGGATTCCAGTTAAAGCTGGATCCCGCAGCGGCTGTGGGACTAGAAGAAAGCTTACATGAAGGCAAACCGTGTTTGCTAGGGGTGACTAATGCCAGAATTAGTGTTGGAGTTACTGTTTGGATTTGGGATTTTTGGTGCTCTAGAGCTTAGTTCCTTGTTTGAATCTCAGCAGACTGAGTGCTGAGGTTTGACTCCTGTAGAAGTAAATTGGTTTTGATTGGTTTTGTTAGGAGTGGGGTATGATTAAGTCTAAGTTTAAGATAACAAAGTGTCTGAGATCCTGTTTTCTGGAGTTTCATTTCTCACTGTGTTGTCAAAGCTCATGGAGAAGATTAGCAGCTGGTTCTGTGGAGGTGAGTGGTTTTTAAAGGCACCCTTTAGGTTTTTTGAAGATTCATCTATTCAGGATACTTAAAGAGTGCATGGCTGCATTAACTGCCTTCTGATGGCCACAAACCTTTATCCCTCATTTTTCTTCCAAAGAAATAAGAAGAGGTGTCTAAGGGAACATCATGATGCTGTTACCCTTCTTTGTGCTCTAGGCAGTCATTGCTGGCTGTCAGAGGTTGTCTAACCTGCTAGTGACAAATTTGGGAAAGGAACAAATATTGAAATACATAAATATTGAATCACAGAAGGCTACTGTTTTTCTCCAACATAAAACAGGGACAGGATATTCATGCATGAATAGGTCCTACAGATGTCCACATTGACATGCTTCTTGACATGGTTTTGTTGTGTATTGATTAGTTGTGCCCCAGGCATGATCTGGAGAAGAGCATATATCATGACCAGAAGCAGTTTGGATGGGACCATTCTTTTTGGGAAAGGGATTTAACTTCGGGGACAGGAGGCCTCAGAGTTCCATTTGGCCTCAGAGCCAGGGAAGATTCACTTGGCTGAATTATTTCATAATACTAAGGAAGCCAAATTGACTGAGGGACAAACAAGCCAATAACTGGGTCTGAAGGGTCATCCTGAGGAACACCTTATGGGGGAGGGAATTCTTGCATCAATTGCAGAGATGCCGCTCATCTGCAAATATTATTTTGTTTTCTCTTTTAAAAGCGGTGATGTTTTAAAGGATTTGTTTGCAAGCAAATCCCTCCAATTTTCCTTGTTGTGGTTGATGGCATGTCTGTGATTGTAGGAACTCAGCAGCACTTGCAGGTACACTGCAAGAGATAACCGTGCTGCCGGTAGTTTTCATGCAGCATTGCTGTACAAGAAATGGTTGATAACACAGGAGAAAGAAGTGCAGAGCGGTTGTTCAGTATTTAGATAATGCTGGATGGAACATGATCCTGATTGCATTTGATTTGAAAACAACCTCCTTTCCTGCCCAAAACCCAAAATCCTACCCCTGAAAATATAACAGCTGCCTCCTATGCTAATTTTTATGAGCTCAAGTTTTTTTAGATGCATCTAGTACTTCGTCCATTTGGAAAAAGGTGACACTTCATCTTTCACTGAGATACTTCAGGCTCATTCTCATACCAAATCCATTTTCATTCCTGCTATATGAACCTGTAACACAGGTTATGCAATTAGGGGGAAAGTGTTTGCAGAAACGATAAGGAAAACCTGATAAATGAAATCTGCTATACACCGTCAGTCATGCTGATGGCATTCCAATAAACACAAACATATTTTTGCATGCCCAGTTTTAAAGATACGGAGTAAAATAATTTATGGCCAAAGTTGCTTTTCCTTCCTTGCAGCATTTATATGTATATAATACTGTACACACCAAAAATATGTTAAGGGAGCATTACTGACATAAAGTAGGGTGCTAAAAAGGCAATGCTGTAGTTAGTGCCGTAGTTATAATATTATAGTTAGCAGGCTTTTTGTTCAGTAACTGGGTCCCTCTCTGTGAATGTGCTGTATACAGTCTTTATGCAATTAGGAGCACTTTTCAGGGCAAATGCTTGGTTTTAGGAAGGGAATTTGCTTTCAAGACAGATGCAGTGAGATTTATATCACATCTGTTATTATCTAAGTGGAGCTTTGTCTTGCAAAGGAGATTTGTCTTATAGAGTGTGCAGTTTGGGCAGCCTTCAATTTAGGACTGGATGCAAAATACTTTTCCAAGTGTTGCCCTGTAATTTTTTCTGTTTTTCTTTTTTTTTTTTTTCTGTGTGCTATTTAAACCTTGCTTGGAAGACAAAATTGGTCATTTCCTTGTGGGAATTGTTATTCTGCTCTTTCACTGTAGTTTCTGAGTGCCTCAGAAATGTTAATGTATCGTTAGCATTTCTGAGGAGGTGATGTGGTATCTCCACTTTATAAAGCAGAAGTGAAGGCTGCTGGTTGAAACACAGGTCTGAGAGTGTTTGCTAATTTGGGGGCTGCATTCAGTGACCTGATTTCTTGGACTAATGCATTTCCCAGGATCAAGGCACACTGCCTGTTGTTGATTTCGGTGAGTGCTCAGGAGCACTGCAATCTGGGTCTCAGGGTTTGAAATGAAGACCAAGGATATAAGGAAGACTCGTTTAGTGACCAACTGAGTCAAGATTTAGTGTAAACAGCACATAAGAACTGTGAAGCAGAGGGTAGCACACAGCACTTTCTGACAGCATGATGCTCCTTTCCAATTGTCTAGAGCTTCTTTTTTCTGATTCTACTGTGTCTTTGAATATCTGTAACAAATGATGGAGTGCTCCACTGAGTGATGGTCTTTCTAGCTGCACTTCTGATCTTCAGGAAAGATACCTACTGACAAGTTAGAAAACAGATCATTTATTAAAAGAGGCTATTCAGAGAAAAGAGTCCAAGATGTTTCAACTTTGACAGCCTGTCCAAGGTTTTCCTTGTTATTGTACAAAATAGAATAGCCTATATATACATTGAAAACGCGCCCTTCTTTTGTTTTACAGTAGTCATCTGATGACAGTACCTAAGTCAGTCTCTTCCTTCAGCTTACTTTTCTACCTGAAAGATGCTCATCTTTGTTCAAAACTGGTCAGTAGTGTCAGCCCAGTGACATTAGTTTACTGCACTAAGTGGTGTTGCTGAGAATGTAAAACTATCCCATTAGCCTGTTTGCAATATAAAATAGGCTTCTGCATTTTACAAGCTTATGCAGTGTAGTAAGAATTTGGCAAGTGTAAAGGAAAAAGGTGTTAAGGAGAGCTGGCAGCTCCTTAAAGAAACAATATTAAGTGCAAACTCTTCCAATAAGGAGGAAAGTTAAGGAAGTGAAGTGGAAGACCAGCGTAGCTAAATTGCCAGCTCTTCATGGCTCCTGAAGAGAAGTTGTTTTTTTACAGAGTGGAAAGTAGGTAAGATTTCCAAGAAAAAGGATTAAAAAATAGCATGTATTGGCAATAAAATCAGAAGTATTGAGGCACAAAATGATATTAAAGTATCCAGGTGTGCAACAGGTTGTAGGAATTCATTTTTTCATGTACATTAGTACCTTCTGGTAACCAGAGGAGTGTACACCTTCTGCCCACACCCACCAATCTTAGGGTGGTTTTTCTGGAGGACATCGCTGTACAATGCCTGAAATGTATTTCGGAACAGTCCATTGTTGGAAGGGAAGGGAGGAGCCCAGGGTGCCTTCTTTGCAAGAAGTATTCTGTACTTTTGTTAATTATTTAGATGATGGCACGGAGTGCTCAAACATTTCATGTAGAAAGCTGGTAAGGATGAAAGATGCTGTGAAAGAAAGGACTAAAATTCAAGGTAGTCTTGATCAGTTGAATGAATAGTCATAAAGGGAATGGTCATAGTTAAAAAGGACATGTTCTACATGGAGTAGCCAGCTTTAATGATAAAGGCTGGGAATAACTTCCTGGGGAGTGTTTATTCAGACAGAAGTCTGAAAGTTGCAGGGAACCACAAACCAGTACATGAGTACAGTGTCATGCTGTGGTATGTAATATTCCAGGGTGAATAGAGAGCAATATAGCTTGCAGAATGTCTGGAGAAAAAAATTCCTTCCTTTCCTGGAGTACCATGTCAGGTCACGGGAACTGTTACCTTGAGAAAGAAGTGAATCAGCAAGATTTTGCAGAGGAGCAGTACCAGCACTGAACAAACAGTCCTAGATAATTAATATAACTGATAAGTATGTATTGAGGGAATTGGTGTTCTGTGGAGTAGATGGCAGCAATATGCTTAGTAGTCATATAGCCTTCTGTATGTATAGGCTGCTGCAAAGATGGGGAGAATAACACGGTTTCTATACCTGCGACAGCACAAAGACTAAAGTTCCAACAAGAGAGAGAGATTGGGCTACCATGGTAAAAGTAGTACAGCACTGGAGTTTGAGTGGGGAGGTTATTGAATCTCTGTTACTGGAGGTCTTCAGGAACAATTAGGAAACATCTTCTGGCATAATATAGGATGTAATATTTTCTGCTGTGGGGCTGGACATCTCCTGATGCTTCTTCTGGGCAGAAGTGGTTTTTTTTCTGATGTGTTTTCTCTTTTGTCTTTTATATCCTTTTACTCCTCGGTGAATATCACTGTTCACTGGACAGGAATTTCTTAGATGCGGGGGAGATTAAAATTTAGTAAATTCAGTGTAGTCATTTTGGTACAGAACTTCATAGGGCAGTGATTTAAGCTACTATATTTGACCAACTGCTGCAGCTGTAAGAGTCACAGGCCACAACTTCTTAGTGAGAGTGTTCCTTATCAACAGAGTAAGGACTGGGACTTGCCTTCTAATCAGCATATTTTCTGAAGACTTTTAAAATGCATGTAACAATCTGACATACCAGCTGTCACCAGAAATTGTGCCCCCCACCAACACCGGCGTGCGGTGCGTTGGCACTCATGTCACACGGAGGGGGAGTGTTGACAAGTCCTCTTGCTAGTCACCTTAGAAAGAGAGGGAAGAAGCCAGGGTTCAGTGAAGGCGATCTCAGAATACCAGGAACATCAGAACTGGCTGGTCCAGGACTTTTACAAGCCCAAGAGAAAATGAGTGCGGCAAAAGAGACATTTTCTCCAGCCTCATCCATGTTTAGCTTGGTGTTTGGGACTGATTTGAACCTCTCTCCATGGGACAGCAGTGCGATGCCATTCCTGAGCAATCTTCCCAAGTTCCGGAGTCTTGAGTAGCTGTAGTTGCATTTGTGTTAAAATTGAATTATGTTTTCTTTTGACTTAGAAGCCGAACTTGGTTTCCAAGCCAATGATTGATAGCATCCTTTGTCTGCGTGATGACAGATGGAAGTACGTGCGGAGCCTCCTGACCCCGGCCTTCAGCGATACCAAACTGAAAGAGGTAAGGTGTAGACATTGCTGCTTTCATAATGTAGAAGACTTGTGCAGGCATCTGCTTTATGTAGGTCTGTATTAAGGATAGGTAAAACAGGCTACTTTGTGCCACTTTATTTAGACCTGAAGAGCACATGCAACAGAGCTTCTGTATGGCATGGTTCAGATCATAGACTAGTGAAAATCAGAATAGCTCGTCTGAGGATATGATCCTCTGTCTTCCTCTGTTTAAGTCAGTTTTTCCATGAAAGTGTAGCATACTCAAGAAGGACCCTTACCTCTTCCTCTGCCCTGCCCTTTTAGGAGTAAGCTTAAGTCCAGGAAAGGTTATTGCTCCCGGTTGGAACATAGCTTTTCTTGACATGCAGAGTCAGCAACTCTCATGTTAACACAGGAACTGCTGTCAGTCTATTTTCATTTCTCCATCTCCTTCCCCTTCCCTCCTCCTTTTATTCTTTAATCCTTTCGTATAATAAAATAAGTCACTGGAACAGAATGTCATTGCCAGATAAATACCTCTGACTGAAAATAAATGTCTCTGCGCTGACCTGCTGCTAATTTCCTATAAACGTATCAGCATTTGCTCAGCCATGGGAACCCATTACCCAGTAACGAAGTCCTGTTCCAGTGACACGATATCTCTTAATTAAATGTATATAAATGATTGACTGGTTAAAGTCTTCTCTCAAAGAAAAATACAAAAAACACCCCCACAACAAAGAAATCACCTCTTCCTTTTTATGTTTTATTCTGAAAGGGAATCATGCTCACTCCGATGCCCAGTCCTGGGTTGTAAAATTTTCCACTGGGCAGACACTTGTGTTGTTTTGACATGCCGCTGTCGAAATCCACAGTAACATCTAAATGTGTCTGGCTCTCCCAGCTCTATAGACAGCGGTCGCTTAGCAACGCCGGCTGTCACCTCCTTATTATGGTAAATTCTAATTGGCCGCGAGCCTGGCGGAGATGCTGATTAATCACGACTGACAATGCCATTGGTTATGCGCCCTGACATTTGCTCTGTCACCGACTCCATCACGAAATTTCAGCAAGGCGAGGGTGTTTAAATATGCAAGCGATTAGTTGCACATGGCATGGTGGGGAGAGGAGAGTTTTGCATTTTCCTAGCGAAAATTAATCTGCCTTACTGCAGGTCATCGGCGCTTTGCTTGCGGACTAACAAAGATAACACCGCACTCCCCTCAATTTGTGGAGAGCAACCTCTGCCGGCACCAGCCGGGCAGGCTTGGCTGAGGAGCACGGTGAGGGCAAGAGAGGGGAGCCTCGGAGATCCTGCTCTGGGGCTGGGCACGCACGGCTTTGCAGGGTCTGGCCGATCAAACCGGGCTGGGAGGAGAAGTCATGGCACTTCCTTTGCACGGCTTGGTGATGGAGCTGGAGTGCAGGAATAGTGGTAGGATGTAAAATGAAGGGCTGGCCAGTGCCTGGTAGCTGTCTTGCATGCAAAGATTGAGATCTTTATTTTTAGCCTCATAATCAGCTTTGCCCATGCTGCCTCTTCCAAGCTCTGTGCAAGGCATGTGTGCATGAGCTTAGGGTGACCTGGAAATTGTCACTTTCTCGTCCCATTCTACAGCAAATGGGAAAAAGAGGAGTGGGGAAGGTGTCTCTGAAAGGTTCAACTTTGCTTTTCTCTCCCATGCCTTCACCAGAAGTCCGTCCCTCCCTACAACAGACAGACACTTGCAGTAAGCCCATGCGAGATTAAGAACCGCTGTTGAATGGATGTGCTCCTCAGCCTTGCATTTCATTTTCTACCCAAATACATTAGCAATCCTGGGATTTGAAGTTAATGCAACTTAAGTCCTTGCCCATGTGCTTTTCCTGCTGTTGTTTAATTTAGAAGCCATACCAGCACTTCTCAAAGGAAATCAATGCTCATTAATTATGATCTCACTTTTTAACTCTCCCATATTTGGTACTCTCTCAGAACCTCTACAGCAGCATGGAAACAAAAATACCATGTTCTGGTATTGGCCATACTACAGAGTATTCAGCATTATCTGCAAGACATCCTGTTTATAATAAACCCTTCCTCTCTCCTTTGAGTTACAAACACAAATTTGGTACTAATTTATTGCATAAGAACCTAGAATGCTATTTTATACATATTTACAAATACTACTAGGACATTCCTTATTTCTTCTTCCAAGATATTAATTCCTCTGACAAAATCCCACACCAAAGCCTTCCACTCTGTTCACTCTGGATATCTGCCTTACCTTTGTTCCTCTATGCAAACTCTCCAGTGGTTCTGGAGAGACTGCAGACCTCGCGAGTGTCTTTGGAGAGTGGTTCCCCTTCAGTGCTGCAGCCCCTATCGCCACTCCAAACACAGACTTGTCTGTCTGGATGCTCTAAGAGAATTGGGAGCTATTAGCCTGTGACAGAACAATAAATGTTAACAACTCCTTGTGCTCCCCATAGCAATCACTTCAGATGAAAGATGCAGTGAGGGACGGAGGGCTCAGCATAGGTCCCTGATTTCTCCATGTCAGAAACACAAGAAAGGACAGTTTCAGGGTTAGCAAGAGTGAGAAGTGAGAAGCCACTTTGGCCTGGCTGCTGGAGGACAAGACCCAAGACAAGAGCTAATGTGTGTTGCTAAGAGTTAACCTGCAGTGCTCCACAGAGGCCCCTGTGGCTGTGGGCAGAGGTGAGCTTTGGCCTTGTCACTTCAAAGAAGTGGTGTAATGTCACTGAGAAGTTCACTGAACTTGAGGAATTTCCCTGTAGTTTGGCAAGTATCTCCAACAGCCAGCCAGCAAATGATGAAGAGTTGATTGCAGAGATTTTGAATTTTTCAAAGTTACAGGAAAAGAACTGAAACTAGAGGTTATAGAGTTGTTGGGTAGCAAATACAGTGATTTCTGTGTGTCTGAAGAGAGTTGTTTTTGTAACATTTTTCAACAGTTTCTGACATCTCCAGCTTTCTCTCTGTCTTTTCTCAATTTGTCTTTAAAAGCTGTGTACTGTTTCACTGTTGCTTTTATGCATTTCTATGTATTGTGTGTTCTCCCTTTTTAATTTTCTTTTTCTAAGAAGCGTGTAAAGATTAGTAAAGGAGTCCACTCCAGCTGAAGGAAGGTTTGGCTCTGGATGTCATTAAACACAAATACTACAGTGGTGGTGAGCAGAGCATAAAGCAATCAACTTGTAAGCTTGATCCTGCAGTAAGATTGGGTAGCATCTCATGTGAGATGCCACAGGAGTTGGTAGCAGATCTAATAGTAAGCTCTTTCCAGTAAGACCCCTGAATGAACCTCGTAGTGCCATTGCTGTGGGAGCACTAAGAATGAGAAATGAGACAGGAGGCAGGAAACCCAAGAAATGTCACTTCCAGCTCTGCCATTGACTGCCTGTGGGTGTTCTGACAGAAGCTGCTTAAATTCTCTGCACATGAAACAACTTTTATCTGTTAAGTGGGAACAATACCAATCACTGAAAGTTGATCCAAGATGTAATTCATGAGGAATTGGTGAATTATAATACCTAGAGGCTCTAAGTAACAGAAACATTTCCCAGTGTTCCTGTCATGCTTCCCTCAGCTGTTATGTATTGAAACAAGCTGACATGTTAGTGATCTTGCTGTACCAATCTTGATTCCCTATTTAGTATTTCTTATTTTGTTCCTCTTCTTTTTGCTGTGGTGCCTGTGATGATCCTGCAGTTCTGGACCTCTTGTCAGACTTGATAAATAGCTTTACTCTCTTTTACAGCCAACACCAGCAGAAAACCTATTGATTTTTATTTATTCTGATGGTGCTGCACTAGTCTTGTCATCTCCTATCAGTATGCCAGGGATCCCTTCCTCCATTAACAAACCATTTAAACAAAACAGAACACAAAAATTAAAGAAGAGAGCACAGCTTAATGTAGCATTGTCCTAAATAACCTGTGAAGTGGAGTTTGTGTTGAGGCATTTCTTTCAAACAAAGGGAGACACAAAGCAGAGCTTGTAATACTGTGGCAGAGCAGTGCAGAAAAATCCTCTAGTGTCACTCTCAGGCATGTAGATCTTTCATGTCCCACGAGGACATAAGATCTGACAGTCCAACCATTAAGGTTTCCTTGATTTGCTGTTAGTCTGTGCACATTGGTCAAAGGCATTTTGGGAGTGTCTCTGGAAACTGCTGTTGTTGGTGGACAAAGCAAGTGTGCTCACCTGAGGCAAAGCAAATCACTAATGTAAAAACTGATAGGTGAAATTTGCGTAATTTTGAGCCACAGGCCGATGTCTTGTTGAGTTGCTCATTTTGGTAAGTTGTGCCCGGGCGTAGCAGAGCTCTGCTCTCAGGTGATGGAAACAAATCTTCTCACAAAACGTCTTTCTGACACTCCTCTCTTTCCTGGTTTTATTCAGGGACTTGAAATCTGGAAGAGGAGCAATTCTTATGTTAGGGATGTATACTTTTTCCTTCTCCTTCCTTTATATTTCATAACATTTGTGGGGCAAGAGGCCCAACAGGACTCCTGCTTGCTGTACGTGAACAGTAAAGTCTCCAGTGTGTCTGTCTACAGTGAATATGATCCAGCCTTTTAGTTTTCAGTTTGGATGCTAATAATAAGGGGAATAATAATACTGATGAATACTGAGGGCCACATCTAACCAGAGGAACGTGACTCTGATGCCTTTGAACAGTGCAAACATTCACATGCATTGTGCATACGCAGAATCAGAAGCTAATTGTTGTTATGTGCCAAATAGCATATTGGCAGGATTTATACAGCAAAGCCCCTGGCATCATGAAAACCCTAACCCCAAATGCTCTTCTTTGGCAAAAAGAAAGAAAATTGGACTCTGGGCTACTCTTGCTATTAGATAACTGTCAGATCAAATATTTACAGGGACCATATTGTTTAGATTTTTCTTCATCCTGTTACTCTCAGCCAATCTGAACGCAGAGCAGCTGGGGTTTGTTTACCCACCAAGAACTGAATCTCAGGCAGGTTATGCAGGTTTTATGTTCTGACTGGCAAATGAGAATGTATGGGAAGTCACTGATACCCAAGGCAGTGTAGATCAACGTGTCTGTTTCTGTGCCAGTTTCCTATGTTTGGTATAGTTCACCTCCCCGGACGCTACTTTATTTTTCTTGACAGTTGGACAAAGATTTTGAGATGTTATGAGACTTAAGAATGTTTCAGTCTGTGGTCTTTGTAGTTTGCAATCTTGGACTAATTTATGTCCCCCAGGGGAATAAAAACCCAAACCCAACCTAGTATTTTGGAGTAGATATCCCCTGTAGCTTTCATATACAAATAATTGTCTTATTGTCATTATCATGCTAACAGTAAATCAAATCCATGTGCCCCCCTCCCTATTTTCGTGGTTTGATTTACTAATAAAAATACCTTATGGCTAGGAATGAATTGCAGCAGTATTTCAAAAGGCTGGTGGAATGTGCAAAGTGCAGAGGTGCTGTGGGATGCCCTGGCCAGACGTACGTGCCCCTGATGTCTCTGCCAGCTGTTGAAAAGTGATAGCAACCAGCTGGCTGGTTACAGATCTGGTGATGTGATGAAGAATAAAAGAGAAAATAAGGCAATAAAAGGAAAATCTGAAATGATCACCATCTGTTTCGGTAACATCATACCTGTTAAAAAACAGATTTTGATTTTGTTCTCCTTGGCTGGTTCAGTCCACTGGGGGGCTGGACCCAGAGATTATGAAGTATTTCACCTTCATTCAATCTGTTGAATAAAAATGTATTAATTTTTTTGAATCATTTGAGAAGAAGCTTGCTGCAGGAGACCTTCTTTGGGAAACCAAAAAGGGGGAGAAAACTGCCACGTAATGTGTGCACCTCCCAAAAGTGTAACAGCTACTTTTATGGAACACTAATCTGGCATCAGAGTTGTCTTGTGAGACTGTGGCAAAGCCCAAATCAGCCCAGCTTTTCAATGCAGTTTCTCCCATGTAGGCACGGGACCTTGAGAGCAGCTAGACACATTCTTGACTCAGACTTCTGCCTTTGGAAAACATATTGGATGCTCCCGCGTTGGCCTTTTGACTGCGAATAGTCTTGCCCATGTGTTAAGATGGCAGAGTGCCTGTGCACAAAGTGTTATGCCAGTTTCACAGAGGTAGAAGTGCCAAGCAAAATGGACTTGGCTGGGCAGGCTGCATAGCTCTCAGAGTGTGCTGCAAGGCTGCAGTAAGTCTTTTTTGGTAACAAGAATGTCAGAGGAGTAGGATAAGTCTCTTCTCATCTTTGTTGACATCCGTATGCTGAAGGACGTAGTTCAGGAAGGAAAGGCAAGTTTCTTTGTGTGCATTGCTGATGCTTGGCATAGTTGTTGAGGCAAGACTCTGGTATTAAGTTGTAGGCTGCTCTTGGTAGTCTGTATGGGAAAGAGCCATAGGACATAGTTCCTTTTGGTTCACGGCTGGATTGCTGCTACACCCTTCCTCTGCCCCCCTATTTGGTGTAATCAGGGAAGTGTCTGACTCCTCTCATACGTAGGAACCTAAAGAGACAGAAAGAGAGACTTTAATGAGGCCTTGATGTTTGCCTGTGCTCTGGTTTCCATGAAGCCCTAAAGGAGAAACTATTGCACTGCTGGCTACAGCCAAGCTGTGGGTAAGTCTACCGGACCAGAATGTGTCAGTGACTGGAAAGAACCCTCAGATGAGTAAATTCACATGAATGTCCATTTAATGGCATCACCACTTCAGAAAAGCCTTTCCTTGCGTACCAATAGTAGTTTGCCCTCAGCAGCTTGTAGTGGTATCCAGGGTGGTTTTCTAGTGTACATGTTAAGTCCCTCAAACTGAGAGACAGCAGGGTGGAAGTTCTGGGCCTCTGATGCCTGTGCCTTTACAGGACTTTGGAAAACATTATTCCTTCTGCCCTGGAGCATATGTAACCTAAAAGTCCAAAGAGAGATCATGATAAATCATTGTTTGGAATAGGGAATAATTAAAAAGAGGGGGGGATGGTTTTGCCTGGTAGCTCTCTGTGTATGTAGCCACAGCGGGGCAAGAACCATCAGTCAGGTAGGTGACACAGCCTCTTGTATTTAGGCCCAGAGCTGGAGAAGGGCATCCCTGTAATGTGTAGGTTTATCTTGAGCAGAAAGTGCCAACATTTCATCTTACCTGTGCGTAAGTGCCTAAGAACACCTGCAGAGGAACCTGCAAGCTCTATCCCATTTATCAGATCAAAATAACTTTAAATAATTTTGTTTGTTTGGTTGGTTTTTTTCTTAACATTTTAATGTTTTTTCACAATTCAGTATGTTCCTTTCTAGATGACACTACTGATAAACCAGGCCTGTGACATCCTGCTGTGTAACTTGAAAGTCTACGCAGATTCTGGCAAAGCTTTTGATATCCAGAGGTATGTTCAACATGCCAAAAATTAGTGGCAGATTAAAAAAAAAAAAAAGAAAAAGGTCAATAGCAGCAGTTATTCTAAATTCACACTTACTGTATAAAAGATTTTTTTTCCTCCCTCACTTTTAAAAGTGGAGATCATAGTTTAATAGAGGGTGTGTCTGATAAATGCCTTTTCTTCCTGGGGACAGCCATTGCATACTTGAAAAGTAATTTTGGTAAGGCATCTAATGTATTTCTGGCAGTTATTTAATGAAGTTTTAACAGCTGGAAGCACAAAGGAAGGCTGCATCAGTCCCTGTCCAGTCTGTTCTCTACAGGCTGCCAATAATGTACAAACATAAGAATTGATCTAGTATCAAATATATCTAGTCCATCACCCTTTTGCCTTTTTTTATATATGAGGTTTTTTTGAGCAGTTAATCATTCTTACCACATTCTTCATAACCCCCTCTCATGGCACGATAGCTTTTTGTGAAACAACGGGATCAGTACTCCAGATGAAAATGCACCACTGATTTATAAAATGACATTTTAATATTTTCCATATTCTGCTTTCTCTCATTTGTTATGCATTTAATATCCTATTAACTTTTTTGTTGCTCTTTCATCAGAGGTCTTCACTAAACTGTTCGTAACACTGTCTAGTCCCTTCTCTGAGTAGATGCATTTCCTCTAAGACCCTGGGTAGTAGTTCAAATGCATTCTTTCTAACAGGCACTATTTTTGCTTCATTTTTCTTGCATTTCATTTGCTTGGTTGGTCAACTCTGAAGTTCTTCATGATTTTCAAACTGAAGCAGCACAAATAATACTGTTTCATCAGAAGAAATGGATGTTTAGCCACAATTTATTAATCTTTTTTCAAGTACATGTACATATGCACAGGCAAGTGTGTGTGCGTGCACTGAGATCTCTTTATTAAACAGCTGAAGAGATGCTATGAAACCTCAAGATACATTATACTAGCCTAGTGCTGGGATGAAAATTGACCTTTCCAGTCCTTCCAGTCTTTTCCCTTTTTTCCATTTGTCCTTTGTCTTGTACTGGTCTTTTAGCTATTGATCCATGTCATGGTTTGACACAGGCCCAACTCCAGGCACCCACAAGAGTCGCTGGCTCACCCTCCCCTACCCCAGCTGGGCAAACAGAGGGAGCAGAGGAGAAAGGGTTAACAGAGGCTTCATAAGTGAGATAAGGAGAGCGGGAGAAATATTTAAAGGGCAAAACAGGATCAACCTTGGTTACTAAGTGAAATTTATTACTAACAGAATCAGAGGAGGGTAATGAGAAGTAAAATAAGCCCTTAAAACACCTTCTCCCCTCCCTGCCAGGCCCTCCCTCCTTCCCACCGACAATGCAGGGAGGCAGGGCAGGGGGGTTTTGGTCAGTCCATCACCAAGATTTTCTTCTGCCGCTCCGGGAGAAGAGTCCTTCCCCTGTGAGGCCGTGGGGTCCCTCCCACGGGAGACAGTTCTCCATGAACATCCCGCCGTGGGTCCATTCTCCCGAGCAGCAGCCGAACTGCACCTGCTGCAGCGTGAGTCCCT